>VZQC01010683.1:2813934-3176764 GCA_009823505.1 Rhizomys pruinosus | reverse complement strand
AGTCCTGATGATCTCTGTTCCCCTTTGAAACTAGAAACTTCACAAGCCAGGCCTCCATCTTCTACAAATCCTTCAGCAAAACTGCTCCAAGCTCCACAGCAACAAAACAATCTTTAGGCATTCAATGATCTTCCCAGCCCAAAGTTCCAAACGCCTCCACAATCCTTCCCCAAAACACCAAGGTCAAGTCTGTCACAGCAATACCCCACTCTTCTGGTACCAATTTCTGTTGTAGTTTGTGTTCCATTGCTGTGATAAAACACTCTGACCAACACCAACTTGGGAAGGAAAGGGTTTATTCAGCTTACATCACCCGGGTCACAGTTCATCACTCAGGGAGCCCAAGGCAGGAACTCAGGGCAGGAACCTGGAGGCAGGAGCTGAAGCACAGGCCATGGAGGAGTGCTGTTCACTGGCTCGCTCTCCTGGCTTATGCCAAGCCTGCCTTCTTATACCGTAAACAACCACCTGCCCAGGGTGGCACTACTCATTGTGGGCTGGGCCCTTCTACACTGCTCAACCATCAAGACACTCCACAGATGTGGCCACAGGCCAATCCAATGGAGCCAATTCCCCAGTTGAGGCTCCCTCAACCCAGGTGTGTCAAGTTGACACTAAAGCTATCCAGCACAACTCCTTTCTTCCTTCCCTTTGTGACATTGGCTTGTTTTTCACCTCTCTCTCCATCCAAAGACTATTCTGCCTGCTTCTAACACCTTTTTTTTTTTTTTTACTATGAAGTATCCCGTCCTCTAACTCAAAGTTCTTCCAATGATGTTTTCAGGATTTCTCACTGAGGATGGGGCTCTCTCCTCTTAGTGGTAGTGGCCTTGTTCTACATGGCAAGGGCCCCACTGTGTTAGCTTCTTTTCCGCTCAGTTCCTTTCTTCATAGATCTTGAACTTAACTCTTCAAATCTTGAGCAATTTCTCCACTTACATAGTAATTGTACTATATAGCTTCCTTATTTCCTTATATTGTGTATGTCTAATGGTTACGAGTGATTTAAATTTTATCTTTTAAATTTACATTACTTAGTAAACTGTGTGGACAGACTCAGTTTTAGATATCCATCATTTTACACAGGAATCCTTATCACTGCAGCTGTCTTACCAGATCACCTTGTTGCTGTTTTTTATTTTTTAATGTATTTTTTCAGATAAACCAAAAATATAACCATACTGTCATTCAGCTTGCCTTTCATCTGGGGGATTTGGTGTTAGCATCCACAAATGAGGGAAACCATTTTCTGTTTGTCTTTCTGGGACTGTGTCGCCTCACTCAGCATAATGGCTTTGAGCTCCATCCATTTACCTGCAAAGTTCATAAGTCTTTGGTTTTCTTGATCTTAGCTAGCTGTACTGGAGTGAGATGATATCTGAGAGTGGTTTTAATTTGCATTTCCTTAATTATTAATGATGAGAGCACTTTTTAATATGGTTCCTCACCCATCTTTAGTTCCTCACTGGTGAAGACTCTGTTCAGTACTTCACTCCATCTTTCGAGTAGGTCATTTGTCTTCTTCTTTGTTTTTTGAGTAGTTTATATATTCTTGACCTTAATGCTCTGTCAGATGTGTCACTGGTAAAGATTTCTTCCCACTCTGTGGGTTTTCTCTTCACCTCCTTGGTTGTTTCTTTTGCTGTACAGAAGCTTTTGAGTTTTATGAGGTCCCACTTGTCAACTGTTGACCTTACTTCCCATGTGGCTGCTGTCTGGTTTAGAAAGTCTCCTCCTACACCTATGTCTTGTAGGTTGTTGCCAACTTTTTCTTTTATGACCTTCAGGGTTTCAGGCTTCGCTTTGAGGTCTTTGATCCACTTGGAGTTTATTTTTGTACAGGGTGAGAGGTAGGGGTTTAATTTTGTTCTTCTACAAATGGTGATCCAGCTTTGCCAGCACCATTTGCTGAAGATGCTATCTTTCCTCCATTGAGGTTTTTTTGGCCCCTTTGTCAAATATGAGGTGGCTGAAGTTATATGAGCTCAAGTTTGGATCTTCAATTTTGTTCATTGGTCAATGGTTCTGGGGTTGTGGGGAAAGGGGAACACTCATCCACTGTTGGTGGGAATGTAAACTTGTACAACCACTATGGAAAGCAGTGTGGAGAACTCTTAAAAGACTCAGAATGAGCTTACCACCTGACCCAATCATACCACTCCTGGGTATATACCCCAAAGACTCATCCTACTGCAAAGATATATGCATATCCATGTTTATTTGCAGCTTTCTTCACAACAGCAAAGAGCTGGAACCAACCCATATGCCCCTCAACAGTTGAGTGGATGACAAAAATGTGGTACATCTACACAGTGGAGTACTATGGTTATATTTTTGGTTTATCTGAAAGCAACTATGTTGTTATAATGTGAATCCCTCAATGGGCTCTAGAATCTACCCACCAATTATTTTCAGACTCTATAATTACTGTATATTGGTGGAGAGTATGTATCCATATTTTAGAATAATATGAAATTAACGGAGGAAAATGTGAATTCCTGGAGGAAAATGTGAATTCCTAAGCATAAAAAAAGACTGAGAGAAAGATGCAGGATAGTTATGACAGAATACTTAATCTGGGATAGGGTGGGGTGGGGGGAAGGGATAGGGGAATATGCCTGAACAGAAATGAAAAATATATGAAATACATAAAACATCAATAAAAATTATTTTTATTTGTTATTTTAATTTATGTGTATGAGTTATTGCCTGCATGTGTGTAAGTGCACCCATGCCATGCAATGCCTATGCAGTCAGAATAAGGTGTCTGATTCCTCTGGAACTGCAGTTATGTATGAATGGTTGTTAGCTGCCATGTGGGTGCTGGGATTTAAACCCAGGTCCTTTGCAAGAACAGCCAGTGCTTTTAACTGCTGAGCCACCTCTCCAGGCCTGTTGCTGATTTTAATAAACAAATTCTCACTCTTTATTTCACTTAATGTTACTGTACATTTGGATATTTGGAGCTATTTCCTACTTCTTGATTGTTTGACTTAATGTTCTCCTCTTTTCCTTCTGTTTCCTTCCCTGTTCTAACACTCATTTTCTTCTACTTGTCCTTATCTGACTCAGGGTCCTGCCACTCTTAAATATTCTCCCTTCCTTTCATAATTTTACTTTTTACTTATATGCTAATTATTGTCAAAGTATTTTCCTAAACTGAGACCTCTTACCTGAACTCAAAGTATATATCCAGTTACCTATGAAATACTTCCCTTTTGTATTCCAAAGATGTCATTATCAGCGACCATTGTTACAAGCCTAAAATCTGGTGATCGTTCTTGCTTTGTCCTCCTCTTCCCCAATGTCCTTAGGATTTTCCCTCTTTGGTATCTACTGATAGCCTGTTACAATTATCATTATTATCATCTTAGTTCAAGTCTTTATCATCTCAACTGGATTATTTCAAAGCCATCTACCTTCCTGAGCTCAACAATTTCCCACATCCAATGAATAGTTCATACACCAATCAGAGTAAATTACAGGGAGACCCTGTCTTGAAAAAGGCCCCCCAAAAAAAGTAAATTTTCTTTTTTTAATTTTATGTATACTGAGTGTACTGTCTGCGTGTAGGTTGGTGCACCTGTGTCGTGCAAGGCCACAGAGGTCAGAAGAGGGCGTCAGATTCCCCTGGAACTGGAGTTAAAGACGGTTCTTAGCCACCCTGTGGGTGCTGGGAATCCAACCTGGGTCCTCTGCAAGAGCAGTAGGTGCTCTTAACCGCTGAGCCATCTCTCCAGCCCCCAGAGTAAATTTTCGAAACTCTTACTTGAACTCTCCCAACTCCCTGAAATTGAATGACTCAGCACATCATGATGATAAGTCTAAACTCCTTAACCTGGCTTACAAGGGCCGTCATTCAGACCCCCTTCACTACCTCCCACTTCTTTTCTTCCTCACAATCCAGGCATGCTGAACTTTGCGTAGTCTTTATAAGCCGTTCGGCTCTTTATCCATACTGTCATCCCTTTGTCCTTTTTCACATAGTTAGCACCTGACGACCTTGGTTCTTCCTCTCTGATGCTGTCCCTAGTCCCTTCTTGCCTCAAAACTGAGACGGGGGCGTCTTGTTTTGCTTCCATGCTCCTTGCTACCTATCTCCCATAAGAAGGATCAATCTGTGACAGTTTTCTCTTTTCTAGTTTTTTAATTTATATATTTTTAATTAGCGTGCATCTTTGTGTCTGAGTGTGAGCTTGTGTTTGTGAGTGCAGTGCCTGCAAAGGCCGGAAGAGAACATTGGATCCTCTGGAGCTCGCTTCCTAGTGTGGTGCTAGGAACTGAATTTAGGTCTTCTGGAAGAGCAGTACATGCTCTTAACTGCTGAGACATCTCTCCAGTTCCTAGGAAGATCTTTCCATGTTGTAATTATTATTAC
Source organism: Rhizomys pruinosus (assembly GCA_009823505.1). NCBI lineage: Eukaryota > Metazoa > Chordata > Mammalia > Rodentia > Spalacidae > Rhizomys > Rhizomys pruinosus. The sequence goes on along the minus strand of VZQC01010683.1, from coordinate 3,172,386 downwards.
TCGTTTACAAGTCTGCCTTCTCTATTAGTGAAGCTTTTTGAGAGAATTACCAGCTACTAACTTAGAACAAACACAAATTTGGCAAAGAGCAGGTATTTGATGAATAGCTGTCAGATTATAATAAATCCAGAGATACAAATGCAGATGAGTGGTTTACGCTGACATGCTCATCCTTAATAGTTAAATTGATCTATTAATACCTCTCTGTGTAGACTCAAAACATTCTCAGGTGGTATGATTTTAAGGCTTGTAAAATAATGTCAACAAAATTCCAAAGTTATCTTTATTTTTTTAGGATGATTTTATTTATTTAATTTATTTTTACTTTTGTATGTGTATGAATGTACTGTCTGCATGTAGGTCTGTGCACCTGTGTCATGCAATGCTGCAGAGGTCAGAAGAGGGTGTCGGATTTCCCTGGAACTGGAGTTAAAGACGGTTCTCAGCCACCATGTGGGTGCTGGGGATCGAACCCAGGTCCTCTGCAAGAGCAATGGGCGCTCTTAACCACTAGGCCATCTCTCCAGCCCCCTTTTCCCTTGAAGTAGCCAGTGTATATTATTTCCAAATGAACGCATAACTTCATTGATTCTGCTTTAATGGTAATAATAGTAAGCTATGGCTGTTGGGAATTCACTCTTTGTCCATTAATGTTCTGAGAACTTCATGAATTGAGTCTTCATAAGAATCCAGTGGGATGTCTGCTATTCCATTTCATGATGCTGAACAGCTATAATAAGGTTTATTAGCATCCTCAAAGTTACACAGCTAGTGAGCAGAGTTGAGCTTTAGCCCAGGTAGCCTCATCCCCCAAATACTCTTATCTACTATGGCTCACTGCCTCTGAGCTGTCTTCACATGAGAGCCTTCCTATGTGAATGCTTTTCCTTCCCTTCTTTAACTTAACTCCCTTTCGTGTATTTACAGGTGTGAATGTGAAATCAATTTTATTTACATTCTACAGAACCAACTCAGAATGAACAAAGCCCACAAAAGCTCATATCTATTCTTATTATGAAGTAGAGTAATGCTTCCATGCAATTTTTAGCATAAGTTTGAGCAAGCATACATGTAGGACTGAATTTCTTTCCTAAATCTCAGGCCTGACTAAGTAATTTGCAGGGTCCTTGCTCAAAAGTTATTAGGAATCTTTTGATGTTGTAAACCAAATGAGAATCCCTTCTAAGCACAAGGCCCTTTGCAGCTGCAGAGGAAACATACTCACTGAGCCAGTACTGCTCAGGGTCCTTTGAAAAAGCCCCGCCATTTGACACTTGGCAGGTAACATTGATACTGGATTGAGAACAATGCTATTTAATTTCTTTCTGAATGTAAGGCTAATAATTACGTCTTAAGTTTTAAAACCTTTTTCTTTTCATTTGCTTAAGATAGATTCCCTCATTCACATTATCCTAATGAAGAATCAAAATAGAATATAGCAAATATAAACTACTTATGGGGATGAAAAGGAGGCTCGGTGGGTAAAGCGCTCACTATGTAAGCATGAGGACCTGAATCTGGATCTCCAGAACCTATATACAACATTTAACATGCCTGTAATCCCAGCACTGGGAAGGCAGGGACAGAAGGATCGCAGGGGCTTCTGGCTAGGCGTTCTAGCTAACTCGTGAACTCCAGGCTCAGTGATGGACTCTTTATCTCAAAATCTAAGGTGGAAAGCAATTAAAGAAGACACATGAAGTTGTCCTATGGCCTCTAAAGGCATATGCACATATATGATGTATGCATCAACACACATAGGCACACAAGTATCCACACACACATACACACAGAGTTTGTGTGTTTAGTCACTATGATATTACAGTTCTGTGCACTAGAAAAAAAGTGATTTTATTTTAAAGATGAATAAACAGACCAAAAGACATTAAGTGGCTTCCATAAAACCACTTAGCCAGTAAATTAAGGAGCTACTAGTTAAGCCCAAAGCCACCTGCTGCCAAAGACCATGGTTTTTCCATTATGCCATATTACTCCTTTTATAGCAATGGAAAAAGCACAATCAGTCACGGACTAATAAGCAGAATTGTGAGACATTAAATTTGGGCCTTAAAGACATTGTACTCTTGTTTCCTCAGCATCTTTCCCGTGAACATCCCAGATTCTTCACTCGTGGGCACAGCTGTGGGTGCACACAGGACAATCAATACATGGCTTTAAAAATAACCGCTATCTTCTGAGGCCGGGTGAGCTCCCCACTGGGAATGCTGTCACGGTCATTCTCAAATATCAGGGGCAGATGCAGTCTATTAGGAATTACAACACCAGCTGTTGTTTTATATCATTAGACTTTTGTAACCAACTGGGAAAAATCTACTTCTGCCAGGAGGCAAGTCTCCAGGCTCTGTAGCAAATATCATTTCCAATTTGGTTGAAGCACTGCAGGGTCATTTTTTTTTTTTCTGTATCTCATGGTTCCAGAAGTGAGTGATATTGGTTGCAGCTCAACCTGAAGTATGTCACATTTTCCATTTAGTTTCAAGAAGATATGCATTTACATGGATCCCCCAAACAGCTAGGCACACATTTTCCACCTGGACTGAAGACACTGTGCATCTACTCTTGCTCTTTAGCATAGAGCTGGACATAAAACTTGTCTGAGACTTTGAGCTAAGAGCAGAGCATGATTTGCAGAACCAATCATCTTGCCTTGGAAAGGAAAAAGAATTATAATTTGTTATTCTCTCTGGTGAACAGTTATATTGTCCAGTCAAGGTTATTAGCCATCCAGCAATTCACAAGTGGCTCCCCTTGGCAAACTTGATCTTGATTCTAACAGCCATTTGATGATTTCATAGCATTTTAGAATCATGAAGTGTTAGTGTTGGAAGGGACCTTAGATCACATAATCTAAATACCTCATTTCATAGATGAGGACATGGATGCTCAGGGATGTTTCAAGGTAGCAAATATCATAAAGGCAGCAAACAAGCTGCTCCTGGAAATCAGAGCCCCTTACCATAGCTTAGTCCTCTTTCCATGACTCCACACTTGTCTCATTTACTTCGTTCATGCCAAATTCCATTTGTTCCCATTCTGCACGAGGTTTTCAATTCAGTGGTAAATGTCTTTGAAATGGAAATACTTAAATAAATCAAATTTTAATTAGCACATATTTACTTTAAAATATTCTATAAAGCATTTGCCATGTGGCCATCTGTATGGCGACCCTTCTGTCTTTCCTGTATTCAGTTATTTGATCAACAGATGTTTGTTGAGACAAAAAAGGAATGGATTCTTATGAGGATGAGATTCAGTTTTTTATTTCTACTAAGAATAAGACATAACCTCTAACCTAAAGGAGCTTAAAACTGGAGGAGCAGTTATACAAATAATAACTTTGATAATTGTTCATTTTACATATGTGGGCATATATATTGTGGTAGTTAGTACTAACTGTTAACTTGAAAAGATCTAGAATTACCTAGAAGATAAACCTCTGGACATGTCTGTAAGGGAGTTTCTAGACTGGGTTAATGAAGGTAGGAAGATCCACCCTAAATGTGAGCAGCACCATTTCACGAGCTGTGGTGCCATCCTGAATGAATAAAGAGGAAGCTGGCTGAGCACAGGATTCATGTCTTGCTCCTTCTGATTGGCGATACAATATAGTCAGCTGGTATTCTGTCATAACAATGAGAGAAGTAACTCATATGTACACACACAACAAAAATAGCACAGGAATAAAATTGAAGTTTGTCAAAGGGCTTTATTGAATATGTTGTATGTACAGTCAAGCAGTGTTACTTAGAAGGTAATTTTGGCTTTGATTCTACATTGAGGGACAACATCACAGGCTGAGGAAGGAACAGGATCCCAGAAGAATGCTGGGTCATGCTGTAATCGGAAATCCCTGAGGATAGGCTACACCGTAATTGAGCAGGGTGTAGAGGTAGGAAGGGAAAGATCATGTCAGACGTTGGAGGCTACTGAACATCAGGGATGTTGCAATCTGTACAGATTGAGATGATACAACCTATATGATTGAAGATGGCATAAAAATTATACTAGGGAAGCAAGAGAACAGAGATGATTGGTGCATAATTTTAATTTATTTCTACCTAATAGATGTTGAGACAATCCCATTAGTTGTATATGATCACATCACCTTCCTTTTTCAGGCTCAGAAAACTCTATTGTTACCCATATAAAATCTAAAATATTCATTCCTTCAATATCTAACTAAATTCTAAATTTTCTGACTTCCTCAGACCTGGACCTGTCATATCTCTCCTCATCTGTGTTAGCTTGCAACTCCATCCTTCCATTTTCTCAAGGTAAAAATATTCGAGTTCTTCCTGACTTGTCTCCCTGTTCACCTCCTACGTCTAATCTTCCCGACGTCTCTCTGTTCTCCTCTTATGTCTAATCTCTCAGGAGCCCTGTTTGTCTACTATTACAGTCTCTCCAGCATCCAAACACTACTTGTTAAGTCTTTTCTGTTGTCCAAATCTGAGCCACTGTGATCCATATGCAGGCTTTTTACAGTAGCCTCCTGAAATTTCTGATTATTTCTCTTCTTTGCTCTGAGTGGTCTACCAATTGGATTGTCCATGGGAAAGTATTAAACACTGCCCCAAGACATTTGGCAATATCTAGAGACACTTTTAATTTTCACAGGATGAGGGGATGGTATTACTGGCATTTGGCAGAGGGCAGAGATGGTTCTAGGCAACATATATTGAACATATTTTATTCCAAAGCAAGGAATTGTCTGGTGTGAAATAATAGTGTTGAGTTTGAGAAATCCTGATCTCTCATCATCAGAGCTGCTAGGCCGATCCTTTAAAAAAAAAGAAAGCTGGGGCTGGAGAGATGGTCTAGCGGTTAAGAACACCGACCGCTCTTGCAGAGGACCCGAGTTCGATCCCCAGCACCCACACGGCGGCCGAGAACCGTCCGAAACTCCAATTCCGGGAGAACTCCAGTTCCAGGGGAACCCGACGCCCTCTTCTGACCTCCGCGGCATTGCACAACACGGGTGCACAAACCTGCATACAGACAGTACATTCATACACATACAGAAATAAATAAAATTTTAAAAAAAGAAAGCTAATTATGTACATGGTATTGTGTTACCTAAGGACATTTCCACATATACTGTCATTAGGCATATACTCCTCTCCTTTTCCCCCTCTTCCCTTCACATTACCATCTCTTTCCCCACTAGACAGCTTCACTTCTATATATTATAGCTATTTTATTCATTTATATAAAGTTTAGAAATATCTATAGAGAAAACATTATATTTAACTTTTTCTGAGACTGGCTTAGTTTCCTTAATATGATTAGCTACAGTTACATATATTTTCCTGTAGAACGACAAACCTTCATTCTTCTTTATAGCTGAAAAAAACCTCATTGTGTATGGATACTACACTTTCTTTATTCCTTCCTCTTTTGTTGGACAGCTAGGTTGGTTTCATAAACTTAGATATCTTATATACTGGTGCAATAAATATTAATGTGCAGCATCTCCATGATATGTTGATGATATGACTTGGAATCCTTTATGTAAATACTCATGAGTGGTATAGCCAGGCTCTATGGTAGATATATGCAGTGAAAATTTCAAAAGAAACAAAAAGCCAGGAGTGGTGGCACACACCTGTAATCCCAGCACTTGGGAGGCAGAGGCAAGTGGATCTCTGTGAATTCAAGACCAGCCTGGTCTATGGAGCAAGTTCCAGGAAACAAAGGAAGGAAGGAAGGAAGGAAGGAAGGAAGGAAGGAAGGAAGGAAGGAAGGAAGTCAAGGTGGGTAATTTGTTAGTAAAAATAATACCACATTGACTGATATTACTATAGATATAACTTGAAGTTTATGTCTCTATTTTTCTCAGTCCTAGATTTATGAGAAAGAATAAAGCACTTTTTTTAAGTACATCAAAACATACATCAACATACTATGTGATTTAGGAAATGTGAAGTTAAATATCCTTTTACCTGCATGTGAGCTTACTGTTAAACTCCTAAATGTTTAAATATGCCTGTGTTTTAGAACTTAAAAAAAATTTAAAGGAAGAAACAAAAAAATAAAGGAAGGAAATAAAGGAAGGAAGGAAGGAAAGAAGGAAGGAAGGAAGGATAACATAGAAGAGAAGAAATGATCTTAAAGAGTGGGAAAGAGGGTATACTAGAACACCTGTGACATGAATGCAGATTATTTGGGGACAAGAAGGGAACCAGCCAGAGGAGTATTAGGGGCATACAAAATGGCAGTGTGTGGATGGATAAATTAGAATGAATTATGACAAATCTGCAAAAAAAATGCTGTAGTGAAACCTTCTAACTTACAAATATTTTTAATTTAAAAGGGAGGGGTGAGCTAATTTTGGGCACTACCTGTCAAATTCACTTTATAGGTTATCTATTTCCTTATAGATATGTATCAATGACTCAGGAAGTGGCTCAGTGTGATCTGGTCCCACCATCAGCTCCCTGATGTCATCCCCCCTCCGACACTGGCTGTGCTGCACAGACTTGACCTCCCTACTGATTTTTAAACATGGGGGCTAGACCTCCTCTGAGGCTCTTCCTCCAGTCAGCCACTCTAGAGGGCTGGGTAGTTTCCCTCAGACATCCATTTCACTAAGTCCTTTGCTCTCAATCTTCTCTACCCTTTTCAGTTAACATTATAAATTGCTCCCCTAACCATGTTTCTGACTCTCCTTGCTCCATTTTCTGTTGTCTTTGATCACCATTACATCCTACTGTACTGTAAAATCCCCTTGTTTATTTCTTTGTTTTTTGAGTAGTTTATATGTTCTTGACGTTAATGTTCTGTCAGATGAGTCACTGGTGAAGATTTCTTCCCACTCTGTGGGTTTTCACTTCACTTCCTTGATTGTTTCTTTCGCTGTACAGAAGCTTTTGAGTTTGATGAGGTCCCATTTGTCCACTGTTGACCTTATTTCCCGTGCAGCTGCTGTCTGATTTAGAAAGTCTCCTCCTACACCTATGTCTTGTACGTTGTTGTCAACTTTTTCTTTTATCACCTCCAGGATTTCAGGCTTCACGTTGAGATCTTTGATCCACTTGGAGTTGATTTTTGTACAGGGTGAGAGGCAGGGGTTTAATTTTGTTCTACAAATGATGATCCAGTTTTGCCAGCACCATTTGAAGATGCTATCCTTCCTCCAGTGAACATTTTTTGCTCCTTTGTCAAATATGAGGTGGCTGAAATTGTATGAGCTCAAGTTTGGATCTTCAATTTTGTTCCATTGGTCAACAGGTCTGTTTTTGTGCCAGTACCAGGCTGTCTTTATGACTATGGCCCTGTAATATAATTTGAAGTCTGGTAGAGCAATCCCCCCTGTATTGCATTTTTCACTCGGGGTTGCTTTAGCTATTCAGGGTCTTTTGTTTTTCCATATGAATTTAAGGATTTTCCCCCAAGTCTGTGAAGAAGCTCTTGGGGATTTTGATTGAGGTTGCATGGAATCTGTATATCGATTTGGGTAAAATGGACATTTTTACTATATTAATTTTTCCAGTCCATGAGCACGGGAGATCTTTCCATCTTTTGATGTCATTTTCAATCTCCTTCTTCAGGGGTTTAAATATTTTGTTGTAGAGATCTTTGGTATCTTTGGTTAGGTTTGTTCCCAGGTATTTTATTATTTTGGAGGCTACTCTTCTTATATTCTTTCTCCACTTGTTTATTATTGCTGTGAAGAAAGGTTACTGATTTTTCTAGGTTAGTTTTTTATCCCACCACTTTACTGAAACACTTAATCATTTCTCGAAGTTTTCTGGTGGAGTTTTTAGCATCCCTTAGGTAAACTATCATATCATCTGCAAAAAGGGATAGTTTAACTTCCTCTTTTGCAATTAGTACTCCTTTAATTCCCTTCTTTTTTCTTATTGCCCTAGCAAATGTTTCCAGCACTATGTTGAAGGGGAGTGGGGATAAGGGACAGCCTTGCCGGGTTGCCTACTCAAAAGATGGAGTAAAGAACCAACCAGAGACCTCGCCAGTGTGGAATTAAAGATGGCCGAGAAACATCTTAAAAAGTGTTCAACATCAGCCGGGCGTGGTGGCACATGCCTTTAATCTTAGCACTTTGGGGGCAGAGGCAGGCAGATCTTTGTGAGTTCAAGGCCAGCCTGGTCTACAGAGTGAGCTCCAGGACAGCTGGGGCTACAGGGAGACCCCGTCTTGAAAAGACAAAAAAAAAGTCTTCAACATAATTAATAATTAAGGAAATGCAAAATAAAACCACTTTCAGCTATCATCTCGCTCTGATACGAATGGCTAAGGTCAAGAAAACAAAAGACACCAAATACTAGAGAGGTTGTGGGGAAAGGGAAACACTCATCCACTGCTGATGGGAATGTAAACTTGTACAAACATTATGGAAAGCAGTGTGGAGAACTCTTAAAAGAGAACCCTCAAAATGAGCTTACCACCTGACCCAGTCATACCACTCCTGGCTATATACCCCAAAGACTCATCCTACCACAAAGATACATGCACATCCATGTTTATTGCAGCTCTCTTCACAATAGTGAAGAGCTGGAACCAACCCAAATGCCCCTCAACAGACAAGTGTATGACAAAAATGTGGTACATCTATGCAATGGAGTACTATTCAGTGGTAAAGAACTTTGCAAGTAAATGGATGGAACTCAAAGCCATCATGCTAAGAAACACAATCCCTCATTTGTGGATGCTAACACCAAATCCCCAGTTGAAAGGCAAGTTGAACAACATTATTGTTATATTTCTGTTTATCTGAAAGCANTGTTCCTGATCCTAGCCAGTCTTATTGGAGTAAGGTGATATCTCAGAGTGGTTTTAATTTGCATTTCCTTAATTATCAGAGATGTTGAACACTTCTTAAGATGTTTCTCGGCCATCTCTAACTCCTCCTCTGTGAAGTCTCTATTCAGATCTTTGCTCCATCTTTTGAATGATTCATTTGTTTTCTTTCTTCTTTGTTTTTTGAGTAGCTTGTATACTCTGGAAATTAATGCTTTGTCAGATGTATCTGCTGTGAAGGTTTCCTCCCACTCTGTGGGTCTTCTCCTCACTTCCTTTATTGCTTCCTTTGATGTACAGAAGCTTTTGAGTTTAATGAGGTCCCATTTGTCAATTGTCGATCTTATTTCTTGTGCAGCTGCTGTCTGATTTAGGAAGTCTTTTCCTACACCTATGTCTTGTAGTCTGCTGCCAAGCTTCTCTTCTATCACCTCCAGAGTTTGGGGTTTCACGTTGAGGTCTTTGGTCCATCTGGAGTTGACCTTTGTACAAGGTGAGAGGTAGGGGTTTAATTTCATTCTTCTACAAGTGGTGATCCAGTTTTGCCAGCACCACTTGCTGAAGATGCTGTCTTTCTTCCATTGTGTCTTCTTGGCCCCCTTGTCAAATATGAGGTGGCTGAAATTGTATGAGCTCAGGTTTGGATCTTCAGTTTTATTCCATTGGTCAACTGGTCTGTTTTTGTGCCAGTACCAGGCTGTCTTTATGACTATAGCCCTATAGTATAGTTTGATGTCTGGTATAGCGATCCCCCCTGTATTGCTCTTTTCACTCAGGGTTGCTTTGGCTATTCGGGGTCTTTTGTTTTTCCAAATGAAATTGAGGATTTTTTTTCCCAGGCCTGTGAAGAAACTCTTGGGGATTCTGATTGGGATAGCATTAAATCTGTACACTAGTTTGGGTAGGATGGACATTTTTACTATATTTATTTTCCCAATCCATGAGCATGGGAGGTTGCATGGATAAAACCGCTAAATTTCCCATAGTAAATAAATTCTCTAGATGTTTGATATAGAAAAGAAATTATAAACCTGCTTAACTGCTATCACTGTTTCTTCAAGGGATTGTTGACAGCTTTTAAATTTTTTAGTGAGATAATTCATATCTTTGATTTAGACAGTCACTCACTATTTTCTAACATATATTAAGTGATTTAATAGAAAGTTATAAATATATTTTATTTCAAGTTCTATAAGTTATTTATGAAAGCTTTTACATGAGTTACTAAAAAATTCTGTGCAAGGGAAATGTATATAATACATGCTTTAAATGCTTTCCTACATAGATCACTCCACTAAATTCTGCTTGGTGTTCTGTTGACATTAAAGTCCATTAAGATTAGTTAGGCATGGTGGCACACTCCTTTAATCCCAGCACTTGGGAGGCAGAGGCAGGTAGATCTCTGTGAGTTCAAGGACAGCTTGGTCTCTACATAGTGAGTTCCAGGACAGCTGGAGCTACAAGGAGACCCTGTCTCAAAAAGACCAAAAAAAAAAAAAAGTCCATTAAGATTAAAATTCTATTTCAAAGTATGTTGCTTAAAATCACAGGTAAAACATACATGAAATAAATTGAGGGATGTTACACTATTTATGTATAGCTTATATCATCAATCACTTAGTATTGTAAGGTTGTAGCCCACCTAAGTCATGGACTTCAGGAAGCCAATTGAGGCAGAAGTACTGAGAAATAATTACCCTGGACTGTGCTCCTGCAATCCGAGAAAAGTTGCTGCAGCATCTTGCAATCAAACCTCACTGGAGACCAGAACCAGTCCTCAGTCTCTCTTGAGATGTTCCTACTCATACCAGTCACAGGTCCCAGTTTACCTTGAGTTGCTTCTACTGATATTAGCCACAGACCCACCTATGCCCATTCCCCCATCTCCTTGCTCCCACGTCCTTGTAAACTCACTTCCTTGTGTATCTGTGTTTAAAACCGCCATTTGGGGGACATTCTAATACTGGTCTTCCTAATCCCTACACAGGCAGGCCAGCTGTCATACCTAAAATAAACCCAACTCCCTTTCTTTTTCTTTTTTAATCCCCTTGGTTAAGTACACAGTTTACTGTCTCCCTCTTGGAACATAGCAACATATGACATAGACCTCTACTGATTCACCATTTTACCTGAGTGTGCAATGTTTGGCTGAATAATGATGGTTTCTTGTACGTAAAAAGACCAACAGAAGAAAAGTGAATATGTCTATATAAACAGATTGGGATATTTTCAGAATTAAAGTAAGAGTTCCAGGTGAACACGATGTTTAAGAGACTTGCCCAAAGTTCACATCTAGTAAACACGGGATCGAGGACTTAAAGTTTGCAAAATATAGACGAATAAACAAAGCTGCCAAAATTCTCATCTTAAAGAAGAGACACAATGAGATAAAAGAGATGAGAAAAAGGTGAAAATATGGCATTTGCAGAAAATAACCACCTTGGCATGAAGTTAGAGCTGTATAGTCCTTAATTAACTGATAAGAATATTGAAAATTAGGGGGTTAGGTCCATGTGATCATCATGAAAAGTAGCTTTCAGACTGAGGTTACAGCTCAGTGGTAGAGTATTTGTCTAGCATGTTCAAGGTTCCTTTCTCAGAGCTGGACACATACACTCATCACTGGTCATATATATTGTAACTTGTCCCTGAGTATGCCAGATACAGACATTCAATCCAGATGATGACTTCAGTTCTCCCATTCACATCCTTCGATTTCAGGAGTGGGCAGTCTTCTAAGCCCCAGTGTGAACTGATTTTCATAGTCCCAGGTCCTCTTCTATTTTCCATCTTAAGCACATCTCTAGCATTGGGGTTCCGTCTGGCTGTGTGACACCTATGGCAGCCACAAAATCAAGTAGGAAAGCATATAAACTGGATCCCACAAATCTTTCCCTGGGGTTGTCATTGGGCTTAAATTATGAAATTATGTATTCATATTTTAGAGTAATATAAAATTAAATTAAGAAAATATGAATTCCTAAATATAAAAAAAGACTGAGAGAAATATGCAGGACAGTTATGGCAGAATGCATGATCTGGGGTGGGGTGGGGGGAAGGGAAAAGGGGAATATTTCTAAACTGAACTGAGAAATTATGTCTGAAATACACAAAACATCAATAAAAGTATTATAAAAATTATGGGTGGATGGGTAAGAAATATGAGTTCATTCAACTAATGTTCAATACAATAAATCAGAAATGTTTTCTTAAAGAGTAAAGTATGTTAATGCATCATGACAAATCCCACTTATGTTACAGCTATAAGGAGTGTCCCCTGATCCCAAAGCAAGACTACTAGAATAACTACTTCCCTGAAATAGAACATCTGGACATTCATATCAAATGCAGCATGGCTACCCTTATGCCTCCATTGGAATTGTTGTGTGATAGTGATACACAGCTTTCCTGTATTTTGTAGCTACCTGCTTGTGGGGAATCCCTGGCTTCCACAGTTATGTATGAAAATTTCCAGGTAAAAGATATGTTGATAAATCATTTCCCCATCACAGCCACCATCATACATCTTCTTTGGTTTTCCTCTGCAAAATCTTTCCATCACTGCCATGCCCACCATCCTCATCAGTAACATCTTCTCAGAAAGCGGTGGGGGCAGTTCCCTTAGCTGCTGTCCCTGGTCCTGTCTCCTGGAGTTCTTCAGTTGCCCTAGCCTCAAAATCCCAAAGCTATCTGTGTTCTGAACATACATAAACTATCTTTCTTACTAGCCTAACAGCTGGTACCAGACATTTTCTTATGCAGGGAAATTACTTTGCTTAGTGAAATAATCAAACAGACTAGAGCTGGAGGTAAGAGTTTGCAGGCACGAATGTGACCAGGAGAAATACCTGGCTAAACTCCTATGGATAAGATTGTTTGGCTTGAAGAAGGAAAGAAGGGGAAAGATAGTATAAGTAAAATGTCCTGTATGTGGAATGGGCTGGGTTTGTGTGGATCAAGGGACCAGAGGAAACTTCCCAAGAAGGAAGATTTTAGTGGAAAAGGCTAAGGCATAATTAAATGTTATCAATTCCGTTAGCCACAAATCTCTGCATTTTATGCTAAAATCATGCATAAGTGCCCTGTGGGAATATAAGCTCAGAGAGGAAAGAAGCTATGCTTATATTTGGGTTAATGTGGCATGAAACCAAGAGTTTTGACAAAAGGGAAAGGAAATTAATGGTGGCTATCTATCATAGATCCAAAGCTTCCTGTTTGGGAAGCTGTCATCCACTGAGAATGTCTCTGATGCAGGGTCTCACAAAACCTTCAGGAAAACTCACTTGCATCTTCTGCCTTTATCTAACCTGTTTTACCACTGATTTCAAAAAACCTAGAATGAAACAGAAGCTGTTTATCTGAGGGGTGAAAAAAACACAACAATAATATTGTGCAAGTTACCAAGTACTGGTACAGGATAAAAACATGAGGAGGTGAGGTAAAAAAATAAAATGATGGCCAAAGGCTTCTTAACAGATGTAGAATTAGGGGCTTCCAATCTAACTTGACTCATTATTTGAACCAGATTCTTTACAGGGTGATGCCTTCGATTCTGACCGGCAGAAACAAAGCACCTCTAGCTCGTCCTTCTCAAAGCGGTTTATTCAGGCCTTTTACAGTATTTTTACTTCCTCTTTTCTTCTTCTTGTTCTTCTTCTCCCCAAGACCAGAAAGTCCCTCTATTTATCCCTCTCCTGCTCCACCTTCCCAGCCCAGGTTGTGTGGCCTCAGTCTATTGGTATCATCTGGCCTGATCTTGTATACAGGGTGCACCTGCGCAGCTCGAACGGTGGACGTGGCTTTACTTTAAGGTAGGAGGGAATCGGGTGTTGATCATAAGACTCAGGCATTAGTCATAAGACTCAGGTGTTAGCCATAAGACTTAGGTGTTAGCCATAAGACTTGGCTAAAGTCCCGGGCGTCATTTTGGGACTGTCGCCACACCTGCTCTCCACAACAGGGTTGGCCTGCCTGTGCATTTTAATATTTTTTTTAATTTTATTTATTTTTTTATTGATGCTTTGTGTATTTCATACATCATTTTCCAATTCAGTTCAGGCATATATCCCCTTCCCTTCCCCCCACCCCACCCCTACCCATCCCAGATCATGCATTCTGCCATAACTTTTCTGCATCTTTCTCTGTTTTTTTGTTTTGTTTTGTTTTCATTTTTTTTTTCAATAAGTGATAATCTGTGAGTACAAGCATCCTTCATGTAAAACCAATTTGCAAGCAGTTGTGCCCAAACCCACACAGCTCATGGGTCCCACCATCCAGCAGGGGGGGCTTGTATGTTCAATCAAGTTGATCAAATGAGTGTCCAGTCTATATTGTTGTAGTTTCACCATTAACCCCAATCGAAGCCCTTACATTCTACCACGCCCCCTCTTCCGCAGATTGTTCCCTAGGCTTAGAAAAGGGGCACAGGTGGATGAGAAGCAAAACACTCTACTTTCTCTGGAGCTGATGTCTTGGTCTCTAGTCAGTTCTGGCTGTTTTCTTTCATGGGCTGCCAGCTTGTCCAGGCTTAACCTTTCGATCCTACTAATGAAGCACATGCAATTAGATATTTAGGTATTTAAACAGTATAATATATAGCCTTTCGATCCTACTAATGAAGCACACACAATTAGATATATGGGTATTTAAACAGTACTAATTGTTATGGTAGGTTACTTTGGTATAGACACAGATGTTTGGATGGTATGTCAATTCATGATCTACATTTTCTTCTGTCAAGTATGGCAGGGTCTTCGTGTGGTTTATAACATCTCCTAACCATTAGAGGATGTAAGCTTGTGACATCAGCCGTGGGTTATTCCTCCAAGGAGAGAGCCAATAGCCAATTAGATTTGGGATATACAGACATATGGCTGCCACTGCTGCACAGTATTTCCAGGCAGATGAGGTGTAGCTGGTGCTGACGGAGGAGTCTTGCTTGACTCAAGGAGACCTATATTTGCTTTATTGGTTTAGTGGTCTTTGGTAACACTCTCTGGCATCCCAGAGACCATCTGTATACTTGCAAGTGCGGTCTCCATACATCTTTTCCATGTTTGTATCAGGTCTTCAACAGCAGGGCCTTATCGCCTCTCTTCCTGCAGATATCCCAGTTAGGAGGCAAGGAGCCTTTACCATTTGTGGGGGCTTGGATCCCCTGGCCAACATCTCCTTGGTAGAATAATCCATTGTTGATGTCAGAGCTCCTGTATTGATATATTTTGTTTAGGTGCATAGCTTAAGGAGACTTTAGCATTATATTTGGTTCTGAATAGAAAATAATCCTTTTCACAGTTTCTATGTCCATTAGTCAATTAAAGAAGGCAGTTTTACTGATTTTACAAGAGAACACTTCTATAACAGCTGGTTCCAATCTACAGCTGGAGAATGACCTCATCATCCTCTTATTTGTCCTTATTCTATGGGGGGGAGTTAAGAAAGTCTCTTGTATTAAAACCTTTGCAGCACCTAGAAGATAAGCTTCATTAGGATTCATTAAAAATCGTCGTTACTAGTAGCATCCAGAGAGAGGCCTGATGTCTGCAGCAATCTGAGGCATTTCTTCCCTTCAATGCCCAGAGGTGTCAATCCTTCTGCTGGCACTTTCTGGTACATCCTACTCACTGTAAAGCTGCATTTTCTTTCTCAGCCATTAAGTTGGTGATACTCTGGCCTGTTGGAACATACAAATCCTTTCCCATAGTTAGTTTTAAGATTTGGATTGCAAGGTTTTTTGACAGAAAGTTTTTGTATCTATCTATATACCCCCTTTTTTATTTTAGGTTTTTATTTTTGACCCATGAGTCTCAAAAAAAGCAGTTGTAGTATATATACCTATAGGGTGGAATCAAGGCACAGATTTCATCAAGTTCACCCATGGTGTTTTGGGTTACTGTATGTGATTAACTTGGGAAACAAACTTTGTTTTCAAATTAAATCATCCTATCGGTAAAAGAGATTGCTACCAGGTGATACTATAGGACAGCAAAATTATAGAAATGTCCACATTAGCTTTAATTTAAAACTGTATAACAATTACTTTGGGATTGGTATAAACAAATGTTCTCTATACTTTTATTTATTTTTTTATGTGTATGAATGTACTGTCTGCATGTAGGTATGTGCACCCATGTCGTGCAATGCCGTGGAGGTCAGAAGAGGGTGTCAGATTCCCCTGGAACTGGAGTTCTCCTGGAATTGGAGTTACAGATGGTTCTCAGCTGCCATGTGGGTGCTGGGGATCAAACCTGGGTCCTCTGCAAGAGCAGTCAGCGATCTTAACCACTAAGCCATCTCTCCAGCCCCTCATTTTCATATATTTAGCAGTACCTTTGGCCTCTACCTACCAAATGCCATTTCAGAGCCCAAGTTGTGACAACCAAAAATGTCTTAATACCTTGTCAAATATTTCCTAGTGGACAAAATATTCCCCAGCTAAGAGTGTTCTAGACAAAATGGAAAAAGGCAAACTATCATTATAAGGTAACTGAGCAACAGTGATGGTCTGCTTATGAATGATTGTCTTTGCTCTCGTTTTAGAAGTTTATTTGTAAAAATAATTTTAAAAATGGGAGTCCAATGTAATAATAATATCAAGTCTCCACAGCTCCTGGCTACTTTTTTCTTTTCTTTTCATCTTTTCTTTCTTCTGACCTATGTATGCCTTACCTGGATATTTGCTTGGAATTACTCAGAATATGGGTCTTATCTACCTCTTAGATTCTACTCAAAGATCTCTCTGCCTCAATTCTACTCATCAATTCTCCTTATCTAACGATACTCAGTCATTCCATCTTGCTTTTCTCTAACAAGTTTTGATAAATAGCTTTTCAGTATTGATATGCATATTTTTACTATTCACTTAATTTCTTTAGGCAGAGAACTTATACATCAGTTGCCTTGAGTGCAAGTTTCAGTCAAGGATGACCTGGAACTCCAAACACTCCTGTCTCCTGCACCCAGGAACTATAGGCATGTGTGACAATGCCTCATCATCTCTCTGTTTTTAAGTTATCTTGCATAATCCTTCCTTCAAGAGCCAATGGTGGAGTTTTCTGAGTCAGTATTTGTTTCTACTTAATCTTGTGTCTTAGATAACAGAAATAAAAGCAATAATTCTTAATGTGAGTACACCACTGCACTGCTTTAAAGAACTTTCATATAATCTGCCTGATTTTATTCTCACAATTTTGTGAAACATATGTCTAAAGCATTTTGGAGACTCACTTGATATCATAAAACCAATAAACTGTTCTCTAACAGAAAACCTAGAACTTCGTTCCCTCCAATGTTTAAAAGAATAAAATTGGACAATGTCTTTAAATTCCATAAATTTTGAGAATTACGAAGGTAATGGAGATGTATTAGTCAGGGTTCTCTAAAGGAACAGAAGCAACAGGATGAATATATATATAGCTATATACAATTTATTGATTTGCTCACGTGACAGAATTCAAGGATTCCAACAGTAGCTGTACCACACTGGAAAGGCTAAGTAGAGAATCCAGGGAACTGCTCAGTCCGCAAGGCTGGATGTCTCAGTAGTCCCAATCCAGTGCTGAAGGCCCAAATGAGTTCCAGGAGATCTGCCGGTCTCAGTACATGCTGGGATCCGAAAGGTTGATCACAGCAGCAAGACAAACTCACCAGATGAGAGAGGCAAGCCGCAGGAGAACAGGGACCAGCTCCTTCTGCCGTGGCCTTAAATACTGCCTGACAGCAGAAGGTAACGCCCACATTTGGGGTGGGCCATCCGGGTTGAGGCGGTCCAATCAGAAGACCCTTTTTCTCTTATTTGTTCCTTAGTCCAGTCAAGTTGACACCCAGGATTAACCATCACAGGAGATCTTCAAAAGACAGGTCCTAGAACATGGATTGTAAAACTCCATAACATACCTTGGAGTGGTGGCCCACGCCTTTAATCCTAGCACTTGGGAGGCATGAGAGCAGGCGGATTCTTCTGAGAGTTCAAGGCAAGCCTGATCTACAAGGCCAGTTCTCCAGGACAGCTGGGCTACAGGAGAGACCCGTCTCAAAAAGACAAAAAAAAAAAAAAAGAGAGAGAGAACTCTGTAACATATCTTCATGGTAAAGGAATTTGGAAGGAGAACATTGAGATTTTTTTTCCCAACAAAAATGGAGAAAGACCAAATATTAGGTTGATGAAGTATCAGGTCAGGGAAATAGTTTTAAAGACATAATGCTAATAGCTACTGATTGATGTAGCAGGGGAGATCTGAGAGGTAAGCTATAGCACAGTGTAAGGAGTGCCTGCACAAAGAGGTTATAATATATAAAATTTAAAGAAAGGAAAGGATGAGCTATTAAAAGAAAAAGCAATTTTAATATTCATTTTAGTTTTTTAATTAATTTATTTTAATTTTATGTCTGTGAGTGTTCTGCCTACGTGTATATCTGTACCAATTTCATGCAATGCGTATGGAGGCCAGAAGAGGATGTTGGATCTTCTGGATCTAGACTTACAGACACTTGTTAGCTACCATGCGGATCCTGGGAAATGGACCCACCTTTGCAAGAGCAGCCAGTGCTGTTTACCTTCCTGACCTATCTCTCCTGCCCCTTGATACTAACTTTTAAATTTATTTTTTGAAAAGCTCCTGCATTTTTTGCTAAAATGAAAAATACAGATGAAGCTTGTATCCATACAACAAGACATATGATATAAACATCTGGTGTGCTAAACTACACACTGCTCAACCACGAGCTTATCCTTCTCACAATGACCCTTTGAGGTAGTTGTTTCTACTCTACTTCTCAGATTAGGGAAATGAGTCTCAAAAATAGATCACATGATTCACCCTGGATGAATGAGTGTGTATCAGATCTGTATCTCAGTGGAACAGCTACTCTGTCTACCATACACCTCACCTTTCATAGAGGAAAGGCATATGCCTGAGTTCAAGGAATGTCCTTCCTCTGACTGAGGGAAAAAAGGGATCAAGTGTGCTGGAAACTTACTATCCACACAGAGTGCCCCCAGCCTGTCACCTGCCTTGGGAACCAAGGGAAAGCTTCATAAGACACCACTGTTTCAAGTACTTCTTTGAAACCCTTAAGAAGTTATTTCTGTTATTCAAAAAGTATTCAGTTCCTGATGATGCCTGTGTTTGTGAGCTGCAGGAGGAAATCTGGCTACAGAGATTTTATGCTCCATGCAATTCTTTCTGGATCCACCGTGTGGTATTGTTGTGCAATTAAAGTAACTCCTTCTTTTAGCAATCTGGCCTTTCCTTGACTAGTTCTAATCTAAGGAGTATCTTTTGCTGACCTTAACTGTGTCAGTTCTATAATTGGTATTTACCTTTTCCCCTCATATATTTTTTAATTTTATTTAATTTTGTATGTGTATGAATGTACTGTCTGCATGTAGGTTTGAGCACCCGTGTCATGCAATGCTGCGGAGGTCAGAAGAGGGTGTCGGATTCCCCTAGTACTGGAGTTAAAGATGGTTCTCAGCTGTCCTGTGGGTGCTGGGTATCGAACCCGGGTCCTCTGCAAGAGCAGTCGGCACTCTTAACCACTAGGCCATCTCTCCAGCCCCCTTATATGTTTTTTTTTTTTTTTTAATTCCCTGAGTCTGTCAAATTTCTCTGGAAGTTGAGGGAAAGGGTTGATCAAATACATTTATTTAGCAAAAGCCACTAGGGTACATTTGCCTACACCATTGGTTCAAGCAAGAGAGGCAATACTGTATTTGTTGGCTAGTTACTATCTATTACAGCACCACACAGGACAGCAAGGGTTAGCCACAGGCGCCCTTCAGAAAAGACTCCACGTCCTGTGCATGGGATGGTATCACGGAGCCGGTTCTTTGATGCTTTCCAGCTCTTCCATCATAGGTGGCACATGAAAGCACATGAAAAATTAGGTCTCATTTTATAACTCCCTGAGGGAGAACTATTGTGAGGGAGAGCAGTGCAAGAGGAGCCCACCGAGTGTTGGAATTTGCATCCAAATCCTGGAATCTTCTTGCAAACCTCTGGAAAGTTTCAGTCCTTGGATTTCCCATCTGTGTTTTCAAAGATTATCTTTGTCATCGTCTTAGAAGTTTATTAAGCTTTTATTGATTTTTTTCAGTGTTTCGCTCTTACATCTGAACATCCTATAATACAATTCCGTAGACTCTATGGAAGATCGAGGCAACCTTTCAAATCAACTTTAAAAGATACACACAAGGCAAAGAGTCATAACCCTGGATAGCTTTGTACTTAGGCATTTTCAGAGTACTTTTTCCTACATTATCTGGTTCATCCTCACACTTCTGAAAAAACCAAGCTTTGGAGAGGTCGATTGATTTCCCTTGAATTGCTAAATGACAGAGTCGAGGTAGAGCTCTGATTTCCAGAGTATTATATTTCTACTGTATATCATTTGCCCAACCTAACTCAAAATATCACAACTGAATGCATAGCCAGTAAATGAGTTCGGGATAAAAGACATGCTTGGGAGAGTGGGACATTGAGGAAAGAGATGACTTCCACAGAGTGAGTGAAATTTCAATGATCAACATGTGGCGATTGCTTTGAACTCTCCTTAGGTAGAATTCTTATAAAACAGCTTAGCAGGCAGCCAGAAAGCTGATTCCATGGCTTAAATTAAAAGAACCTCTCATCAGCTAATGCTTGTCACGGTAACTTTTATTTGAAAATGTGCTTTGCACATGTGAACACCTAATAAATGCAAGTTGATAATGACACTGAGGACTAATGAACTGAAAGCACCTTTGGCATTGAAGCTGTCGGCTTTCCATGAAGAGCACATGATGAAGAATGGTGTGCCCCATTACCAGCTTTCTGAAAATTCGAGTCTATAACAGTAACTTTTTGAACTCACTATGGTGGGGGTCCAAGGGCCGATAACACAAGGCCATGTATATACAACGCCAATCATTCCAATGAAAACTGAAAAATGCAGTCAGTCATCTAGGAGATTTATCCACATGACACCAAGCATCTGGATGACTGAGTGTTTCCAATTCTCACCAGGATGATGCCACACAGATTCAGACATCAACTATTTAAGATCAGCATTACTGGAGGGAAAATAAACTTTTACATTAGCATGCTTCAAGATGGGACATAAAGGCAAATTTCGTTCATTTCTTCTCTCAGTCACATTTGTAAAAGGAGGTACATAGAACTCACAGCCTAGTGGAGGAGGTAGCACGGGTTAACACGGAAGCATAAATAAAGACTAAGGGAATGCAAAGCAAAGATAATTCAGAGAGTGTACAAAGTTTCAAACATGAAGTGATTTTTGACCAAGATTCCATGATACTTAAACTGAATAGGAATAGAAGTTCTAAGTGCAAAAAGAAAGCCTGAGGAAGTGGCAGACACAAAAACAAAGAAACAAAGACATTGGGCTTCACACCTTCCAAGACATTAAGAGACCCTGAGAAAAAGACTGGCTTACCCTGAACCAGCCTCTGCCCTTTACAGACCATTACCTGGTTTCCTGGGATCCAGCTTCCATATGTCCCACTAGAGTACCAGCAGAGGCCATTTCCCAGGATCTGCTCCCAGAGGGAGATGCAGCTGTGAGCAACCCTGTGCTTAGGGATGAGGAGACAGGTGTTTGTGGGCTCTGAGAGAGCATAGATGTATGTGCTGCAGGCCACATGGTATGTATGAGGCCCCATACCCTGCAGACCAAAGTGATACCGAAGAGACCCAACAGACTGCGAGGCCGGCATCTGCACTCCACTCCAGGAATCCATGTTTGTAATCTAGCCTTGCAGATTATTATAAGGTAGAGTAATCAACATAGAATGTTATGTTGGGTTCATTTCACAGCTTGTTGCCTTGCTTTACAGCATTTACATATCTAAATGAGTATATGTGGGCTTCCACTGATACTTTTGATGGCGTTCTGTAAATGTTAAGGACAGATCTACATGTGGGGTGTGGTCAGAAAGAGCAGGAAAGAGATCGGGATGAGATTCTAAAGGGTCTCCCATGTGGCTTTGGCAGAGACATCTCTAAAAGCAGACCTGCGAAGTGTTGATTGGCTCTGATCCTCTTTCCAATCTTTCCCAACTGCTCCTGCTAACAGAGATAACTCCCTTTTCTAAGCTATTACTCTAGTTATCACTAGCTATGTACAATTTAGTTGTTAGCCTTAGCCTTTAATGGCTGCACTATCCCTCAGGCCCTGCTATGCACAATTTAACACAGTGCAGATTACATCTAATTACTTTATGAATATTGATCATGCCTTCCAACCTGATACGTTCTAATATTCGATAACAAATATCTAGAGGTCCCTTTTTATTTTCGGTTGGATGTCTTGTATAGTTTTGGGGAGGAAGTTTTCCTAACAACTACTTAATGATTCATTGTAAAGGTTTTGATCAAAAACAAATTTCAGTGTCACCCCTGAGCCATATTTGCTGCCAACCTTTTATATTTCTGTACTTTCCAGGACAGGATACATAATTTGCAAAACATGATGAAAAATGAAAATGTGGAACCACTTGTTCAAAAATTATTCATAATTTCAAGACAGTAACAGCTGAGCATTAAACCCAGCCTGGGGCCCTGCAAGCATGGGTCTGTGAGTGGTTGGTTGTACAGGTCCGCCTTCCTTTACTCATTTAAGACAAGATGCCTTTCCTTCAGGCTTAGTTAGTAAACTCAGTGCAAAGAGGCTTTTTACAATTTCCAAAAGTGTGGTCCGTCAGTAAATGAGATGACGTTAAATGGCACACAGATGGGCATTTGTTTAGTGTCATAGTTATGTACCAATGTGTTATGATATGTGTAATAGTTATGTAAATGTGCTTTAGGGAAATATAATTTGCACATCAATCAATAAATTCATGTTTATTATTGTTTGGGACAAGGCTGAGTTACAAAATGGGCCAAATTAAAGAAAAATATTAAGTAAATAAGAGTCCAGGTGGTAGGCAGATGTTGTACAAAATATAAAATGGTACTTAAATGGCTGAAGTTGGAAACCAGTGGGAAAATTGGACGGCTAAGATGTCCTGATGACCTTGAGTATTTTGTAGCGTCCTTGGCCACACTTGACCTTTGATTTTTCTCTTTCAGCTGATCCTTTTTCATGTTTTCCTATTTGGCCGGTAACTAGGATTTGAGTTTTGAACAAAGAAAGGCCACCAAATCTGACTCCCAGTTGGAAGCAGTCCTGGAAAATCTCTTGGGTCTAAAAGTACACCCTCTGTTCCCTGCACACTCTCCTGATCCTGCTTTGTAGACCAGGAGACCCTTTACATGGGACAGAATACTTGGAGCTAACCACAAAGCTGTTCTCAGTCAGCCTTAAACACTTTCAACATTCTTTCTACTCTTTATTTATTGTTGCAGGTATCTAAGGAATGGTTGTTTAATAAATAATATTTACTATTTACTCCTAATTATTGTCCTTCTAAAAATTATACATGGCACAGAAGTAGTAAATATTAAAGATAATTCCCTGTATTTATATTTTTTACTTAGCTCAAGTGTGTTAAATGGTGTAAGTGGTATAATGTCTAGCCTTGTTTGCTCTTATCCACAACTCTATTACTATTCCCACTTGGTCTCAGAACGCCAAGTGCTTCTCTGAGGCCACCTGGAAAGCCAATTTCTTTCTTTCTTTCTTTCTTTCTTTTTTTGTATTTTTGAGACAGGGTCTCCCTTTAGCCCCAGCTGTCCTGAAACTCACTCTGTAGACCAGGCTGGCCTTGAACTCACAGAGATCCATCTGCCTCTGCCTCCCGAGTGCTGGGATTAAAGGCGTGCACCACCACGCCTGGCAATGAAAAGTCAATTTCTAACTCTTCTGATTTCCAAGTTCAAAAAGTTCACCATTCTTTGCTTGTGTACTTAACTCCATTCTACTCTAAAATAATATTTCTTCCTAAATTCACCTAGGACTTGTGCTGTTCCAAGTTCCAAAAGGTGTTAATCTCGGAGATTTAGAGAACAAAAACTAGGAACTTCTGGGAATTTTCAGCAGTTTCTCAAGTTCAGAGTCATTCTTAATAACTTGTGGCCTTGTGAGTACTCTTCATCCATTATTATGAATATCTAAAAATATTTGTTTAATAAGTTATACTTATTAATATACATTATCATTAATAAGAATGGTTTGGTATCATTACAAAATTGTAACCTATAGCTAATATACAAACACTGTAAAATATTAGAAATAATTATTTATTTCTAGTATTTTGCTTAAGGATTCTAATCACCTAACAAGATTAACATCAGTGTAGAGGGTCATATGTGGGCATGAGCAATTTTAGGATCTATTTTGCTTCCAAACTCCATTATTTCTCAAAACACTACTCAGAGAATATAACACAATATGATTAAATCTCCTAATGTTTATTTTTTCACAAGAGTGATTCGTTGTTAGCTGTGCATGGGGCCATGGGCACATGTTGGGACCACGGTGGCAGCTACAAGCAAGGTTGACCCTGTGATCCTTTCTCACTCTCTGTGTCCTGTCCCTGGTCCCTAAAGTGCCCATCTCAAGCTCTCTGTGTCTCCAGTGTCACCATTTTCTGGCAATTCTTTTATTAGTAACTTCCCTTTATTAAGTTTAATTATCTCAGAAAATAGTATTTTTCATGTTTTCCTAATTTCTTATCTGATATTGCGTGGGATTCAAGATTCAAGAATACGGGCTGGAGAGATGACTCAGCAAGTAAGGGCACGGCTGCTTTTACAGAGGATTCAGATTTGGTTGCCAGCACCCACATGGTGGCTATGCAACTGTTAATAACTCCAGTTCCAGGGGATCCTGCACCCTCTTCTGGCCTCTGTGGGCATTGCATGCATGGGTGCACTAAGCACACATGCAGGCAAAACATTCATACACATACATAAAAATAAAGTAAGTAATTTTAAAAGTAAGAATGAAAAGTACTGAAAAGGAAAACCACATAGAAACATTACCTATGACAGGAAGCATTACAGGATCATGAGTATTTGGGTGGAGCAGTTATGTCAAATTATTTGTGTTCCAAAAAAGAAAAAAGCAACAATTAAAGTTTTAAGAGCATTCCCTCCTTGTTGAAATAAAGAACATTTTAAACTTACATTAGGTAAGGTAATGAGCATTCTATATGGAATTAAAATTCATCCTTTTCCTTGGAAGAAGTATTACTTAGGAGTTAATTACAAGTTGCTTGTTTAGACTTTCTGTGGCTGTCAGATTATTGCTGAGTGGGGGCCTCATAAACAAGAAGCTTCGTAGCATTTCCTTTCAAGACCAAACGGACATGTGTTTCCCATTTAAACATTTCATTGCCCCAACTGAAAACAAATCAGCTGTGTCCTTGGGATCTTACGGAGAGAAGGTTGGGATTTATTCCTGGACAAGCCTGAGGAAAACATTACCCTAATGGATGAAATATGTTTGTACTAAAGACTTCTTAAAAGTGTTGAATTAGTCTTTCCTAACTTGATCTCTTCTTCCTTGAAAAGAATGAAAACTCAGGAAAGTCCACTGATGTTAGGATAACTTTGTCCTTTAGTTTGGATAAGCATCAAATGTAGTCACTATGTCTAGAGACTATCCACACACCTTCAACACTATGATCTAGAAATCCCATTCTCTCTTGGCTCTATACAGCAATAGAAGCCCACTTCCTGTTTTCTCAAACCAACTTTCTCCATCAATTCCATTTTCTCCTAAGAAGGCTCTCCCTGATTTTTCTTTTTTTAATATAATATTTTATTGATGTTTTGTGTATTTCATACATCATTTTTCAGTGCAGTTTAGACATATTCTCCTTTCTCTTTCCCTCTACCCTAGTTTATGCACTCTGCCATACATGTCCTGCATCCTTCTTTCATCTCCCTGATTTTTCAATGCTCAATGTGGTCAGAAAAAAATTGTTTGTAGAAACGCTATTTGCCTTTCTGCATTGAAAATAATGGTCTCCTTAAGACTGAAAGCCCACTGTGGAGGAGTTTTGGCTTATTTTTATGTTTTGTACCCTGACAGAACACAGGAAATAAGAAAATAGGTTTATTTTTCTTGGCAAAAACTGGGGGGATGCTCCAGTGATCTGAAGGTTTCTAGTTCAAGCTGAGAAGCACAACGAAGCTACTCTATAAACTAAAGATTAAATTCTCAAATATTATTAGGGAAATTGGTCATCATTAAAGGTCTTATTTTGAGTTCTTTGTGAGAGGACTACCCAGAAAACAGGATGGTTGAATTTTTCCTCTTTCCTTTCTTTCCCTCTTTCTTTTTCACCTTCTTCCCTTCCCTTCCCTTCCTTTCTTTACATTTGTGCTTGATTTTTCTATGAGAAGGTTTAGAAACTCAAAGAAATTTAAGGGAAGAAGGGAAAAATAAGCACTGTGCACACAACACAGTGGCATGCCAAGTGGACCAGAGCTGGTGGTCGGCTTAAGCTGGTGTGATGTCTTTCTGGCTTTGAAAAAAGGAAGAATAGTGTAAAAGGTTGATTTGAAAACTATCTTCATACAAGTATGAAATACAAATTCAAATGAAATGAAGAACTCTTAGCCAGGCGTGGTGGCTCACACCTTTAATCCTAGCACTTGGGAGGCAGAGGCAGGCAGATCTTTGTGAGTTCAAGGCCAGCCTGGTCTACAGAGTAAGTTCCAAGACAGCTGGGGCTACAGGGAGACCCTGTCTTGAAAAGGAAGAAAAAAAAAAAAAAAAAAAGAACTCTCAACGCTTAGATTTATGAGACTCTATCTGGAGAGAATCCAATATATAATTCTTATTAGGCTGGTCCCCCTAACTAACAAAATTGTATTTCTTAGTAAAGTAAATTTAGCAGAATCTTTTGAGGTTAGTCAGTTTATCTAAACTATCTTATGTCTTTCATAGTCCATGACACATGGTCTATCTTTTAAATTTTTATTCATTTTAGAGACTTTAACTTCTTTGTAATCATCATTTTGGAATGTAGAGTGAAATCTTACTTGACAAGATAATTTGCACTGATATGAAATATAAGCCTATTATCTCATACTGTGAAATCACATTGTTTGTAATTCATACCAACATTACTGGCATGCAGAAAGAAACTGTATCACAGTTTTAACTTTTGGGAAGTTTTAAAATGAACATATAAATCAATCCACCAAGATAAGCATCAACCTGTAACAATGATCACTGTTGCTAATTATTTCAGACCATAGTTAATGTCCTTTAAGTCTTCAAGGAAATTAGAAGATGCTATTCTCCTAAGACAAGCCATAGAAATTTTACTTTTTGTACGGATGTCCCATTAAATGAATTAACCAGCATAGACCAAGAATTTGTTCAGTATTTTTCATTTCAAGACAGTGCTGAACAACTCCTGTTTCTCTAGTCCTTGCTTCCATCAACTCAAAGCCTTCATCTCAGGATCACTCCAGAGAGTGATTCTACTGCCACGACTTACAGGCTTGTCTCCTACTGAGAGCTCTACACTAGAACTAGTCTAATCAATTTCATTGAGGCATAGTTTACATACAGTAGATTCTTGTTATCCACAGATTTATCCAATCTTGGCTAGACAATATCTGAGGTAAAATTGTATCAGTGCCAAACGTAGGCAGATTCTTTTCTGGTCATTATATTTAAGCAATAGAATAATAACTATTCATGAAGTATTTATATTTTAGGTATTATAAATAATCTACAAATGATTTAAAGTATACGAAAGAAAGTTTATCGATTATAGCCACTGGTATTTTCAGGAATTTGATTGCTGATTTTGGTGTTCAGCGGGGGGGGGGTCTGGAATCAATACCTCCTAGATTCCAATGACTGGTTAGCTATATGATGAAGTGGACATATTTGATGAGTACAGTTTATGAGCTGTAACAAGTGTTCACAGTCATATAGCCATCATGGCCGACAAGACTGAGAACAATTCCAATAACTGGGAAAGATCACTATGATCTTTGAAGTAAACCCCAGCCCTGGACAATT
This sequence comes from Rhizomys pruinosus, assembly GCA_009823505.1. Taxonomy (NCBI): domain Eukaryota; kingdom Metazoa; phylum Chordata; class Mammalia; order Rodentia; family Spalacidae; genus Rhizomys; species Rhizomys pruinosus. The sequence goes on along the minus strand of VZQC01010683.1, from coordinate 3,144,672 downwards.
CCCTGAACTTCTTTATACTCCTATAGTTAATATTTGTCTTCTGAGATGGTTCAGAGTTTATGAACACGCGCTATCCTCTCGTAGGATGAAGATTCATGTCCCAGCATCCACATGGCAACTAACAACTGTCTATAACTCCAGTTCTAAGGAATCTACTGTCCTCTTTTGACATCCACAGGCATCACATTCATGGATGCACGTATATACATGTAGACAAAACACTATTATGTATATATACATATATATAAAATAAAATAAAATTAGGTTAAGAGATTTGCCTTATTTAGGGGTAAGCACTCTGTGGCCTCTTGTTCTCTGCACCTTGGCCAAGGATATAAGTGCAGAGAACAAGGAAACTTCACTGCTGAGAGTTAAGAGATGCATTCATCAAGTGAAGATATACCGCGTGGGGCTAAACATCTCACAGACGCTTATTCTCTGCATCGGACTCTATAGGCCATATGTATGTATATGAGAATTTATTGTTAGGTGGGTGGCAGTGGGGGGGGAGGTGAGGAGAGGGAAGTGGACCTAAATATCATCAAACTATATTGTATGAAAATCACAAAAATTCAATTGAAAAACCTTTATCACAAAAACATGATTTGTCTTTTTTTTTTTAGAGTCTTGCAATAGAATCAAACACACGCATTCTTCTGTCTCTCTCTGCTTATACTCAGCATAATGTTTTGAGATTCTTTCATGTTCTCATTACCAAGAAGAATCAGATTTATGTACACATCACAAGTATGAGTGCTTATTCACCTGTTATGAGCATTGAAATGGTTTCCACTTGGAACTATAATGACTAATGCTACAAACATTTATGCATAAGTCTTTATATAAGTAAATATTTTTAGTTCTCTCGAAAAATGCTTAGGAATAGAATTTCTTAGTTATATGATAATTATATTCTCAGCTAGTTAAGAAACTGGCAAACTTCTCTCCAAGTGATTGTGTCCTTCAGTCTTATTGACAAACTGTGTGATTTCTAGTTCTCCACATTCTTAACAATAGTTGGTATGGTTGATTTCTTTCATTTTAGGCATTCTAGTGGGCACATAGTAGAAATAACATCAATATAGAATGTTTTTCAGTTGTGTCTTTTTTCCCAGGACAGGACACATCTAGCCTATTGTCTAATATATAATTAACATGAAGCCATATCCAAAATGAGTTGTATAATTTGAGTGCATTAAGAATTCTATCAAAGTTTGGGTCATTCAAAATTTTGGTAAGCATAATTTTTATGTTTATACAAATGATTAAAATCTTGGGCAAAAGTATACCTATACTAAATCCCTGTAGGGTGCTAATGGAGTCATTTCTGCATCCAGATATTCAATCAGTCAAAGCCTCAGGCCCAATATGATTGCCCATACTTATAATCCCAGAACTTAGGAAGTGAAAGTGGGAAATTCAGAAGGATCCCACCTGGCTGTGAACAGTGTAGCTACACTAATGAGCAGCATGGCAAAAGAAGTCCACCATGAAACAATGGCATGAATGTCACTGGAGGAACCAAACACTTTCTGGTTGGAATTAAGGCGTACTTCGCACGATGAAATCCATACCCGGAACCAATATCAGGGCCAGGAAAATATGGCTAGATAGGTTTTAGTCCTAGGAGTGAACCTGGTATTATATTTTGCTAAATAGACATAATATTACCACAACTCCTAATGGCTTATTATGCCCATAGACTAGTGTGTCTCTCAACCCTTATCAGAGATGATTCTTTTGGCAGTAAATGAAAATTAACACCGAGAGCCCCAACTGGGTCTAATAGATTGCAGAATGCCCAGCCCTAAATGGGATCTCTCTCTCTCTCTCTCTCTCTCTCTCCCCCCACCCCCCGCCAAAGCTCAGGGATCATTGCTGAAATGGGTGGAAGAAAGATTCTCACAGCCAGAGATAGTGGAACTACAAGGAAACATTGTTTTCCAGACACTACAAGGCAGGTGCACATATGAACTCACAATGGTAGTGACAGCATATACAAGATTAACTCGGACGGAATCCCAGCGTGGAGAGGGGAGGTGGTCACAAAGTCCCACCATTGCCTGAGAAAGTATTGGCACTCAGCAGAATAAAAGAAGTGTGGGGAGTGTGGCATCTGATAGGTTGACCATGCTCCAGTGGATGGCTACATACACAAAAGTACGTGGGCAGTACAAACTGGATTCAGCTGGCTTGAGAAAAATGAAAAGGTAAACACAAAGTTGAAGGGGTAGAAAAGGGGATGGATGGACGTGGGGTGATTCAGGGAAAGGGAGTAAATATGATCAAAATGCATTGTAGGAAATTCTCAAAGAACGAATTGGTTTTTTTGTTTTGTTTTTGTTTTTGGTCTTTTCGAGACAGGGTCTCCCTGTAGCCCCAGCAGTCCTGGAACTCACTCTGTAGACCAGGCTGGCCTTGAACTCAAAAAGATCCGCCTGCCTCTGCCTCCTGAGTGCTAGGATTAAAGGCGTGCGCCACCGTGCCTGGCTAGAACTAATTAATGAAGTGGGGAGGTTATCCTTGGCTATGTAGCAAGTTAAGACCAGCCTGGGGTGTTTGAGGCCATCTCAAAAGATTCAAAACAGGAAGCTGGAGAGGTGGCTCAGTGGTTAAGGGTCCTGAGTGCTTTTCCAGAGGACTGGGGTTCAACTCCCAGCACCCATATGGTGGCTACCAGCCTTCTATCACTCCAGGTCCAGGGGATCTGACACTTACTTCTGGCCTCTGCCAGTATTATGTGCACATGGTGCACTTAGAGACATAAAACCAAAACAGTCACGTAAAATAAAATTTAAAAATCAAAACAAAATAAAAGTTCGGTCTTGCTCCATCATCATTTGCCTCACACTGCTCCTTTTATCCTGCTGAGGATTTTATGTGACCATCAAGTAGAAGGGAAAACAGCTTTGGCATAATTTTCCTAATTTTTAAAAACCAACAAAAGTGAAAATGAAGATGTTCTTTAGAGCTGCTTGACCTAGCAATTTAGGTAGCAATTTAGGATATTACCAATTTAGGGAGCAGCATCGCCACGTTCTCTCTTCTTACGCTCATCTTCCTCCTTATTTTTCCATTTGGTCTCTAAAAAGCAACCACAAAATCATTTGGTAGAAAGTGAAATTAAATATGACAGTACATTTCAGTAAGGAACTTGGATTGACCAAGAGACCAAACAGAGACACTGCTGTACTAATTTGTCTGGAACTGACTGACTTTCCTAAAAGGCCCATGGGACAATTTCAAGACACACAGCACATTTCCTAGGAGAATTGGAAAGATACATTTCCACACATGAAGATCCCACACAGGGACAGATTATAAAGCAAATAGGGTCAGCCTCTTGTGGCCACAGCAGGCATAATGATGGGTTACTATAACTATATAGCTGATATCATCAGGCTTTTCATTTCAGTATACTACATGATTACTGAGTATAACACATTTTAGTGCATTTGGGTATCTTCTCCAGACTCTATCCACCAACATGAGCCCAGTCTAGGTATATTCTTGAACTATATATAGTGAAATAAAACCTACCGTCAATTGGTGTGATGTCTCCAGAAGCCAGACCAACAAGGCCTAGATTGCCCATACAGCCTATCTTCTATATGCATGTAGATATCTATGTCTATTATCTCCCTTTCTAAAAGAATTGAAATAACTTTTTGTCTTCTGTAATTTCCTCTGCTGTCATGATTTACAAACATGCTTAGGTTATTTCCTCTATTACATTTATTTCGCTGATGATATTGCATTTAATTAATTTATAGTAAAAAAAAGTAGCCTTTGCAATTTCTTATTTTTTTTTTTTTGGTCTTTTTGAGACAGGGTCTCCCTGGAACTCTGGCTGTCCTGGAACTCACTATATAGAGCAGGCTGGTCTTGAACTCACAAAGATCCACCTGCCCCTGCCTCCCAAGTGCTAGGATTAAAGGCGTGCACCACCATGCCCAGCTTTTAATTTCTTATTTTTTAATTAATTAATTTAAACTCATGTAGTCTGGTTATTGCTAACCATATGCTGATCCATGTGACATCATCAGCTGGAATATAGACAACCTACCAATGGTTACCCGATCAAAGAAAGAGGACTCTACCTCCTCCAGCATCAGCTACCAATAACTTACCAGCCAGGGGTGGGGTCTTTGTAGCTCCTTCTCCACCCATGCTAAAATTTTGACTGGCCTGATCTTGTACAGGAAACCACAGCTTCCATGAGTTCATGTGTGAACCAGCCAGTTCTATGATAGTTAAAAGCTACTTCCTATTAATGATATTCCTAAAGATCAAACTTGTCTTGTTATTTTCCCTAAGTTTTAAGCTTTTTATCACTTACTAATAAGTGTTTTAAAATTTACACCTATGGTAGTAGATTTGTAAGTTTCTTTCTGTAATTCTGTCAATTTATAAATTTTAAGGCTATGTTACTAAGAATTTTTAATATTTTCTAATGTTTATGAGTAATTTCCCTGCAAGTATGTAAGTGCACCCATGTCATGCAATGCCTGTGGAGGTCAGAAGAGGGCACTGGATCCCCCTGGAACTGTAGTTACTGATGGTTGTTAGTAGATATGTAGGTGCTGGGAACTGAATCCAGGTCCTCTTGCAAGAGCAGCCAGTGTTCTTACCCGGTGAGCCAACTCTCCAGCTGTATTAAATGTTTTTAATGGTTAATCTTTATGGTTAACTTGACTAGATTTGGAGTCACCTAGGAGACAAACCTCTGGGCATATCTGTGAGGGCACTTCCAGGGAGGTTTACCTGAGGGGGGAAGATACACTCTCAATGTGTGCAGTACCATTCCATGTACTAAGATCATGGACTACATAAAGAAAAGTGAACTGAGCATTCACTTCTCTCTGCCTTCTCACTGAGGATGCAATGTGACCAGCTTCCTCAAGCTCTTGCCATGTGACTTCCCTGTCATGATGAACTGCACCCTCAAACTGTGAGTCAAAATAAACCTTCCTAAGTTGCCTTTGTCAGGTTGTTCTCTTCAACTTCTATGACAAAACATTCTGACCGACACCAACTTGGGGAGGAAAGGGTTTATTTGGCTCACACCTCCAGGGTCACAGTTCATCACTGAGGGAGCCCAACATAGCAACTCAGGGCAGGAACCTGGAGACAGGAGCTGAAGCACAGGCCATGGGGGAATGCTGTTTACTGGCTTGCTCCCCTGGCCCATGCCCAGCCTGCTTTCTTATACGGTATACAACAATCTGCCCAGGGATGGTACCTCCAATAATGGCCTGGGCCTCCCACATCACTCAACAATAAAGACCATACTCCACAGATGTGACCACAGGCCAGTCCAATCAATGGAGGCAATTCTCCAGTGGAGGTTCCTTCAACTCAAGTGTGTCAAGTTGACACTAAAGCTATCCAACACAGGTATTTATATAGCAACAAGAAAACAGTAACACACTATTCTTAGGATTTCTTTTAAATTGTTATTTCTTCATGCTGGATTCTTTTTGTTAGATGATGATCTTCCCTAACAATAGTCTTTAAGCCTACATTATCTAGCTTTAATATAGATATGTCAGCCGCAAGTAGAAACTCATGGAGTTAATCACCTATGCTTATGAAGGGAAGAAACTGTTGGCCCTTTACATAACTGATGGCTGTTTTAGTGGGCTTGTTTCACATAAAGCCTTCCAGGGAAAACTGCAAGAAACAGTTTGTTTGTTTGTTTGTTTGTTTGTTTGTTTGTTTTTAAAAGAGGCAGGCCCAGTCACTCATGACTATTGCAAGCATTCACACCGCCTGGAGCTCAGGCTAGTTTTGAACTTATCAGACACTCTCCTGCCTCGGCCTCCCAAGCAGCTGGGATTACAGGTGTGCGCCACTCGCCTGGTCAAGAAAGTTTTTAACTGGTCCAAATTACCCAGTCACTCTTTTAAATGACCTCTAATAAACTTTGCTCCGTATAGTCTTATCATAAATGCTAAGTTCTTTGCTGTCAGGACATTCTTCTCTGCCATGGTTGGACATGTTATGTATGAAGAAATGTGGTCTCAACTGAGCATGTCCAGGAACATGTCCCCCTTTGTGCATGCTGATGAGTCTTTCCAGTGTGCAAGTTTCCCCATTAGAATCCCTTGCCAACCACATTGGCAGGCACACTACTTAGCCACTTGTCTCCAATGCTCTTTGATTTGCTCTTCATTCTTTTGTTTCTTGGTCATGCCTATTGGCTTTACACTAAACAAAGGTGAACCCACTGTATTTAGTTATCAACAGAGCAAGATTTTCTTGCCTGGTATTCAGTTACTATATATTTTTTCTGTATCTTCAAAATTCTCTTTGTGTTTTGTGCATCTCCTTAAAAAGATTTATTTGCCATATTCTTAAATTACATCTGACCATTAGCAATGAGTTTGGTGTTGGAATAAGATGAGGAAGGAGGTGAGATGGCAGGGGTGGGGAATGGGTGTGGGTAGGAGTGCGAAGTGGAATGGGTGGAGTTAAATGTCTAGTGATAAAGACAGTAAGGGCTTATGGGAACCCATCTAAGTGTGGGTTTAGTGAAGCTCAAAAGATAGTTCCATACTTACTCCTAGTTCTACGTGGTGACATTGTTTTATGGTTTTGTTGTTTTCTCACTGATAGGAAAACTGTTCACTGTTAATAGACCTTTCAAAAACTCACCTGGAGCTAAAAAGGAGTTGAGTAGGTTTGGATCAGTGTGAACTTCATTGCTCTCCTGGACAGAGTTCCCCAATGCTGACTAGTTTCTCATTCTCCATCTCTTACAAGATCATTGCCCAGATGGCAAGCATGGGCAAAAGGGATTGAAACCAAACCCTCAAAGATTTGTCTCCAAGTAAAAAATTAACTCTGTGTTCTACTACTTGGGCTAGAGGGGAAAAAAGAAAAATTTCAGAGTTCTCCTTAGTTACTGTTCTCTAGGTTTCCTGATGCAATGGGGAAAGGTACTTTGAAACTTCTGAGTAACATTTTTGTACAGAAAGAAAGAAAAACACAAACCCTCAATTTCATCAGTATCTAAGCAACTGAACAAACATATACAGTTCTGGGAAGAGATGGGCAGATTCACGCATTTCCCACACTCCCTCTTCTTTCTTCCTCTAGTGGCCATGCTTCCCACATCCTTGAATTTCTTCTGCTGTGATGTCACGTAGAGAACCTAGACCTCCTGCATTTAGTCACCATATCTTTGTAGTGCCCTGATAAAGTAGAAGGAGAGGGGGACCTAGAATATGTCATGAGCAGTATATTAATGTTTTGTATATGTTGTCTCCTTTAATCCTCTCACCAACCCAACATATACTTTCCATTTGTAAAAAAGAAGAAAAAAAATCTCAAGTGATAAAGAATCAGCTAACCAGGGACTAGAACCAGGGACCATGTTTTCACATGATGTCATAACATCCCCTGAGATTCCCTTCTGGGCATTTGGTATCCCATGCCCCAGGCACATTCTTCTCTTATTCACCCACCCTGTAGATCAGAACTATGCCCTATTTCTTTAAGAGCCTGACCTTGAGAAAGCAGCCAATAACTTTCAGAAGGCAGAGTGGAACCCAGGCTTCTCTCACAGGAGAGATAATAAGAGACTCCTGGAAACACTGTCATGAAGGCTGGAGTCTCAATTTGTGGGAATTTAGACATATAAGGAAACCAAGGGAGAGATTTGTGGTAGACCTGAACTTCTCTGCTCTGAAAACCTTGACTGGGTGAGTTGAATTAAATATGGGATTATTTTTAATGTGGTATGATATCTCAGAAAGCTGAAGGTTAGAAGCACATCTTCACCTCTATCCAACAGCCTGAGGCTTTAAAATATACACACCCATTTTTCTACACTAAGAAATTAGTATAAAGAACCTACCATACTCCTTATATGATTTGGCTGAGTTTTATTATTTTGTCATATTTGTGTCTCATTTATTTTAAGAAATAAAATATTTCAGGTATATTTGAAGCACTCGATTCTATTCTCTTTCCTCTTATTCAGATACCACTTTTACTAAAATCGTTAATTAGAATTGTTCTGAAATTATTTCTTTTTTATTGTTATTATTTTTATACATACACATACATAATTATATACATACATAAATATATACATATATACACATATCACCCAAATGTTCTTTCTTTCTTTCTTTTTTTTTTTTTGCTAAAAGATGTCATGTTTTCCTTAAGGAAGTATTTGAATGTTCCTCCTTGGCAAGCCCAAACAAACATCCATCTTGCCCTTGTGCTCCACACTGGGGTCTTTCCCTCCCATGGTTACCAAATGAGGTCCAGTAAGCACATGTCCTGTCTTGATCTTCCTGTACTGGCTTCCATGATACTGCCTGGGTAGTCCAACAATGGCATTTTATACTCTGATGAGGCTGAAATCCCCGTAGCTGCTCAGTCCACAAGCTGGATATCTAGTAGTCCCCATTTGACATTGAAGATTTGGAGAATTCTTGAAGAGACATGAGTCTTCAGTCCATACCGGAGGCTTAAAAAGCTGGGTCTCATGTATTTGAAGAATGGCAAAAGCAGTGGCCGCCACAGAGTAGATACACTTGCCAGTAAGAATTGAAGACAGGCCAAACAACAGTGCTCTCTTTTTTTTTTTCTTCTTGTCTTTTTACTAACATCTCAAGTTTTATATCTGAAGTACAATTCCTCAGGCCTTACTGTTTATTTCTGCTTTTACTTTCCTTTTGGATGCTTAAGGCCACGCAGTTAGCACAAATTAACCAAGGTTTTTGTTTTCTTAAGGTCATTTGAGGATCTGGTCCTCAGGGGTCACTCGGGGTCTTTTGGGGGGGTGGGGTGGGAGCCCCTGGCTCCTTTCAGCTTTACATTTACCAGTTCCATCCACTCAAGGACAAAGTCAGGTCTTGCTAGACCAGGCTTCCCTTTTTGAAGCATGAGCAGACTTTCCTCTTTATAGACTGGACACTGGCCAAAGTCACACTAGTGGATCTCCAAGACCTCCCTATACAGGAAGACTGGTGACCCACATTTGCAGGATATTTCAAGAGATGCCCCCATGCATAGTCCCCTAAGACTTAATTGATCTCTGAGGGCAAGGAACAAAGTTATCCCTTAGGTCCCTCAGCCAAATTGGTATGGGCATTAAGTATGGTTGTTAAGCACCCAGAAAGGCTAAGTTACACCAGCCTGATACATTGCACCTATATTAAAATTGTATCTTCTGAAAAAAAAACTATGTTATTTCCATATCTTATTACTTGATTTGCATTTTTTTCATTTTACTTCCATACTACTCCAAAATATGCTTATATACCCACCATCGTATACCAAAAATCCAAAGTCTGAAAATAAATGGTAGGCTAGTTCCAGAACCTGTCTAAAGACACAATACAAGAGCACACTTTTCTTCAGATCATGAGGAATACAACATCAGTCTTAGTCTGCCCCACAACTAGGCACTTGGTGCTAGTATCCACAGATGAGGGATACCATTCCTATTTTGTTTTTCTGGGACTGTGTTACTTCACTTAACATAAAATCTTCCAGTTCCATCCATTTACCTGCATATTTCATGATGTCATCTTTCTTTACCACTGCATAGAACTCCATTGTGTAGATGTAACACATTTTCTCTATCAACTCATCAGTTGAGTGGTACTTGGGTTGGTTCCAGCTCTTCACTACTGTGAAGAGAGCTGCAATAAACTTAGCTGTGCATGTATCTCTGTGGTAGGATGTACATGTCCAGAGAGACATTTAGTATTAAACATAAAGCAGAGAACACTATAATCCTGTATATTTCATGGACATGAGTATGTAGTAAAAATATGGATATGAATAAGAAATAATTTCATTCATCTTAGCAAATGAAATTATTTCTTATTCATGTCCATCTTTTTACATTTTTACTACATACACATGTCTACAAAATATACAGGATTATAGTGTTCTCTCTCTTTGCTTTACGTTTAATGCTAAATGTCTTTCTGGACATGTTCAACCTCTAAAGTTATGTTTCTGAGGAAGTTCAAACTAGGGATGTGTAGTTGTAGTTGATTCATCATTTTTAATAATTCATATTCTTTGTATGAATATGTCACATGTTATTCCTTCATTTATAAACATTTTGTTTATTTCCAGTGATACTTCCATCAAACCGTACTGCAATGGACCCATCTCTTCATGTCTTCTTGTGTCTCTATAATTTTTCTAGTTGTCCGAGATTTGCTAACCTTATCTTCTTCTAAACTGAGGTACTAAGCAAATATATATGTGACTCTAAGAAAGAAAATATTTTTTTTGTCTTTTTGAGACAGGGTCTCCCTGTAGCCCCAGTTGTCCTGGTACTCACGCTGTAGACCAGGCTGGCCTTGAACTCACAAAGATCTGCCTGCCTCTGCCTCCCAAGTGCTAGGATTAAAGGCGTGCGCCACCACACCCGGCAGAAATATTTATTTTTTATGAATTACATATTTATTTATTTATTTATTTATTTATTTATTTATTTTATGTGTATGAGTGTACTGTCTACATGTAGGTTGGTGTACCCGTGTTGTGCAATGCTGAGGAGGTCAGAAGATGGCATTGGATTCCCCTGGAACTGGAGCTAAAGATGGCTCTTAGCTGCCATGTGGGTGCTGGGAATTGAACCTGGGTCCTCTGCAAGAGCAGTCAGTGCTCTTAACTGCTGAGCCATCTCTCCTGCCCCGATTTCAATTTTTAGATGACCTTGCCATCTTTCTCTTAGGAATTCTGCCTTTTTATAGCTGGAATATCAGTTTGAGACATTTTCCAGGAACTAGAGTTTCAGGCATTAATTTCTTGAAAGTATTATCATCATCGTCATTTACTGTAACATTCAATTACTCTATTCTGCTAGCATCCGAAAGGCTCAACATGCCAAAAGGTATGTATCTCATATTCAAATTGTGTCAATGTTATTTCTCCTGGTTGTTAACAGATGTAAGTCTGAGTTCTAGAAGTTTCCTTGAAATAGTAATAGTATACCTTGAGGTCAGGAGGGAAGGAAAAGGAAAGGAGAAGGAAGTATATTAGTTAAGGTGGGTAGAATACCGAGCCAGACAGACTTTGCCATGTTATGTTTCAATAGAAGAGAACTTTATTTTTGTGTCACACAGCACTCCAGGATGGTTCCAGGTAGTGGTATGCGGCTCCCAAGTTCATCAGAGGTTGTCATCTCAATGGAAGACAGAGCATGAAGGAGACCAAATGGGAGAGGGCCAATCCAAGATTGACTTTTTTTTTTTTTTGCGTCTTTTTTTTTTTTTTTTTTTTTTTTTTTTTTGTCATTTCGAGACAGCGGTCTCCCCCTGTAGCCCCCAGCTGTCCTGCAACTCACTCCTGCCCTAGACAGGCCTGCTAGCTTGAAACTCCAAGATCCACCTGCCTCTGCCTCCCAAGTGCTAGGATTAAAGGCGTGCGCCACCATGCCCAGCTTTTTTTTTTTGGTCTTTTCGAGACAGGGTCTCCCTGTAGCCCCAGCTGTCCTGGAATTCACCTTGTAGACCAGGTTGGCCTTGGACTCACAAAGATCCGCCTGTCTCTGCCTCCCAAGTGCTAGGATTAAAGGCGTGTGCCACCACGCCCGGCCAAGATTGACATGTTCAAGTGTTCATATTCCACAGGTTAGAGATTAGTCACAAGCCCGTATCAAACTGCCAGGGATGCAGGAAAATGAAAGCTCCCTGTGCACTCAGAAAGAAGAACAGGGACCTCTTAAAATGCAAGTTCTTTCTTGTTGGGAAAAAGGGAAGGGGCTAGTATGGCATTATTATTATTATTAATAATTATCTGTGTATATATGATGTATATATGTGTATACCTGCACACACAACATACCATGACGTGTGTGCAGGTCCGAGGACTTTGTAGAACTGATTCTCTACTTCCATCTTTACAGGGATTCAGGATACAGCTCAGGTTGTTAAACTTGCAAGTACCTCACCCACTGAGCCAACTCACAGGTCCTAGTAAGGTTTTGACTGAAGTGTTTGCCAATATTAGGAAGAAGAGTTAATTCCAGCTGAGCTAGGAAATAATTTCTAGTAAAATATTCTCTCCCTCACTTTCTTGCTCCTTTCTATGGTGAATATGGGCTATTTTGTCTACTTGCATTTCAACCTCTCCTCTTTGTCAGATAATAATGGATTCTTGGTTGTCAACCTATATATACTTTTTGGGGAGATGCCTCCAGTAAAAATAATGGGGTCCATTCTTGCCTGGGGATAATGTTTAATGTGCAAGAAGTTTAATTGTAATATAATCCCATAGAGCACATAGAAGAGTGTGAGGGATTTGTCTAGGTACCAAGGACAGTGGTGGCCATCAATACTACTGAGACTCATGATCAATGACCCTACAGCTTCAGATAAAAGTGGAGAGCATCCGTCTGTGAGTTCTGTCGAGGTTGTCTTCAAGGCTAGTAGGAATATCCAGAGACAGGGCAGTGCAATAACAACTGGGTTTTAAGCTAAGGACAGGAGCAGGGGCATTGGTGCTCAAGCCATGTCTGATTTTGACAGGCAAGCCTGGTCTGCCTGCTCAGTATTCCTCCACCTCCAGGTCAGAGCAACTGGGCCACAGCTGTGTATAAATCAACAAGGACCAAAGAATCTTCTCTCAGTGGTTTTGTAAATATAGCTTATTTCTTTTTTTTCTTTTTTTCTTTTTTTTTTTTTTATGTGTATGAATGTACTGTCTGCATGTAGGTTTGTGCACCCATGTGGTACAATGCCATCGTGGAGGTCAGAAGAGGGTGTCAGATTCCTCTGGAACTGGAGTTAAAGACGGCTCTCAGCCGCCATGTGGGTGCTAGGGATTGAACCCAGGTTCTCTGCAAAAGCAGTCGGCGCTCTTAACTGACAAGCTTTCTTTTAAGGTGGGTTTAGAAATTGAACTCAGGTCCTCATCCTTGCTTGTCAAGTACTTTACCAACTGAGCCATCTCCCCAGACCCCAGGAAATATTAATTTAATTGTAGTAGTTTAGCAAGAAAAAAAAAAAATGGGGCTNTAAGAAATATAATATTTTTTTTCATTTTTTTGCTCTTTTTGAGACAGGGTCTCCTGTAAGCCCCAGATGGCCTGTCCCGGCCTACTCACGTCGCTAGCACCAGCGCCTGGCCCTTGAACTCACAAAGATCTGCCTGCACCACCTCCTGCCTACTCCCAAGTTGCTGTTGGTATTAAAGGCGTCCTGCGCCACCCACCCGGCAGAAATAGTTTATTTTTCTCTGAATTCCATTATTCTTATTCTGCCATTTATTTATTTATTTATTTATTAATTTTATTGTGTTTATGGCTGCCTACTGCTTACTACATGCTAGGTTGGTGTACCCCGCTGTTGTGCCAATTGCCCCTAGCGATGCTTTTTCTCGCCTGTCAGATAGACAAGAGGGCATCGCCCCCCCCGATTCCCCTGGGAATCTGCGAGCTAAAGATTGGCCTCTTAGCTGCCATGTGGGTGCCTGGAATTGAACTGGGTCCTCTGCCAAAGCAACAAGTCATGTGCACTCTTCTTAATACCCTGCTGAGCCACTCTCCTGCCCACCGCTTTCAATTTTTAGATGACCTTCGCCATCTTTCTCTTAGGAATCTCCTTTTTTATAGCTGCGAATATCAGTTTGAGAATTTCCAGGAACTACGAGTTTCACGGCCATATAATTTGACAAGTATTATCATCATCGTCCTTATCCCTCCATCTTTACTGTAACATTCCAATTACTCTATTACTGCCTAGCATTCCGAGCCGAAAGGCCCTTCAACATGCCCAAAAAGTATGTATCCTCATATTCAAATTGACTGTCAATTGTTATTTCTCCTGGTTGCTTAACAGATGTAAGTCTGCCGCTTCTTCTAGAAGTTTCCTATTTTGATGAAATAGTAATAGTATCCCTGAGCCCGCTCCAGGCGCGGAAGCGAAAAGGAAAGCGAGAAGGAAGGTCGAAGCGAAGTATATTAGTTAAGGCTGGGCTAGCTACCGCCAGCCAGACAGCACTTTGCCATGTTAGTTTCAATATAAGAGAAACTTTCTTTTTTGTGTCACACAGCCCCCACTCCAGTGATGGTTCCAGCCGTAGTGTATTCGCGCTCCCAAGTTCCTGCAGAGCGTTGTCATCTCAATCGGAAGACAGAGCCATGAAGCGAGACCAAATGGCCGAGTCCCGGAGGGCCCATCCACGATTGACTTTTTTTTTTTTTTGCGTCTTTTTTTTTTTTTTTTTTTTTTTTTTTTTTGTCATTTCGAGACAGCGGTCTCCCCCTGTAGCCCCCAGCTGTCCTGCAACTCACTCCTGCCCTAGACAGGCCTGCTAGCTTGAAACTCCAAGATCCACCTGCCTCATGCCCTCCAAGTGCCCTAGGATTAAAGGGTGCGCCACCATGCCCACACTTTTTTTTTTTTGGTCTTTTCGCGACAGGCCGCCTCCCCTGTAGCCCAGCCTGTCCTGGAACTCACTTGTAGACCAGGTTGTCCTTTAACTCAACAGAGATCCACCTGTGTCTCTGCCTCCAAGCTGCCTACGGTTAAAGGTGTGTGCACCACGCCCGGCCAAGATTGACATGTTCAAGTGTTCATATTCCACAGGTTAGAGATTAGTCACAAGCCCGTATCAAACTGCCAGGGATGCAGGAAAATGAAAGCTCCCTGTGCACTCAGAAAGAAGAACAGGGACCTCTTAAAATGCAAGTTCTTCTCTTTGTTGGGAAAAGGGAAGGGGCCATAGCTATGGCATATTATATACTTATTAATAATTATCTGTGTATATATGATGTATATAGTTACTACACTGCCCCACACACAACATACCATGACGTGTGTGCAGGTCCGAGGACTTTGTAGAACTGATTCTCTACTTCCATCTTTACAGGGATTCAGGATACAGCTCAGGTTGTTAAACTTGCAAGTACCTCACCCACTGAGCCAACTCACAGGTCCTAGTAAGGTTTTGACTGAAGTGTTTGCCAATATTAGGAAGAAGAGTTAATTCCAGCTGAGCTAGGAAATAATTTCTAGTAAAATATTCTCTCCCTCACTTTCTTGCTCCTTTCTATGGTGAATATCCGGAGCTATTTTGTCTAATTGCATTTCAACCTACTCCACTTCTGATCAGATAATAATGATTCTATGCTGTCTGTAAAGCCTTATATAATACTTTTTGGGGACTTTGAGCCTCAGTAAATAATACATCGAGCGGTCCATTCTTCTGCGGGCGTGGGTTGATAATGCTTTAAATGTTAGACAAGCAAGTATTAATTTGTAATATAATCTTTTACTCATAGAGCCCACACACATAGAAGAGTCGTGAGGGATTTGTCTATGGTACCAAGCGACAGTGGCTGGCCCATCACATACTACTGAGACTCATGATCAATGACCCTACAGCTTCAGATAAAAGTGGAGAGCATCCGTCTGTGAGTTCTGTCGAGGTTGTCTTCAAGGCTAGTAGGAATATCCAGAGACAGGGCAGTGCAATAACAACTGGGTTTTAAGATAAGGACAGGAGCAGGGGCATTGGTGCTCAAGCCATGTCTGATTGAGACAGGCAAGCCTGGTCTGCCTGCTCAGTATTCCTCCACCTCCAGGTCAGAGCAACTGGGCCACAGCTGTGTATAAATCAACAAGGACCAAAGAATCTTCTCTCAGTGGTTTTGTAAATATAGCCCTATTCTTTTCTTCTTTTCGTTTTTTTTTTTTTATGTGTATGAGTGTACTCGTTCCTGCATGCAGCGTTGTCTCCCACCTGCCCCCTAGCTCATGCCGCACGTGCCAGGAGGTCAGAAGAAGGCCGCATTGGATTTCCCAACTAGCCGCAACTTCCCGCGCAATCCAACCGATGGTTCTTAGCTGCCCATCGTGCGCGCTGCTGCGGAATCGAATTCCGCCCGGTCCTCTACAACGAGCCAGTCGCGCCCTGCTCTTAACCGCTGAGGCATCTCTCCAGCCCCAATATAGCTTATTTCTAAAACCTCTTTTTCCTAAGTTGAATGAATCTAAGTTTGCAAGTGCCAGTAGCAGTTTTCCATGCTTTGTGGAGAAAACTTGTCTGCAGAGTAGGAGATAGTTGGAAGGCGTCCTGGTGACATAGTATCAGCTCCAGAATCTAAAGTTCTCGGAATTACACTGATACCTACAGTTCGTCCTTTCATCCTGTGACCAACTACTATCCATTCAGTTAGGATTATTATAATTAAACTATCAGATGATTTTTATTTTGGCTTCAACCATTTGCAACTTGAGTGCAATAGAACTGAAACGCAGAGGTCAGGTAAAAGGAAAACATTAGTAATTACACAAACACTTTCAGACCCACAACTGGATAAGCTGTGAAAATATGGAGAATCTGAAGGACCACAGCCCAAGGCGAGCTTTCCAGTGTTGACCAGTGGAATGATTTGGGATCTATCAATTGCAAAAGCATTTCCCTTCAAACACAAGCATGAAATTTGAAACACAGTGGAACCCAAAGAAGTTCGAGGGGAGCTAGAGGCTCTGAGTGTGGTGGAATCGTAGTGTCGTGTTTTAAATTTTTTTATGGAGGTTTTGTACATTTCATGCAAGAGTTCCTTTTATTTATTTATTTATTTATTTTTAGTTTATTCTTTATGTGTATGAATACTGTCTGCATGTAGGTTTGTGCACCCGTGTCATGCAATGCCACCGAGGATTCCCCTGGAACTGGAGTTAAAGACGGCTCTCAGCCACTGTGTGGGTTCCGGGGATCGAACCCGGGTCCTCTGCAAGAGCAGTCGGTGCTCTTAACCACTACACCATCTCCCCGGCCCCTGCAAGAGTTCTTAATTAAATTTAGACCCCTCTCCCTCCCATGCCTCTCCAGCCTTCAGGAGACCTCATGTATTCTAGCATACCAGTCAAGCACTTATACTCAGATGTCCTTTGGTACAGATTCATCCACTGGAGTCTAGTCAGCCTATGTAGTGACCATAAGGCCTACTCTCCCTCACCCAATAGTAGTCAGTCTCCAGTAGTTCCCAATCCAGAGCTGGCTCACCACCCATTTCTCTTGCTCCACTCTGGGCCCTTATGTCATCGAATTGGCACAGGTCCTGTGCTTGATGCCACCTTTGCCACAAGTTCACGCGTGCAAGCTTCCCGTGGCCTGGAAGCCTCTGTTTTCCTGTCTTCAAGAACCAGGCCTGGCTCTTGCAGTCTTTCTGCTCCTTTTCTCCAATGGCCCCTGAGCTGTGGGTGGCTGAGATTTAATACAGAAGCCCTATCCAGGGTCATAATTTGCATTTTCCTGATGGCTAAGAATTAAAACAATCATTTTCTCAACTATGGAAAAATAGACTTTATTTTCCTCTTTCTCAAAATAGCTTCTTATAGACTTCTACATCCCCTATTATAGATGGTATCAAAAACTCAACATTTGTTACTGTGTTGAAAATACTTCCAAAAGTAATTCATCGCAATTATTTGTCATAACAGAAGTTTCTCATCTTGAAGATCTAATTCATTATTTTTTCTGGTATCCCAAACTATCTTAAATATCAGTGGTAACACTGTCCCTTGGGAGGAAGAAGCAGGCAGAGATCCGAGAGGCCAGCCTAGTCCACACTGTGACTTCCACGCAGGCTAGGACTAGGGAGTTGCTGTCAAAAAGTCAATCCTAGGGCAGAAGAGATGGCTTGGCAGGTAAGAATACTTGCTGCTCTTGCCGAGGACATGGATTTAGTTCCCAGCACCCATATAACAGCTCACAACTGTGTGATGCATATACATATATTCAAGCAAACAAACCTCTAAAATCAAATATGTATAACTTAACTTAAAATTTAGTCTTATACTCCTAACTACATTCTTGACCTTGGTACTCAGTCTTTCTTTCAAATCCTCACAGGTATCGTTATGCATCTAAAACTGTCACCATCTATTCCTGTCACCAGGCCTCTTCTTTTTTCTCTTCTTGCTGTGAAGTTGTATTGATTCTTTCTTTTTATTTTGTTTCTTGTTTTTTTTTTTTTTTTTTTTTATCCCCCAGAAGCATCTCTATCTGATCTAAATAGCAAAATTCTTCTTGGCCTTTATTCTCCTGCATAAAATATTTGAACGATCTCTATGGCCTGAGGAAAAGTTCAAGCACTTTGTTAGAAAACTAAATCAACATCAACCTTTGGTATTTTTTCCACTCTGTTTTAAAATAAACCTCCCTCCTCCTCAGGCCCATCTCCCGGTGTCTCCTGCACCTACACTCCTCACGTCTGCATCCCTGCCTTCCCTACACCCCTCACATCTGTCTGCATCCCTGCCCTCCCTACACTCCTCACGTCTGCATCCCTGCCTTCCCTACACCCCTCACATCTGTCTGCACCCCTGCCCTCTCTACACTCCTCACATCTGCATCCCTGCACTCCCTACACTCCTCACGTCTGCATCCCTGCCTTCCATCCTTCACAGATGTCACTGCCTCTTCAGCCATCCAAGTTCTGGTTGAAGAAAATTATGTTCCAGTTCTTTTCCCACTCTGGCTCACAGAATTCTTTCTTCCTCTCCTGGAACTCTTCTCTAATTGTTTGACAGCTACAAATTGATTGCCTTGAACTGTTGCATAAACAACAAGTTTATGCTCAAGTTACCTTTTTTTTTTTAACCAGATTTTAATTGGTGTGAAAACAGTGTATATTACCACAAACCACACACTGTACACAGTGGGTTGCTTAAAATGCATTTTGATATTACTAAAATAAAAGGCTGTGCTTTTACGTAGATTTTTTTTGTCCTATAGAACCTGTGACTATAGATCTCAACATGGTAAACTCTCATACAAAGCTCTCATAAAAAGTTCTACCTTGTGAGGCAGAGGCAGGCAGATCTTTGTGAGTTCAAGGCCAGCCTGGTCTACAGAGCGAGTTCCAGGACAGCTGGGGCTACAGGGAGACCCTGTCTCTAAAAGAAAAAAAATTTCTACCCTACTTCTATCCATTATACAAAGCTATTTCATCTTCTTTCCACTACTATCTTTGTTTATGAAGAATAATACATTATTTTTCTTTTTATAGGAAATAATACCACACTCTGATAAAATTTTTTGGTTTTTTTTTTAAGGGAGGTTGTTCTCTTTTGTTTTTTATTTTTTGTTTTTTGTTTTTACTTACCTTCACTTTTTTCAGTGGCATCTTGGATCCTAGCTGTTGCATGTTATTGAAATTTGAAGTAAAAATAATCATCAGACTCCAGTGTATATAACAAAAGACAGGGTAGTCTCCTTCTTTCATTTTATTGGAAAGAAATCATTTCTATTCTAATACAAACAATGTATATTTTACATCATAAAGCAAGATATAATTTACATATTACATTTCTTATGAGGTCTTTATTACCACTATGTCATTCCCTTTTATCATTAGGTCACCACTTCTTGTTTAATTTAACATACTAAATAATCTACTAATCAGCCTCTTGTTTGGGAAGGGATAGGGGTACCTTCATCTGGGTGTACTGATGGAACAGAACAGGGGCAAGCCTTGAGTTTATGGCACTGAGACCCTCATCTGACAATTATTCAAATCACTTGTTAAATTGTGTTAATTTTAAAAAGTCAATAATAAATGAACAAAACTGAGTGTTAGTTCTACATGAATGTTTTTTGATCAAGCGCTCAGGTAAAGATGATTGTGGGATGGGTCCATCAGCATGGGCAGGCACTCCTATGACTAAGCAGCACAGGTTATTCTATGAAATTCCTAGACTTTGTTTGAGCAAAGCATCAGATAAAGCCTTCTAGTTTCTCCTATGAGTTTGTGGGGTCAGGCTTTTCTGATGGCCACTTAAATGGTCAGGGTAAAGGTTTCAAATGACTTGGAAAGGTTTTCTTTCATATGATCATTTCGTATGATCATTTCCCAAGATTCTCCCCCTCCTTAGCAGAACCTTTTCTTTGCCTATAACCCAAATCCTCTTTTAGCTAATTGTCCCCAAACTCTAAATTCCTAAAGTTTACCAGTCTTTGGATTTGCACTTATATTGCAAATCAAAGAAAGGTTTTGCAGTAAGGATAAACTGTTCCTTTGACACTAATAATACATGGCAATTAACTGGACAAATGACTGAGTGGAGAGACCCCTTAGAAGCAAGTAATGGATGCTGTCCAGCCATCACACATTAGCCATTCTGAAAGAAGTATGTTAATAGTGAATTAAATGGAGAAGGAATCACTTTTTGAGAGCAAAATGCACAAGATGGTCTTACTTCATATTATTAGACAAAATACAAAATCCACAAAATGTATTTTCAGATTGCTGGATACTAGACTGTAAAAAAAAGTGCCATTAGCTCAATCTGATATGCCAAGGGGGATACAAATGTATGCTAAAAGTGCATCTGGTACCCCAAATTCATTGCCTGTCACTCATAGTACAAAGTCGGCATATATGGTAAAAATCAAATTTAATCACTGGTAACTTCGATTATTAGAACCAAGCTGGTGATGAGAATATAAGTTAAAAAATATGTCTATTCTTTGTGTCTTAAATTATTCTTTGGTCAAATGATGTTATTGCTGAGAAATCTGAAAATATAAACTTATTTCTTGTTTCCAAATAGAAGGTTCTACATATGTACAGCAAGGTAGCATTTCCTTGCTAGAAAACAAAGCTTCCAGATACTATGTCAGTTCATGAACATTTTATACTTTTAAAGTCCCTTTTCACCCACGGCTACAAAGTGCTGCAGATACAGAAAACACAGGAAAGGATGAAAGAAGGAGCAAATGAATAGAGCCTCACAACATCCCTGTGAGGTAGGTAAATCTTGTTAAACCTATTTTATAAACAGGTAAACTAGGCACAACATGGTAATGTGGTTTGGACTAGTTAACCAGAAAAGTTGACACACTAGTGCTGGGAGCAAAGAGAAATATTGACTCTACTTCCCAGCCCCAGATGATAAAACTCATTTCAAAAATACTAAAGTACAAAAGTCTACCATTGTCCTGAAATTTTTTGTAATTTAGAGAAAGCTTTAAGTATTCTACTTCGACTTTATATGACTTTTATATTTCTGTTGAATGAAAGAAGAGCAGATGACCATCTTTCCCTCCTCTCTCTATTTCCCATAATGGGTCAGAGTATATATCAACTTCAACAGGACCTTAGGCTCCAAGGACATTTTTATAGTGGCAAATGATTCCTAATTCATTTAAAGCCCCATGGTGAAATATGAGACCTGGTTTCAAACAGCTGTCTGGCTGATTGCTCTCTGACCTTAATAAGTTTATACAGAATATGAAAACAGCAAGATGCCTTACTAACATCTCATCATTGTGAGGATAAGGGCAGTGGTGGTAGTGTAAAGTTTGCTTTTCATAGTGTTTGAGAAACTGCAAACTTAAGCTTGCAATATTTTATATATATAATATATAAATATATACAGTAATATATATATAAAAGTGTGCATCTGACCACCCCGAAGGCACCAAAGAGACATAGGCTATACCTTTCACGATTCAGTCTCTGTTTTCCTACAAAAATTTCTTTCCCTCTTTCAAATAAAAAGTATTTCTTCTATCAGATGTCCAGTAACAACAAAGATCTAACTTTGGATGCTTTCTTGTTTGGGTGAGTGAGGGGTAGTATTGATGGTGACATTATAATCTATAGCTTAGAGCTTAAGCCCATGGATTAGATCTAGAGCTTAGAGCTTAGAATTAGCCAGTCACAGCCAACTTCATTGAGCAGACAGGTCAGTGACCATAACTTGTGTACAAAATGATGTCCTGTGGCTGATGGGAAAACTTTACCATAAGCAACAGACATGGAAAAAATGAGACAGATTCTTCAGAAAGACTTTGGCTTTTTAAAATCTCCTAGAGAGATTGGGAAGAGAACAGAGTAAGGCACTGAGGTCAAACAGGTTGCTGACAACTAATCTTTCTGTATATATACATATATATATATATATATATATATATATATATATATATTGGTTTATTTGGCTGCTGCAGATCTTTTTAATCTCATACAATTATGGGAGTGGGTGGGTTGAACCTAACTGAAGAAGCATGGAGCATGGAGTATAATTAGCAAAGCATGAATAGAAGAAAAACAAAATAAACATACACAGAAACAAATGGTGGTGGTATCCCAGAGGGAGAAGGAACATTTGTTAACTAATTTTCATTTTGCTCCTCTCCTGCTTTCCTCTGCCATGGTCCCAATATTTTAGTTCTGTTTTTTTTTTGTTTGTTTGTTTGTTTGTTTGTTTGCTTGCTTTTATTTTTCCAGCAGATGAAGAAATGACAGACCAGGATAGGTGTCTTATGGTTTTTGATTTCTTCTTAGGCCTGTTTAATTATTTTTTTTTCCTCAGTTGACTGTTGGCACCTGGTTCCTCTGTAAACTATATTCCTTGGCCTTCAGTCTCAGGTTGGCAATGCTGTTGGCCATGTTGATGCCCTGTGCAGGGCTATTGTTGGCACATGTGGCAGAATAAGTAGCCATGGCGCTGTAGGGACAAAGGAGAGAGTAGGGAGAATAACAGGCATTAGTTTCACAAAGCTACAAGTCCATGCCCCAAGTGGATATGCTCTCAGGACAGGGGCAGGTGGGGGCAGTGGGGTGGATAAAGGACCTCTAGGGTCTCTTATAGCTTTAGCTTTCCATTAGTCTGAGGCATTTGGAAAGGCTGGCCATCTTTTGCAGGGCATGGGCAAGCAGAGGAAAATGTGATGTGGGAGAGAGAGGTATTTGTTGTGTTGGGTATACTGAGTAATGATTTATTTCTGGAGTGGGAGAAGATACTGCTCAAGTCAAATGCCAAGTGTTTTGTCAGCTAGTTAAAACAGGACTTAATCTTTCTTTCTGCCTCTACCAGACAACTTCTAAGGGCAATGAAGGAGAAAGGCGAGCATTTGACAGTAGACTGAAGGGAATTTTGCCTCTTCACTTTAGGTAACTGACCACGATTATAATGCATTTTGAATAATCAATAATACCATAATAAATAACAAGTTTGTAAAATCAGTTTAAAAATCCAGGATCACTCTTCTGGTCTGTTGATTCACGGATCAATAGTACCAAGCACTGCCAAATGAAGAGGTTCCTACCAACTGGCCTTGATTTTATAATTTCTCCTCAAAAGTTTCTGAGTAGCATACAATACCTTTAGGGTGAGTCTTTTGGAAATATATAAGTTTCCAGAATAAACTATCAAGTTTAGGCATTCATGACCTAAAAGGTAACTGTTTCTCGGTGTCTACATTGTTGAAACACAAAGCTGGTTTTGACTATCAAGCTGTAGTTAAGACCTAAGCAAAAAATTCATTTGTAGGTTTCTATTAACTGCATTTTTAAATTTTTTTAAAGGAAAAAAGAATGGTGTATGGATTTGGATGCAAATTACCTTTGACTTTATGTGAAATAGTTAAAATAAGACTTTTTGAACTAAATAAAATGCTTGTTTCTAAGATGAGCAAAATCCCTTTCTGCTAAGAGTTGGATGAGGCTTGTAAATGCAATGACATATGCTTTTCTGCTGCATTCCAGTGGAATGTTGTCAGTCACACAGGAGTTTGTGGTTTGGGGATCAAGTGACAAGATCAGAAAAGAGAGAAGACTAAAGCTACTCTACAAATAGAGGGAACAGATCATTGCTATGTATCTGGGACAGCACAGAGTTAAGACTACATTTAAGACTCACAGTAGCCTCATTGCAGCTCAGGTTCTAACATTTACCCAGAAAGACTGACTCAAAAAAAATTACACTGAGTTCCAAATCACTTGATCCTTCCACACATAAAAAAATCTTTCACTTAAAAGCTTTATTACATTAGTGTCAGTATCTGTGAGAAAATGCAGAAGGAAAAAGACTCAGAGTGTTACAAAACAATTCTATTTTTTTTTTTTTTTTGGTGTTTTTGAGACAGGGTCTCCCTGTAGCCCCAGCTGACCTGGAACTCGCTCTGTAGACCAGGTTGGCTTTGAACTGATAAAGATTTGCCTGCCTCTGCCTCCCAAGTGCTAGGATTAAAGGCGTGTGCCACCGTGCCCGGCACAATTCTACATTTTTACATTTCATTTTTGCCAGTTTTTACTCCTATTGATCATTTCTGGGTAGATGGTCCTAAGCCTCTCTCCCCAAACAAGATAGTTCCTCCTTCTGCACCTATATTTCAGCATGAATTAATAACTTGTTCAGTATCTATAACTATCCTCTATATGCCCCATAGATCACCACACCTGTCTTTTCCATAAATGTATCCTCAGGGAGAGCTAACACCATATCCAGCACATGTTGGGTGCTCAGTAGACTGCTTAATGAATAGACCGATTACAAAGTCATAGCCAGATATAGAATTATTGAACTCATTTGTGTTCAACATCCCTGGCATCTGGCATCTTATTGTAATGGTCTCTCAAGAACTAATCTTTACTGTAATTTTTTTATTTTAATAGAAGGCAGAAAATCAGAAGGATGTGGTAAAAGAGGGCCCATTCATGGCTTATTCTTAGATTTATAAAACATATTTCACAGTAAAAAATATATCATTAAATCTTAATAAACTAGATTGATATTTTTATCATTGTCCACCAAAGGACAAAGGCAGAAGACTCCCCAGTTAAATCAGGCTTATTAGGAAGATCAGTGACCAGAACAACCATTAAGACAGAAAAAGGTTTTTTGTTTTTGTAAGAATGAACCAGCAAATGTCATCTATTTAAAAAAAACACACACATATCATTTACCTCCTAGATGAATGCTTCCATTTAATACCCTACCATAAATATGTGAAAACTCACAAAATGTATAGAAATTTTAAAGTTATACCAAGGGCCAAAAAATCTAATTGGTAAAGAAGAGATAACTATATTTGGTAAATGTATCTAACAAATGGATTATTATAAATCATCCAAATTAACTTTTCTCAATCAGGTACCTGTGAGAATATCAAGCCATAAAAATGGTACATAACTATTGGGATAGAACCTGGAGCAACAAGTCATCTGTATTGTTTGTTAAACACAAAGAAGACAATTGAATGACACCAGAGTATACAATCCTAATACTTCATAAGAGAACTTAAAGAAAATCAATTCCCTGATGGTAAATTGTACATTGTTAGGGAACATTTTTGCTTTTCCTTACTAAGCCTAAGTTTCCAAGAGATGTGTTTCTCATCCTTTGGGTTCTGGACAGCAAAGTCATATTTAATGGAAATTCTCCTCTTCTTTGATAAACAAAGATATGTTCCATTTCCTTACTGGGAAAGCGAATTAGAACCTTTGGGAGAATGCTTCAATTTACTGAAGTTGTTACTGTTTTCCTGAATTGTATACTATAGTGGTGATATTGATTTTGTTTGTTATATATCATTTTTCTGCAGTTATTTCTTAGTCTAGTATAAGGTTTTCTCTAAGGTAGGCCTGACAGTAATATCCAAAGGAAGAAGACCACAGTTTCTCACTCAAAAATGAATAAATAGGAATTAAGATTGTATACTACATAGGAGATTAGATATTCACCAAGGCATTTTTCTCTTCAGTGGCAGCCTGCTTTTGGGCAGGATAGAACAGTGCCCATGTCCATTCTATGGTACTACGTCATAAGAACAACAGCCTAGCACTGAGCCCGTGACCATTCTTTATAGGAAACCCACAAGCTAGTGAGGTTTGAAGCTGGAAAACAGCTGGTGTTAATGAATGAGTTTTGTCCTTCCCTAGGACATTGGTAAATTATATGTTTGACTTCTAATGCTAAAGAAGCTCATACACTTTTATAAAATTGATCTACTTTATTACAGCATTTCATAGCTATATCATATAAAAATGAAAATAATCTTATTTCTATGCCTCCTGAAAAATACTTAGAATTTATAATCCTCCACATAGAAATTTTGGTGATGTTTTGTCTGTTTCCCTCTGAGTTTTTGACAGGGTCTATTTTTACTACTTGAGCTAAATATGGATTATAGGCAAGTATTCTTTCATAACTATGACAAGACTTGTTACAGGTCAGAAAGACAGAATTAACTTGAGGGTGCTCCAAGAGTTGCTTAGTCATGCTTTAAACATAGCTCTGAAGACGGAGGGCTTGCTAAAGTCGACAGATGCAGGAGAGCCTTGAATGCCTGCCAATCTGAGAGATGGTTCATGACCACCTGTTTGCTATGCCATGGAAGCTTTTGAAATACTGCTGTAGGAAAAGAGAACCCGAAATGCCTTCCCACAAGAGAGATAGCAGCAGGAGTAGTTACTGTCAACCAATTAATGGGCCATCCAGACCATGTAAAATGACTACTCCTTCCTATACAGAATTAAACTTCCTAATACCAAGAATTAAACTTTCTAAAAACACTAAGAAACTCAGTGATGTGCGTTGATTAAGCACGAAGAGCCTGGTTATCAAGCAAAGAGCCTGCATGCTTGGCTTCCCACTTTGGGTAAGAGCCTTTTATTCCTGTAAGCAGGATGCAAATATGAGCTAAGTGCTGGGACCAAGTTTTATAAGGGTTGGCTAAAGTACCGTTTCTGCTGAATTTTTAATAGAACTCTTTGTGTTTGTGACCAAGAAACCATATTGCCAAATAAAGTACATGGAGACATTCAGAGATGAGAAAGAAATGTTTGTCTCCCATCTGCTGACTCATCAAGTCTGCACTGGGACTTTCACAGAGCTGACACATTTTAGGAAGCATGAAATTTTCCCATTTCCTTATTTGGAGATTCCAAGCAGATTCAGCTCAGTAAAGTGCTAACCCCACGAGTAGGATTAGATAATTGTTTCCACTAGAGACAAGTTATTTGTGAGCAATTCAACTTACTCTGAAAGGTGGCTGTGAGGAAAACAGTTAAAACAACTGCCAACACCAAGGAAGTATGGAAAATACTATTCGTGGTTTGCTTAGAAAGCCAGGAACCTTATGGGCATCTGCTGCCCTGCTTTCTAGCCATCTGTAGTATAAATCCCATAACGTACAAACAATTGAGGAGAACAAGAAAAACAATGCTTGAATCAATCTTCAGCTTTAACGTTGTTTTCTGTTTAGCCCTTTTGAATAAATGATAACAAATGGCTTAAAATATCACCCCCCCCAAAAAAAAACCCAAACGTGCAGCATGTGAATTTTCCTTAGATTCCAGGTCCCTCCTACTTGGATTTTTTCCCCCAAGTTTGTAGTTATCTAGACTCTGATATATGGAAGTTGAACCCCCTCTCTTTGGTTAGTTCTTTTTTTGGTCCAAGAAAAATGGGGATGTATCTGTTTCATCTAAGAAAATTCAGTTTTCTTAGTGAAATTTACTTCTGAAGTGAGGTCCCATAAATACTTTTGGAATCAATCTTATATAGTTTAAATAATCACTTCTCACTTCTTGAAATTCAAGGATTTATTTTTTAAATATATATTTAACTTTTCTAAGTGGACACGCTGCACTCCATTTCACTGGTAAGGTTTTAGTTTCCACTATACATACAGCGATCTCTCTGCAATGTTTAACTTCTCTTTCATACATAAAACCTCTGTCTCTACTGCCACCAGATTTTTTTCTTTTTCTTCACTATTTAATATAGCACATTATTTACCCCAAGGTCCTAAACTCCCTTGTGAGTTATACCATAGGGAAACTTTGTCTAGCTCAATTTTTTTTAAACTTATTTTTTATTTTTTATTGATTTTATTTATTTCTGTATGTGTATGAATGTACTGTCTGCCTGCAGGTCTGTGCACCCGTGTTGTGCAATGCCGCAGAGGTCAGAAGAGGGTGTTGGATTCTCCTGGAACTGGAGTTCTCCTGGAATTGGAGTTTCCAGACTGTTCTCGGCCGCCGTGTGCGTGCTGGGGATCGAACCCGGGTCCTCTGCAAGAGCAGTCGGTGCTCTTAACCGCTAGGCCATCTCTCCAGCCCCCATGTCTAGCTCAATTTTAATTATAAGATTACATAAATCAATGGTTGCCTTGACCTGAGGAGCAAGGACAAAAGTACAGTCTAACCCTGGTTCATTCCCTGGTCACCTAGGGCCTCATTATTCAAACTGTGTCAAGTGTGACCATCATGGGAATCACCTCACAATGGAACAATAATCAGAGATCCAGAATCCCAGCCCCGCCCTAGACTTAGTGGATCACAGTCTTCACTGGCACAGCACAGCAATTCCTGTTTGAAGCGATTACGTTTGGAGGGGGCTGCTCATGACACTCACACTCCCTTAGGCTTATGGGCACGCTTTATTAGAGGACTGGCTTCCGATAGTATTTACCATTCGAGGCTCTCCACTGCTTACATTTCTAAGGCTGAAGACCCCACTTCCTTAAACATAACTAATTCCCACTTAAACCCTACCCCCGGAAGTCGCCCTCCTCCCCCTCTGACAAGTTACCTTTTCAGTGTCTTCCGTTAGAATCCGTTATGAAGCCCCTCGTGTAAACAACATCTTGGGAGGGACGAGGATCTATTTTTGAAAGTGTGAAAGGGAGAAATAAGCCAAATGCGTTCAGCAGATGTCAGCAGCACCATGACCAAATGAGGGGTGGGTGCTATCTAAGAATAACCAGCCTCTCTTTCCCTTGCCACTAGTTTTCCTGCAAGTCCAGCCCTCCCTCTGTAAATGGGATTCCTGACCAATACTAAATCCACCTGTGCCCCTTTTCTAATCCTAGGGAACAATCTGTGGAAGAGGGGGCGTGGTAGAATGTAAGGGCTTCGATTGGGGTTAATGGTGAAACTACAACAATATAGACTGGACACTCATTTGATCAACTTGATTGAACATACAAGCCCCCCCTTTCAGGATGGTGGGACCCATGAGCTGTGTGGGTTTGGGCACAACTGCTTGCAAATTGGTTTTACATGAAGATGCTTGTTACTCACCAAATTATCACCTATTGTTAAAAAAAAAGAAAACAAAACAAAACAAAAAGCAGAGAGGATAGAGAAATTATGGCAGAATGACGATCTGCGATGGGTAGGGTGGGGTGGGGGGGAAGGGAAGGGATATATCCTGAACTGAATTGGAAAATGATGATGAATACACAAAGCTAATAAAAAAAATAAAAAAAATAAAAAAAAAAAAAGAACCAAGCCATCACTATCTACCTCTCCTAGGAACAAAGACCTCTGGGGAAATGTCCCCTGATTACTTCATCTCGAAGAATAGTCAATTGGACAAGATTTAGTGGGTCATTGCTACTGAAGAGGCATAGCACTATAAGAAGAGTGAGTCTGAAAATTTTTGGTGATTTTGTAAGCTTTCATTCACACGATTGGTTTAAAGAACATAATTTTCAGCTATGACTTGGGTTTATGTCCCCAAGGCAAGCTTGCTTCAACTGGCCATGGGTAAATAATAAACAACCTCTATGCCCCAAAACAGTGTCCCTGGTGGGAAGTGCTTTGTTTCCTCTGGACCTCAGCTGCCTGTCTGACATCATGGTCTAACTTGCTCTGGAGAATGAGTGAGGTCATGGCATGTTATAATTAGAGGTAACCAAGTATCCTTGTTTGCCATGGATAATCCTGGTTTATATGTGTTGTCCTAATGTCATTAAGTCGGAACTTCCCTTTCCTGATGATATGTTAAAAAAAATCATAATTCTAGATAGAAGAAAAACACATAAAAAATGTGTTGGTGATTTCCCAGTTTACGATTCTGAAAAAAATATGTATAATAAATATATAAGATATATATATATATATATATATATGTGTGTGTGTGTGTGTGTGTGTGTTTATAACTTGGTTTCCTGTTCTTCCAATGAAGAATTCTGAAAATTGGGAACCTGTTCTCTCTGAGAAACCTGCCTACTTGCCGTTCCTAGGTTTTATGATCTAACCACATAGGTCGTCTGGCCGGGATGCCCACACTCCAGGAGGCAGATCTCAGCTGCAGAAATGATCTGTGATAAAGGCAGTGCTGGAATCAAGACGGGACATTTAGATAGTTTTCCAATCTTTTAATTCTTACTACTTTGGAAACAATTCAAGGTTAAATTTGAATGGAACCATGGCTGTGCAGTCTGCTGTTTGAACAGAAACAGGGCTCACTAGTGCTGTTCTAATTCTGATTGCTGAAGACTCAAACCTGGCAGAGTATTTGGTCTCCTAGTTTGGAAGCAGAGCAAGGATCGAGCTGTCACCCAGGAGTGCTCCGAAGGTTAACCAAGAGGAACGCCTTTTAATGGTGTGAGCTAACTAGCTTGACTAAGAGCAGCAAGGCCTGTCATTTCCTCTGCTTCTCTTCAATTGTTTTATATTTCCTAGCAAGTTTCAAAATGTAAAAACCATAATATATTTGATACTAAACATAACAAAATAAAAATCTTCAAGTTTTTTTCCACTTTTAGAAATTAACCAAATTATAAACACTTCAGTCAACATTAGGTCAAAGAAACATAGCATTGATTAAATTGCTGCTTTAAACCATTGCTTTTAAACTTATATTGGAGATGAATTTATTCTTCATACAGAATATGAACAATCAGATTCTATATTGTTTTAATTAGTTTTTAAAAACTCTATATTTAAGAGAAAAATAAATGCATATTGTAAAATGAGTAAAGAGTGCTAATTTATACCAACATAAGTAAGAAGAGCAGAATACAAGGTATTATGTACACTAAGGCTACTCTATATATAAAATATTGAACTCTAGTCATAAAATGAACTATCTAGTTATGTGAATATGGTGGAATTGTGGGTGTGTTTGGAAATATATCTAGAATTTCTACGTAATCTTTTCAATTAAAATAGAATATTTTAATTGAAAATATTTCCCAAAAAGCACATACAAATCAACATGCTAATAATTTCAATTAGATGCCCATATACAAAATATATAGATGTCAACACTGAGGCTTGCCTTTATCTTTGGCACAGGGAGCCCAGCCCAATGCTAGTTCGAAGAGTTCATCCCTATTTGTTTAGTGTGTTGTGTGTAGCTTTACGGGTAAAGACCACATGGAGGCCATCTGGATTGTTGATGGCTGGTGTGAAAAGTTCCTACAGAAGACCAGGCAGAAAAAGGAGCAATGCTTCCTGGTTGTGACCAAATTCAAACCAGAGATCTGGAAACACCAAGCTTTGAACTATACCCATTTCCCAAGCCATTTGCTGAATCTGTGGACGACTAATAGTTGTATAAAAAAACCAAATCGGCCTTCCACTTATTCAAAGTATTAAAGAGTATGTGATTTCACAATGGTCTTCAAAACATGTTTTCAGTAAGTCCTGTGGGAGAAGCATCTACATTTTAAGTAAAGAACACAGATGTGACTAATTTCTCAAAATGCACCAGACTAGGGCAATGGAGACCCAGAACAAGAATGGGTATCTATGTGCTCAGTCAGATCAGAGCTACTTCAGGCTAGCTTCACAAAAAGAAATCTATAAGAAACACCAAATACATTTATGGCATTTCTCTGAAGAACTGATGTGAGCCAGAAAGATCATTTAAGGGAGACTTTTGGTTTTAATGATCCTACCAACTGCTGGAAAGCATTTGTGTTTCACAAATGTAGCATTTCACACCAGGGGTCCACCTTAACTAGGCCTAATCTTCTGTAACCACTTTAAAGCCACTCCTTAGGTCAATAATTAGCTTTAACAATAAAGGTAAACAAAAGCATAAAAATAATTTTTGAATAGTTCTTCCATAGAAATCAACCAGAGATAATACATAACCTTGACCTGCTTTCTTACGGGTTCAAAGAAAGGCGCTTCAGATTGATTACAATGTGTTAAGCTTGTGAGTCTTAACTGTCCTGCCAGCAACCAGTGCTTTCTGAACAGCATCCTAAATGGTGGTTAAAAACCTCCCGAGGAGACTGAAATAGGCCTATTTTATTTGCTTTTCCAATTTTTTTTCACTTTTTAAATATAAAAGTTGAGTGTGAAGTATACATTATTTTAAAATTCATACCACACAAAACAGAGAGAGAGACAGAGAGAAAGAGCTCTAAGAAATCTTCAGACAAGTAGATAAGAATTAGACTAGAACTGCAGTTGGGGAATCTTTAGAAATTCTCACCACTAATAAAGAACTAGGGTCATGAAAGTGATCAAAGTGAACTTGAGTTTCTTCCTTTCTCTGTCACTGAGGTCCCCCCCCCTTCCCTTTCTCCTGCCTTCTTCCTTTTTATTCACAATGACTTTTATTGTGGAAAATGCCTATGGTCTTACACTTGGAGCATTATACATTGATTCCTTAACTTGACCACAATACAACAAATCTATCTTAAATTTCGAAAGGGGAGAGTTTCGTTCCAGATTGTTTCCAAGAGGGGCACTGGACACAGTTTACAAAGCTTCTTTTATATTCTTCCCCAGCTTTGCAACCTTGGCAAGAATTCCTGAGTCCAAGAGGAGATTGCGGATGGGCTGCCCCTCTCTCTTCTGCCCCAAACCCTGCTCCTGGGGCAACTAGTAATCTCCTGTAAAACTGGGGATGCCAGCGAGTTGAGTCTCTCTGAAGAGGTTAACCGAGTAAGGAATGTCAGGCAGCTGCAATGCAGCCTTGAGTGTAGCGGTTGAGGAAGGTGTGGAAGTGGAGCAAGGGAGGATGGGTCAATCATTCACCTGTACGGAGAGGCTGTCCCCCAGGACAGGTAATCGGTGGGCCTAGGAGCAGGGCGAGGTACGATGGGCTGCTCCACAGCAGTCACGTCTCCTGAGTAGGACTTGAGGAGGGAAGCATTTTTGTTGGCCAGCATGGCTCTCTCATTCCTGCGGAACTTGGCTCTCCGGTTCTGAAACCACACCTGGAATATTGTTCGGAGGAAAGAAAGGTGTAAGAGGAAGAGGAGAGGAAGAGCAAAGAAAAATAAGTTACATGAATGAAATTCCAAGGAAGATACTGGATGGAATTCTGGAATTCTTCCTAGAAAAATAGAAACACTGACACACAATAGTTTTTCCTGGTGGCCTGTACTCTTCACGGTTAGGACTATGGAATGGGGTGCACGTGGGTGGTATTGTGTATGCTTAGCATGTACAAAGCCCTAGTTTCAGTTTCCACACAAAGCAGGACCATGGAGTACTTCTAGTATTTAAGAATCCCTATGGACCACTCACCTGAATCTTGATGGGCTTCCAACAACAAAGACAGACTCTCAACACCTCTGCATCACTTTCCTCAGCTGCCCCAGGGAGTTTAGATAGCTTTCCTCTCTGTTCAGTGCACTGAGATTTTTCCTTTGCTCAGGGAGAATTTTGGGGTGAAGTCCTGTTTCCCCATAAGTGAAAATTTTTTCACACTCTTCTTCAGTCTGAAATGAACACTAGCACCTTGCAAATCCTTACCCTTTTTTGCTTCACAGAGCCCTACATCAGGAGACTATAGAAACTCATGTATCTGAGTTTCCTTTTAATTCAGTTTCTCAATATTCATCTTCCACCTTAACCAGTATTTGTAATCCTAACTACTTAGAACAAGTTTCAGGAAGATTTATATATTACCCAAGGCTTAAAGGAAAAGCTCAGGTGAGAGTTAATGGTTTTGGCCACTGTAAAAAATTCAAATTGAGAGCTGGGATACAGAGGTAAATGATGGGCAGTCTATAACACCAATACTCAAGGGTTGAAAACAATGGAGAAGAAATGGACCTTTCTAAGGCATATTCTGCCCTCCTTAAAGAAGAGCTCTTTGCTTTAAAGAGAAAATACCATTCCGGTGCAAACAAGCAGTAAAGACTGAAGCCTTTTGTCACTTAGTTTGTAACCATTATCGGTACAATCCCTGTCCCCAAAACTACAACTTTATATATATATATATATATATATATTATATATATATATCTATATATATTTTTTTTTTTTTTTTTTTTTTTTTGTCTTTTTGTGACAGGGTCTCCCTGTAGCCCCAGCTGTCTGGAACTCACTCTGTAGACCAGGCTGGGCTTGAACTCACAAAGATCCGCCTGCCTCTGCCTCCCAAGTGCTAGGATTAAAGGCGTGCGCCACCACATTCTTAAATGATCCTCAGAGATGTGTCTCTGCAGAAGGGACACTTGGCACCAGGCCCCTATGCCCTGAGTTACCTGCACTCTGGCCTCGGTGAGGTTCACACGACGGGCAAGGTCTTCTCTCACAAAAGCATCAGGGTAGTGTGTCCGCTCAAAGACACGCTCCAAAGCCTGCAGCTGGCTGCTGTTGAAGGTAGTTCTGTTCCTCCTCTGCTTTCTCTTCTTCTTTTCTTCGGAGTTCAGCTGGTCATCTATAACGGAAGTGAGTGATGATGAGTCCTGAGATCACACTAGAGGTTCCACATGTCCTGTTTTCATGAGTATCAATAGTGATGCTAGTGTCATGTACATCCCTAGCAAACCACGAGGGCAAATGGCACTTTCTTTGTGCCAGTCCTGGAATTAGAGGCATAAGTCAGAGGTCAAGAACCCTCTGCACTTCAGATTTTTGGTTGCTGCGTTTTAATATGGGAGTAGGCTAGAGCTTCCTGGCTGAAGAACGTTACTTGTGTGCTCTTTGGAACCTGTTTTGCCAAAGAGGACTAAAGAACATGTTCTCTGTCTTTCATTAGAGATGGAGAAAGAAGAGTAGATGTTTTCTACCTTTTCCCTTCATACAACATGTTTGTCCCCCTATTTTCATTCCCAACTCCCTCCTGGTTCCTTCTCTTCATAGATACAAGAACACAAGTGCATGCTTACAAAAAAGAAACTGTTTACATAGAATCAGGATTTCCATTTTACTATGTATTTTCCTGAAAGCAGTGACTGGCTCATAACAACCTTCATTAAAGGCTCCATGCTGTTGTCAAAGCAGGCTTCAGCTTAGATCAAGGTTTGCGTCCCAGTACCAGGAACTCAAGCTGCCACTAGCCTGGAGCTCACCATAAGAGGAAACAAGAACAAGAAACAAGATCCTAAGGATCCCCCAAACAGCTTCACCTAATATTGGGTTATAGAGTCTGAGAATATGGGACCTTTGGGGAATCACATCCCTGAATATTTACTTGCCAAAGTCCCTTCTGGATTTTCTCTGAACTATCCCAAAGGCTACTTGATCTGCTAATCATTCAGAGAGCAGTGTGTCCCTGACAAAGAGTAACATTCCCCTGTCTTGAACAAGAGTTATGGATTGTGAAACCAAGTGGAAGACCAGCCGTGCTAATACCACCATTGTCCATCATACGTGAGCCTGGGCTTTCCCAGAGCCTATGTCGCTCAGCACAAGCTGCATAAGCCCAGAGATTCCCTCTTATGAGCGGAACTTAAATGTCCAGTAGCTTCTCATCAGAGAGGCTTAGCTCAAAGAAAATTACAAGGAGCTGTGGTGAGGACGAGCAGAAAGGAGAATTTGGATACTTGCTCCATGTTTGATAGAAAGGAGTTCATGTCCCTTTATTTCTAACACGTGTAATCTCATGGTCTTTAACTAACAACACCCAGAGAATCAAGATGCCTAAGAATAATGACATCTACTTCAGGTATCATATTACCTCAAATTAGTGTTCTAGATTTATATATGGGTTCAAATTGCACGTTAGACACAGGAACTCCTGTATGGCAGATCTTTCAGTGCCTGATGGCTGAGAACACTGCACTCAGAAGCCTCTTCTTTAAGGCTCCTTGGGGACCAAGGGGTGACACATATGTTTCTGCTTGGTAAGTAGAGACCTCGATACAGTAAAGGCTGGCTAAGTATTTTTTCCAAGGTAAACATGAAACTTTTCATGTCCTCAGAAAATTGTTTCTCTAGAAAAGCAAGCACGTGATCTCAGCCAACTCCTCCCCTCTCTTGGCTGTTGGGTGAGCTCCGTTGATCCTCTGTTTTTTACCCTTAGAGCATCTCACCTGGGAGGACAGTTTTGATAAAAATTCTACCACATTTTACTGAGAATCTCAGATGAGACACATTTTGATGATGAAACCAACTTAATCATAATTTTCTAAGCACAGAATAGTAGTCCTGGCATTCCTAACACTATTTACCTACTAGCAAAATTTGTTTACAATAATATAAATACTACAGTCCAAATATGTAGGATCTAACACCTTTCAGCAATTGTCTTGTATGTATACTCTCCTCCTTATTCAGCTGTTTGGAATCATTTGTCTTATCCCTAAAACCTTATATAAAGTTCTGTACACTTAGCACTTCAGGTCCGTCTGGGTCTTCCAGAACTTCGAGACAGCAACTTCACATGAATTGCATGCTTTCACTACATATCCTTCCTTAGTTTCCATGCCTTCCTAAAACTGAGACCAGAGACTAAGCAATAATAATAATAATTATTATTATTATTATTATTATTATTGGTCTTTTTGAGACAAAGTCTCCCTCCTTGTAGCCCTAGCTGGCCTGGAACTCACTATATAGACCAGGCTGGCCTCAACCTCACAAAGTTCTATCTGCCTCTACCTTCTGAGTGCTGAGATTAAAAGTGTATGCCACCAGGCTTCGCTAGGCTATTATTTTTAATCCTATAAAGGAAATCCAAGATTAAGTCCAATACCATGATTAGTTTACTTGCTTCAAAGAAAACCCCTTTTCAGGTATTATTGCAATTTTTAAATCCTTTGTGCTGTTTTGTAAGCCTGCTTCTCCTTCTACTCTTAAGCTATGATCAAGATCAAGATTATTTTATGTTTTGACCTAAGTACTACAACCTGGTAAGTAACCGCTCAGTAGTTCTTTGAAATCTTCCACCGTTCATTCAAATTCCACTCACTGTCCACTATAAAACCATCAACTCCCCTGATGTGGGAGTAAGGGAAATGGAGAATTATAGTTTATGACAGTGAATAAATAGCCATGATGAGCTGAAATGATTCCAGCAGAAATTTCCCAGTGAATGTTCTTGTTGTTTTTAACAAATGAAAACATCAGTCCAGATCATGTTGAAGGCGAGAAAAAAAACCATACAAATAACAGGGGTCCTGGGAGTCTGAATCTGGCAAATGTCCTTCAAAGCACAAGTCAAATGGAAAGAGACAGTGATCAGGCAGCAGAGGCAGTTTGAGTGGCAGCCCTTTGGCTTATCTGTATTTGCTCACTTCTCACAACCTGGGAGATCCCTGTTCTCCCTAGCACTGAAGAACAAGACCCAGAAGAGTTATCTACTAGAGAAGGAGATAATATATAAACACTTCAGAAGTTTACAAACTCAGGGCATTTGAAAACTATGGGTTAAATGCATCTATCAGATTTGAGGGTCTGGTTGAACATAAAAGAAAATGGAATGCACTTTTATCATTGCAAAGAATCATCTTCCTGTTAGAACAGCTACAGTGAAGGCCCATCTTGAAGCATGTGGTCAGAGGTACTGATGTCCGACTGACTGACAGGATGAATATCACTCATGAAGTGGTTAGGATTTACCAAACTGGACAACAAACATGAATTGTGAATGCATTTGGGGGGGGGTATTTTTGAGACAGGGTCTCCTTTTAGTCCCAGCTGGCCTGGAACTTTGTAGACCAGGCTGGCCTTGAACTCACAGAGATTCACCTGCCTCTGCCTCCCGAGTGCTGGGATCAAAGTTGTGCACCACCACCCTGGCATAGGTTTGGCATCTTAATAAATTGCAAATATGTAAATTGCCACTATTTTAATGGAGATGGCTAAAATGATTTTATGCACAGGTGTAGTCTCACTTGGAATAATGTATTATAAAATCCTCACACCAAATAAAACCCAAGAAATTATCTAATCCAATCCTTTTATTTCATAGGAAGGGTAGAAGCCTAGAATAAAGTGATTTCTCCAAAATCACAATGCAAACTTATAATTTCTAGCCAGAGATAAAGGCAAGAACACCTAATTCCACTCCACTCTTAAGTACAAATGTTTCTCTCTCTCTCTCTCTCTCTAATATTATATATATTATATGTTTTATATATATATATATATATATATATATGTTATATGAGAGAAAGCCAAGAAAATATCATGACCATAAACAGCCCAGAGAAAATATGGAAAAGAGATTTTCCATATGAAATATTATTAAGATGGTCTGGGAAGGGAATTAGTATCAAGTGCTGTTCTTATCAGACTGGCCTTAAAGACAGAGCCATTTTTATCTGGAATAGCAATGTTGAGCCAAGTGTTCCTCCTCTTCCTTCCTCATCAGCCTCTAGAAGTACCTGCAGCTATTTTAGCATAGTAGAACCCCTCTATCCTCCACCTTTTCCCCCACAAATACATGGGCATATTTTATTTTATTTTTTATGGGCACATTTTAAGAGATACACCAAAAGTTTTCTTTCCTGGAGCTGGAGAGATGGCTCAGTGGTTAAGAGCACTGGCTGCTTTTGCAGAGGACCCGGGTTTGCTTCTCAGCATCTAGATGATGGCTAATAACCATCTCTAACTCCAGTTCCAGGGTAATCCAATCCGCTCTTCTGACCTCTGCAGGCATTGCAACACACAGGTGTACTTACATACATGCAGGCAATATACTCATACAAATAAAATAAATAAAATATGTTTAAAAAGCTGTTTCCTAAGATGTTTCAACTCTTGCTGATAGCTCCAGTCCACGTTGGTCTAGCCTTTCTCTAATTTCCAATACTCATTTTAGTATTTTGTCAAATACTCTTTAAAAATTATATTTCAGTATCTACAGTGGAACCTCTACACCTAGTGCTCAGAACATAGCAGAATTGGGGTTAGAGCGAATATTAATGCATCTTTCAACTCTCACCAGCATAGTTTCCTTCTGCAACTGAAGGTGATTAACACAGAAAGGCACAGCTGGCCAATATGCAGAGAATAATAGACTGAAGAGTGTGTGTCCCTGGATAGGACTCCTATATTAAGCCTCTGCCACCTAGGACTCAAGGACCAATGCAGAAGAAGGGGTGCAAAGACTAAGAGCCAAGGGTGGTAGATGACCATAAGGAAACGAAGTTCACCCGGCATCTGGGAACTTGCTCAAATGAACTTACAGCAATGGTGACGACACCCATGCAAACTCAAACCAGACAAAATCCCAGAGTAGAACTGGGGAAAATGGTAAGAAGCTCCTACTTTGGCTGAGGGACTACTGGCAGCTGACCATTGCTGGGTAAGGGAGAGCTGGTCTTTATCAAGGGAGTGACACTAGCTCTGCTGTCCAGGCTCCAGTGGACGGACTCATGCTGAGGGCCAATCTGGGGACACAAACTTGATTCAATAGGCCTTAATATAAATGATGACATGCATGAAATCTAGCGGAGGGATATCAGGTGGGTGTAGATAAGGGAGGGGGGTCTAAATATGATTAAGATATAGTGTATGAAATGTACAAAAATTCAGTAAAATATGTTGTAGGAATAAAATAATAATAAAATAAAATTATAGTCCAGATCTTTCTACAAAAATGTTTTTACTTTTATGAGCAGATGTCCAATGGAG
The DNA here is from genome assembly GCA_009823505.1 of Rhizomys pruinosus. Taxonomy (NCBI): domain Eukaryota; kingdom Metazoa; phylum Chordata; class Mammalia; order Rodentia; family Spalacidae; genus Rhizomys; species Rhizomys pruinosus. The sequence goes on along the minus strand of VZQC01010683.1, from coordinate 3,105,380 downwards.
CTCGTGAACTTTGCAGGTAAATGGATGGAACTAGAAGATATCATGTTAGGTGAAGTAACACAGTCCCAGAAAAACAAACGACAAATGGTATCCCTCATCTGTGGATGCTAGAGCCAATTAACCATAGGCAAACTGAGCAACGTTAATGTTGTATTCCTCTTTACCTAAAAGCAATTGTCCTCTTATGATGTGAATCCCTTAGGTTCTAGAATTAACCTATCACTTATTTTCAGACTTTGTAATCTTGGTATATGGGTGGAGGGTATGTATGCATATTTTAGAGTAATATAAAATTAAAAGGAAAAATGTGAATCCTGAAATATGATTTGGAAATAACATAGTTTGTTTTTGGATGACATAATTTTAGTATAGGTGATACATTTTATATATACTATATATATATATATATATACATACATTGAAGCAATACAATTGGAGGGAACAACAAAAGAACTGGGACAAAGAACCAGCTAAAACAGTGAAGTTCTCCCCAGACCAATAATCATTTGCTTTGAAAAGACTTTGGAAAGACTCAGAAAAAGATGCAAGACATGTATGGCAGAATGCATGAACTTGGGTGGGGTGGGAGTCATAGAAAGGGAAATGAGTCTAAATTGGACTGAGAAATGATGTATGAAAAAGTTTAATAACAGAAAAATATGCAAAACAATAATAAAAATGGGCAAAATTATTTAACAAAAAATGTTTTTACACCTTTGTGCATCTGGGCATTACTATAAAAAGATATAGGAATCCTTGATAAATAGACAATAAAGTTTGGAAGAGTTAGTTATGTTGTAGTATAGAAGTAGCCCCAGCAAATGAGAATCTTAGTGAGTCATCTGCAGTCTTAAAGGGTGCAGTAATTTCTGAAATATGATAATACTTTCCTTGAGACAGGGTCTCACTATAGACCCAACTGGCCTGGAACTCTCTATGTAGACCAGATTGGCCTTCTCCTCACCAAGATCTGCCTCCCCTTGCCTGCCTGAGGGCTGGGATTAAAGGTGGGCACCAGGTCAACTGGCTTTGATGACTATTTTTAATAGTGTAAAACAAATAATTATGCTAGCATTATCTTTGTCTCTGGATAATTTTTAATGCAAAGGAAAAAAGTAAAGCTGTTACAGTGATTTTTCTTCAGAACCAGGGACAGGAAAATCCTTGCGATCTTGTTCCTTTGTGAATGTAGGAATCAGCCCTTTCTTTTCATCCTTTTCAAGAGAGCTCACCGAAAGGTTATTTAATCCCAAACGGGCAGCTCTACATGCATGTACGCATGAACGCCTCGAAATGGACTCGGTGTGTCCATTTATATCAATGTATTTATAACAATAATAAAGAGGAGGACAAGAAACTGTGATTGAGAGAGACACAATAAATAAATAAATAAATAAATAAATAAATAAATAAATAGTTTCAGGATGAGGGAGCAACTTAAATAACCAAGACAAAGATTTTCAAAAGAATGTTTCCAGTGGAACAGGTTGCTGTTAGCACAGGTGAAGCACTTCACAAGGCAAGAAGGCCACAAGCACCCACAAGATAACTTGTGTGTGTACATATGACTCAAAAGAAACAATCATCCTAACCCTGGCTTCAGCATAAAATTCACTGCAAACCCCATGGGCTGCTGAAGTTGCACTGGAGAAGGCAGGAAAGGACATCTTCAAGCATGAGAATCTTCATTGTGGCCTTGCATCCAGGCTGCAGTTAACTCTCAAAGTCCCTGTCCCTCTGCTGCTCTGCATCTAGTGGGAGGAAAAAACCCGAGATCCCAAATCAAAGGTCAGCCCAGTGTAATTTAAAGGTACAGTAAAAACATATTTTAGGAAGAAAATCGCAGTAAAAATGTGTTTCCTAGGCCTGAGTCACACCAATTTGGGAATAAATGCGATGCCAGAAGATAAAATGCCAGCTTCAGTAGCAGAAACCCACCACCACATCAAAGCTTGTCATCTTCCGTTGGGTTGAAATCATGGCAGGCAAGCGGATCTGAAGTGCAGACCACTGATCATTTTATGGGCATTGAAGAATGTTTTCAAAGTAGCTTATATTGCACAACAGCTACTTACTTTAATGGGATTTGTGTGGTTCAGGCCCTGTAACCTTTAGAAAATTGAAAGGAAGTATAATTGCAAAAGCCACTAAAAACTGTTTAGCTTTTATTGGCAGGCCTATGAGAAGCAGCAAAATGCAGCTGCGGCATTCATTTGCGTTTCTTTGGTCACATTTAACTTTAACTGAAATTAGGACAGTAGCCTTCTAATATATGCCCTGATAAATGTCACTGGAATTACTCAACTGGACAGACTGTTGCAATGTAAATGGAGCTTAGCACATCACGACTAGGCCAGGTTTTGCAGCCTGACCGCACTTTCTCAACAGCCTAGTTCTTCCCTGTCCTCCAACACTGCATCTCACCCACTGTACATACACACTATCTCTCTGACACTGCAGATATACAACTGTTCAGACATTGTTCACAGAAGGGTAAATTACCTTCTACCAGGCCCATATTGTATGGTGAAATTAGGCATGCATACTCTTTCCTTTACTGTCAGCTTGGTATATGTTTGGTCTATTTTTACTCAGGTATTGGTCCAAGTTTTAAAAAATAAGGTTACAATACCTAAAATGTAATTGAGTGGTAACATATGTTCTTTGGAGAAAAGAATCTTTTAAAAACATTAAAGGGGGGGTGCGCTGAAATTGGCTCAGCTGTTAAGAGCATATATCTTTCTTGAAAGGGACCTGAGTTCTAGTCCCAGGATCATAATTGCCTGGTACTCAAGCACCAGGGGAATGTAGTGAGCTTTTTGACCTCCCCAGGCACATGCACATGCTTATAATGAATACAATTAATCTTAAACATTATTTTCAATGGTTCTGACTAAGATGAGCCAGTGGCTCTGTGTAAATTTACTGTACTGTGGTTGTAGGTAGATGTAGCCCAAAGTTTAGTTCTCTCATTATAGCCAACTTTTCTTTGAAACAAAAGACACTAAAAACTATGAGGTAGCTTAGCATGATTGGACTGCTTTCCAATCTTTCATTCCATTTATTTTCTTTCAGTTCTGTAAGGCAAATATATTTCCATAGTGTTCAAATATTAAGACAATCCCAAATACTTTATCTGCTTTAACTTTCTTTTTTTTTTTCATTAATTTTATTTATTTCCGTATGTGTATGAATGTACTGTCTGCATGCAAGTCTGTGCACCCGTGTCATGCAATGCCGCGGAGGTCAGAAGAGGGTGTCGGATTCCCCTGGAACTGGAATTCTCCTGGAATTGGAGTTTCAGACGGTTCTCGGCCGCCATGTGGGTGCTGGGGATCGAACCCGGGTCCTCTGTAAGAGCGGTCGGCGCTCTCAACCACTAGGCCATCTTTCCTGCCCCTGCTTTAACTTTCTTAAGACATTTCCTTTAAGGAATTCCTGATCAGAACTCCTGAGGGTATCCAGCACAAATGAGCCTTCCAATATAGTCCTACATCACAACTCTAACCTTCTGGGGCTATAATAGATATTTCCCTATGTTGGTATTGTACACATGATTAAAAGCCTATTTTAAACTCTGACTCTGGAGTACATTTATGTTTATAGTTAATTGAAGCTCATTTCATTCCTCAGTAAATAAATAAAATGATAATCAGATATTAAATATCCACGTATTAGAATTCTTACTGCAGACCTGGGAGTGTATCTCCATGGTAGAACTCTTGCCTGATATGTGCAAAGCCCTAGGTTGGATCCCCAGCACCAAAATATATATATTTATTTTTATGTAGAATATATATATATACATACATATATATATATATATATATATATATATATATATATCAGGTGTAGGGCTATTCTCTTTGATAGAAATATGGCTTTAGACATGTACAATATACCCTAATTTATCTTTGGGGAATACAAAATATGAGTGAAAAAGAAGAATCCTTAATCGGATCCAACTGACTGTAATAGACTATGAACACATTAGAGCAGAGTAGAAAGCAAACCAGCTCAGAAACCAAGATGGCCTGTTTTCCTACAGCTCCATCCCCCGTATATAAGATTGTAGACAAGATGCTTCACTTCTCAGAGCCTCTGGCTTCAAAACCACAGAATAGGAGCAAGGTTATTTACTTCTCAAGGTTGTCTGAAGCCTTAAGGAGTACATCATAGGGACACAGTTGAGCACACAGAAGCCATTTGTTAATGGGTTTTCCTTCTGCCATTATCGGTGTAATTTCTCCCCGGGAGTGGACTAGTTAAACCATTGCTGTAGTCCCCTTTGTCTTCTGCTGGCTATGGGTAGTGAGCCATCTTGTCTCAGATTAACCACAGGAAAAGTCAGAAGGCACTTCAAATGTGGTGACCACAACTTAATCAAGTTTGATGAGAATGCAGATGAAGATGGCATCAAATGCATTAAAGCTTTAAAAATCAGCAAGTTTTCTTCCTAAATTCCATTAAAAAAACATTCAAAAATCAAGCAGATGCCATGGCAGCACTCAAATAGGTAAGGCATTCATACTTTTCATAAGTAATCTCACCAGAAATTAGTATTTTCAAAAACACAGGACAAGGGAAGAAGGCCAAAGTCTAAACATAAGCTATGCAAATTCAATTATTTCCCAGCCCATTTGCTTCATGTTAACTAATTTGATTGCCACATGTCTAAAACCCCAAGTTGGGTCACATTACTCAATATTTACTCAGTGATTTTCTTTTCTTTCTTTCTTTTTTTTTTTTTTTAATGTCTGAGCATTTTGGGAAATTCCAGAATATAAAAAAGAAACCACTAAGGAATACAAAATTCTGGGAAAAGAGTGAATCGTGAATTCCATTTTGAAAGCTTTCTAAACTTGCAGTATTCCAGGTGTGTGGTCCCCCGGAAGGGACTGCTCTATGACTAGGATTGGGCAACGCTGAGTGAGTGGTGCCTCTTGCCCTTTTCTGCAGTTATTTGTGCCTTTTAAAAACTATTTTCACTCTGTTAAAGACTACACATCAATCGTGATATTACCAGTAGGAACTGGCCACTTCATGTGGATCAATGGTCCCATGTCACTTTTTTAAAGATGATTCGGTTTTGTTGTTGTTGTTGTTGTTGTTACATTTTCAGATGTTATTTAAAAACCTGGTAAAAAACAGGTTTAAGAAAATACTCCTGGAAGCAGCCAGCAGACAGTGATGTCCATAATTCATGAGCAGGCTCAGTTCTTGGAAGGACAAGACTAAAGGAAGAGGGACGGCTCTTCCGCAAGGTTAAAACTTACAATCCTTTGAACTTTTGAGACTAGACTATGATGTGTATTGTCTCATTTTTTAAAATTTAGGTTAAAAAGACAAGATGCTTCTAGCAGAGAAATTGTAAGGAACAGAAAACTAAGCTTTAGTAACAATAAAGTACAGAGGCAAGGGTAAGTCTGTTAATGCCTGTAAATGAGGAAGATTAAGGAGGAGATTAAAATTCCTCTAGGTGGTTTCTCTGGTCTTGGATAGCAAAAGAATCTGAAGATAGGAAGTGCTAATATTGTCTGACATTTAAAAATACTATTTAGGTAGAGAAAATTAAAATTTCCCCTAAAACGCAAAAAAGTACAAATAGTGGCTTAAAGCTTAGGAAGAAAAATATTTTGAGGAAAATACCACTATTTAACAACTCTGAGTTTCAATTTTCTCATCTGTAAAATTAGTTGCTATTTCAATCAGCTGAGCCTGCCATAATAAACTACCATAGATTGGGTTACTTAAAAAATAGGTTTCTTATCGTCTGAAGACTGGGGGCTGGGGAGCCTTGGGATTCTGGGGATAAAGAGATTTGGTTCCTGGTGGACATTCTTAAAAATAGCGGGGGGGGGGGTTGATTCTCTTCTTTAAGAGTAGCATGGATAGCATTCCATCATAAGGCCTCACCTTCATGACCTTACCTAAAAGTAATCACTCCACGGGCATTGTATACATGTATCGTACTTACATACATGAAAGTAAAGCATTCACATATGTAAAACAAAAATAAAGAAAAGGATAGGTATTTTTCAATGATTCAAGTTAAATGACTAGTTAAACATTCTTATGTTTTGTTTTAAAACATATTGTGTTCAAGCCGGGCGTGGTGGCTCAAGCCTTTAATCCTAGCACTTGGGAGGCAGAGGCAGGCAGATCTCTGTGAGTTCAAGGCCAGCCTGGTCTACATAGTAAGCTCCAGGTCAGCTGGGACTAAAGGGAAACCCTGTCTCAAAAAGACAAAAAAAAAAATAGTGTGTTCAAGACTAGCCTGGTCTACATAGTATTCCAGGCCATCTGGGGCTGCAGGGAGACCCTGTCTCAAAAAGACCAAAAGAAATATATTGTGATATTGTGTATTAGCTATTTTGGAACAGTTGTGGAAATGGCTGTGGACTGGAAAACAGGAGGCTCAAATGCTAATTTAAGAGAGTTATTGGCCAAGTCTGTGCTGATAGCTTCAGCACCACCAGCATCTCTTTCAAACCAATCACTGTGGTGTTGTAGTATTGTTTTCATATTTCTAAAATACAGAAAGCGTTCAACAATCATTTTAAATGATTACTAAATTATGTTCTTTTGGTGGTGGTGGGATTTTTTTAAGGAAATCTTTGACTGGATTATAAATTGGATAAAAGCTGCGCTATAATTATCAGGCCTAAAGGAACCTAAGTGACTGACATACTGAATACTAAAAGAATTCTGTTCCAGTTATTTTCTGTTCCTGTTATAAAAAGAGACTGGCCAGAACCAACTTGAGGAGGAAAAGGTTTATTTGGCTTACAGCACAATTCATCATCAAGCCAAAGCAGGAACTCATAGCGGGAACCTGGAGCAGACCATGGAGTTATGCTGCTTACTGCCTTGCTCCTTTGGCCTGTGCTCAGTCTGCTTCCTTAGACAACATGAGACTGATTGCCCAGGGGTGGCACTGCCCACAGTGTGCTGGGCCCTCCTATATCCCCCAACAATCAAGAAATGCCCCACAGACATGGCCACAGGCCAGTCTAATGGAGGCCATTCCCCAACTGAGATTCCAACCCACAGGGGTCAAGTTGACACTAAAGCTATCCAGCACAAATTCTAAAGGGATAAATCTCCAAATAGAATTTAATGTGAATTTATTTTATAAGAAATAATTCACATCTTATCACTATTGTCCCAAATATCTTTTGATTCTCACTACCTTCTGGGAAGGGAGGTACTCTGAATACAGAGAAATATGACAAGTGGTCATTCTCAGGATTTCATGCTGGTTTTAGAAGAGAAGCTGCAAGTACTTCAATGGAAAGATAGCATCAGAGAAAGTGTATTCCAGTCAATATGGTGGCCCTTAGAACAAGCAGTAGGCCTGGAAGAGAGGCCGAGAACCAAAGGTGAGCTAAGTCAGAGATACCAAGGCAGGATCTGTCATGCTGGAGGCTCGGCCTTTCTCAGCTCCACTCCAGTAACACCACATCTAGAAATCATGCCTAGCATATTTTAGGTACTTTTGTTAGAATAACCAAAAGAATACATTAAACTACTGAAAATGCTTGTTCTGCACTCTAGCCATCCAACTCTCACTTAGCCATCCCACCAGGCAACTCAGGCATTGGTTACTGTACAAAAAAAATCTTGACATACAAAGCTTCCAGTGATGGGGGTTTACTATAGTTTTTATAAGGCATATAAAGTCAGAATGAGCATGTATCCAGGGCTTTCATGTATCCTTTCTACAAAGGACTTTGCATCAGTGGTTACCTAGTAGATCAGTAATTATTCCTCATAACAAAGGAATCCTTTGGCAAATGATTAAAGTGTATATGCCACAGTCTTATTAGTGTTTAATAGATGTCAGAGTCTGATAATGAATGCACGTATGAAGTTATTGACCACTTTACTCTCATAAAGACAAAGGAGGTCTTTTTATATATATATATTTATTTTGTATGTGTATGAATGTACTGTCTGCATGTAGGTCTGTGCATCCATGTCATGCAATGCCACGGAGGTCAGAAGAGGGTGTCAGATTCCCCTGGAACTAGAGTTAAAGATGGTTCTCAGCCGCCATGTGGGTGCTGGGATCGAACCCGGGTCTTCTGCAAGAGCAGTCGGTGCTCTTAGGTCATCTCTCCAGCCCCCAAAGGAGGTCTTAAAAAGATGACTTTGGTGCAATTATTTCTGTGTTCCAAAAAAATACATGTAACTTTAAGTTGCATTTTCTTCTAGTCAGTCATCTGCAGACACTGTGTTTTCTGTTCCTTTTCCTTGGCAGAGGAGCTTGGGCAAAAGCCTGACTAATTTATTTTCTAACATACAAGAACATGACTGCCTGTCAACCACACCTAACCTTAATTATATGGTGATTTCTTCTCCAGGGATACATGACTGTTTTAACTAGTAAGGAATTTGATACCCTATGAGAAAAAAGAAATTTACATTCCGATAAAATCCTGAAAAAATTCATGTGAAATAATCTTATTCCATTGAATCATGTGCCCTGGTTTTGAAGAGTCCTAAAGAAGTCCTTGTTAGTAAGTGATCCTGTCTGCTGGCGTGGAGACCTATGAGTAATCTGTATGTCTCTGTGATGCATGTCATGACCACCACTTCCACACCCCACCATCTGAAAACTGGTACATGGATTCATACTGTCCAACTCACAATAGGAAAAAGCCAGGGAAGAGGACAGATGTAATAAAAAGTTTTATTGGCTGCAAAGAAAACAATAACTAGAAAAGGATAAAGAGAGACCAGGATGGTGGCAGTGACATCTCTGTGACCACTGGTCAGTCTTTTCCTCAGGGTCTGTTTCCAGCATGTCTCCAATGCCACTTACAGCCATTCTTCTTTTCATGTTCTTGGGCCTGGTTTTTAGGTTTCCTCTACTTTTACATTTTTTTCCAAATTTTTAATTAATTTTAAGAAAGTATTTTTAAAGATTTTTTAACTGTGTGTGTATGTGTGTGTGTGTGTGTGTGTGTGTGTGTGTGTGTGTGTGTGTTGAGGCATCTCTCCAGCCCCTAAGAAAGGACTTTGGTCACAATATGTTGAACCTAGAGCAAGGACAAACTGGGAAAGCCTCGTGTTTGGTTCTACTATCAGGCCAGTCCCTAAACACTGATAGAACTTCCATTGGCCAGCTTTCTCCTCTACTCCCCTGAAATTCCAATTAAAATGACACAAGAGTTAATGATGTACTAACCTGCTCAGAAGATAGTACCTTTAAAGTAAAAAAGTAAAATGTCTTAAGAAAAAACTTGAAGATTTTAATAATTCAGTGGTCTCATACAGAAAACATACATTGATTAGGTGAGTAGATGTGAGATGGGATTCTAAAAAATCATGTTTTAAATCATGGTGTTTGCTATCATTTTTTTTTTTTTTAATGAGCAAATGGTTAAGGGGAGGGCAGAACTGGAGAAGTGACTGGGTAGCTAAGAGCATTTGCTGTTCTTGCAGAGAACCCAGGTTTGGTTCCCCACATCCACAGAGTAACTTGCAAATATCTGTAGTGCCAGTTCCAGGGACTCTAATGCCCACTTCTGGACTCTATGAGCACTGCACACACATCATGCATGTCCATGCATGCAGGCAAAACATTCATGCACGCAAAATAAAAATAATTTTCTAGAGTTTGAAAACATGAGGCTATTCTAAACTGCATTTAATGTTTTATCAAACTAAAGAGCAGGATAGAGATGTAGCTCAGTGTTAGGGTACTGTTCCAGTGTTACTGAAGCCCAGGGCTCAATCCCCAGCATTATTTAACACAGGCGTGGTGGCACAGGCCTTTAACCCCAGCACTTGGGAGGTTCGAAAAATTGAATTGTCAGCTGCAGATTGAGGCCAGACTCCGTCTTACAATAAAACAAAATAAAAACAAATCAAAATAAGAAAAAGAAAGAAGTAAAGAAGAAAGTTAAAGTATTTAAGAGGAAATCTTTCTTAGCATCCAGTTGTGTTCTGCAGACCCATACTGGACTTTCCCACTTTGTTCTGGGTAACATCATTAAACTTCTACCTATACCACAGACCTGTTAGTGTGAGCAGACAGTTCCTTACTAAGGATTAGTCCTAGTTTCTTTCCTGTGGACTTCTCCTTTTAGCTCCAGTCCCAGGTCTTCCTCAGCAACGTGGCACTGAGATTTCCTGACCACTATCCCCAGGTGATAGCAATCTATTCAGTGTCTTGATTAGAGAATGTTCATTTTTTACATCAAGCTTATCTCTAATTAGTCATAGCCCAAGATTCTCACAACAGTGATATTTTTGCTCTTTCCATATTTTCAGCAACATGATGTTGGTAAATATTTTTCATGAACAAATTACGAGACAAAAAAGTTTACATAATAAAAAGGAGTTCCAGTGGATTTAAAGTTAGACAGTATGACTTTTCACTCTGTCTCTGGCCCTAAATTGTCACAATGATCTTAAAAACATAAGTTACCAATCTCTTTTCCCGCTTCTACTGATGCCCAAAAAGATTATGATATTAAACGATTTCTAATAACTTTTTAATTTTAAATTACAAATTAATTTTGTCCAATAAATAAATCTGTGTCTTCAAAGAGCTTATAGTAAAGAATAATGTGTTTATGTACTATTTCCAATTTTGGAATTGATGGTTTTAATAGTGTATTAACTTTTAACTATTGTATCATTCTATATATGTATGTGCATGTAGTCAAATTAGCAATAACCTTAAGTAGATATCAAAGTCATTGCAATATTGCATAGATACTGCTTTTAGATACTTTTACAAGAAAACTGTGAGTAGTTACTCTAACATTTGAGAAGAAATCAAACATTTGAGATGAAAGCTAGATGTGCAAAGTTACAGAGTTCTGAAATAACCTCACACTTAAAGGTGGGGGATACAATTTCTTTAAAGTGTGTGTGTGTGTGTGTGTGTGTGTGTTAGCCTTAGCTCAGAGAAGCTGAACTAGTATCAACAGTACTATAAGCAGGAGAACCAAAATCAGATCCACTTGCCCATAGTGGAAAGGACAAGCCTGTTGCATTCTGGAAGATGTACTTGTTTGAACCATCTGGATAGCCCACTAGAGCTGCTGAGACTATCATCATTACCTGGTCAGGCAGTAACTATATCTGGTAACTCACTTTGACATATTAGTTTCTTGTGGGAGTTCCCAGACAATGGTTCATATGTCACTGCCAGCTGGGCTTAGCTTCTAAACAAAAGAAAATTTAAATGGGTATTTCAGATGTTTAAAATTTAAATAAACCAAAGCAGAGTACGTGCAGTTCCAAGTGTAGTCAACTGCCAAGCTGTTCTGGTTGGCATAACCAAGCACTTCTTCAATGGGATTTTAAATCATTGTACATACAACTCAAGCACGGAAAAAGACAAAGCAGGGGAAAAAGATGACGTGAAAAATGAATCACAAAAGACGTTCTTCCATCGAATTCTGAGAGTTTATACATTAGAACCCAAGTGACCGACACCTTTGGAGCCATTCACTGTAAATATTTCAAAGTTCAGACCAAAGCCACTATGTAAGTTTTATCCGCCCCTCTAGAAAAATATTTTTTGGTCAGGCTTGGAAAAATAATGACACAGAGTAAGCACTAATACCAGAAAATAGGCCTGTTAGTTACATTCTAAGCTGGTGCTTCTTCCAAAATGAAAGGATTGAGAAAAACAATTGATTTTCCAAATTCAGTTTGAAAGTCTAATATTTAAGATTAGAAAACATGTATTTATGGACTATAACACACATGTGCATATCTAATGAGGAAACCTGTTTACCATTTGATCTGTTCTAATAAAGACTATCATGTTGATGCTGGGCATGGTGGATCTCTATGAGGCTGGGGCCACCCTGGTCTACATAGTGAGTTCCAGGCCAGCTGGGACTATGGGAGACTCTGTCTTAAAAAAAAAAAAAAAAGACTATCATGAAGGTGAGTTTCTCCAAGATGATTACACATGGGGTAAAGAACAGATAAGAAGATGTAGTCATTAGCTTTCCAAAGGACACTTTCCTTCTCAAAATTCCTCTAAGACTACAGTGCAGCCAAGCAGGAGAATATGTAGATAGTCCTACACCACAGCTGCAGGCAAGTTTGCAGATAGTTCTACACCGAGGTTGCAGTGGCTAATGGCCAATTAATCAGTTACATCTTACAGATCCAAATTAACCTATGGATATAATTAGTATTTAGAGTGTGCTTTTGTGGTCATCAGCCAAAAATTAACCACAGCCTAGAGATTTTTTGAATCTCAGGAAAACAAGTAAGAATGTACTTCCTCTACTTTATGCTTAGAGTAGTTAGGAAGAACAGAATTCCATTAGAGAGGAATAATGCAATTGTTTTCATAACTTCTGGGGGTTGAGAGGTTAGACTTCTACAGGTCCTTTCTTCCAAAGATCATAAAATACCTTCCATATGTTATTGCATTTATATTATAAAAGTTTCAGGTATAACAAAAGAGCACCTAAAACAATTTCAATCAAAAAGAAGCAGCAATTTAATATCTTTTAGTAAAATTTGCAAAGTCATATTTATCTAATTCATGTGTAGGAGAAACTACTGACTAGTAATATTTTGGAAAAATTAGCCAACAAGTAAGTTTATTATTTCTACCTTTTAATTAATATTTTAATTTTCATTTCTTTGTCCCCAGACACTCTATGCTACATTAATTATTTTCCTTAATCAACTCTAACTACTACTTGAGTCAAGCAATTTAATACATGTTGGATATTTTATACTTGCTGGAAGATAGGGCCTTGGAGCCAGAACTGACTCGCTCACTGTCTTTCAGGAATGCAGTCTTTTTGAGCCCCAGTTCCTTAACTAACAAATGGCATTATCATTATATACTCTATGAAGGCCGAAGAAGCATGTCATGCTTTTTTACATTGCTTTCAAAGATCTAATGTGATGTTGGATGGATATGGTCTTCCTGGCAAGCACTTAATAAATTTATCTTCATAATAAACAATGATTGAGTAGCTACTAATTGCTAAGAACCACCGTTAATGTGCCTTACATGATCTACTTCTATTTCACTCTCCAAGAATATCATATTTCTAGGATGTCTGTTTTGCAGATGAAGAAACCAAAGTTTGGAGGGTTGAGTATCCTGGCTGAGGGCATGCAGCTGACACCTAGCAGTTTGGCTACAGAACCCATGTACTGAAATGCTTTACTCTACTTGACATCCAAAGACCCAATGACCCTGAAAGAACTCAAAGGTTATAAATTTTCATTCCTAAGAATCTTATTCCTAAGAAACAGGGTGTGGCGGTGTGTGTCTGTAGAGTCAGCACTTGGGAAGCAGAGACTAGAAGACTGAAGATTCATGGCCAACTTAGGCTACGTAATAATTTTTTTTCTTAAAAACAAAATAAAACAACAACAAAAACATGGCAAAAGAGATGGAAAGAAGGAAGGAAGGAAGGAAGGAAGGAAGGAAGGAAGGAAGGAAGGAAGGAAGGAAGGAAGGAACTTTTTGAAAGTAGATAGGAACTTATGTGAGAATATTACAAATTTAACCCAGAAAGTAGATAAACAAACCATCTTCTTCATACGGTCAAGTGTGATCATAAACTTTTATAAGAGGTGTAGTCTTCAGAGTAATGTCTGTGTGTATTTCATTTGTTTTTAAGAATTGAAGTTCTGGCCCCAAAGATATTTCTTTTTCTATATGACTTTTATTGATGTTTTGTGTATTTCAGACATCATTTCTCAGTTCAATTTAGACATATTTCCCTTTCCGTTCCCCCCTACCCACCCCAGATCATGCACTCTGCCATAACTTTTCTGCATCTTTCTCTCAGTCTTTTTTTTATTTTATTATTTTATTTTATTTATTTCTGTATGTGTATGAATGTACTGTCTGCATGAAAGTTTGTGCACCCGTGTCGTGCAATGCCGCGGAGGTCAGAAGAGGGTGTCGGATTCCCCTGGAACTGGAGTTCTCCTGGAATTGGAGTTTCAGACTGTTCTCAGCCGCCATGTGGGTGCTGGGGATTGAACCCAGGTCCTCTGCAAGAGTGGTCGGCGCTCTTAACCGCTAGGCCATCTCTCCAGCCCCCTCTCAGTCTTTTTTTATGTTTAGGAATTCACATTTTCCTCCTTTAATTTTATATTACTCTAAAATATGAATACATACTTTCCACTCATATATAGTAATTACAGAGTCTGAAAGTAAGTGGTGGATTGATTCTAGAGCCCGTTAAGAGATTTACATTATAATAACATAGTTGCTTTCAGATATCCATTCCTCTCTTAATTTACCAGTTACAAATCCTTGTATTCATGGAAGCACAAATCTGATAATGCATGAAACAAATGGTAACAAAATAATTGCATGGATCTTGTACCATCCACCACACTCAACATTATAAATCATTAAACTGCTGCAGCCTCAGCTTTCTGGAATCCCAAAGTTGTTTGAAACATTCTCCTATTGCCATTTATGGGAGACGCATATTGCATTGTCAATATCTCAAGTATAAAAACAAGATTTAAAAATTGGAGTGTTCATCTTCTCAGAGGGTTTACCACTAGAACAATGAAAAACACAAGAAAACGAATCAAAATTCTTATATGAACATGGGCAAAAATTTTACTCTTTGGAACTAGTTACCCTCACACTTATGAAATTAGGTTGGGTAGTTCTCTGTTGAGTCCTTTTAGATTGGGAATTACACTTGCTAGCAGAAGTACAGATGTCCTCTCCCTCAGTACACCCATCATACAGCACGATCTCCATAGGGAAAAATCAAACAAATCTATTTCTTGTAGGAGACTGGTGTTTGATTCCCAGCACCCACATGGCAGCTAACAACCATCTGTAACTCCAGTTCCAGTGGAACCCAATGCCTTCTTCTGACTCCACAGGCATTGCATGACCCCAGTGCACTTATGCATATGCAGGCAATGCTCTCATATACATAAAAAATAATAAAATATTTTTTGGTCTTTTTGAGGCAGTGTCTCCCTTTAGTCCCAGCTGGCCTGGAGCTCATTATGTAAACTAGATGGACCTTGAACTCTGAGAGATCTGCCTGCTTCTGGTTCCCAAGCACTAGGATTAAAGGTGTGTGCCACCACACCCAGCATAAAAATAATAAATAATTCCAGGCATGGTGGTGCACGCCTTTAATCCTAACACTTGGGAGGCAGAGGCAGGCGGATCTCTGTGAGTTCAAGGCCAGCCTGGTCTACAGCTCGAGTTCCAGGACAGCTGGGGCTACAGGGAGACCCTGTTTCGAAAAGACCAAAAAATAAAAAAAATTAAAAAAAAATAAAATATTTTTTAAATCCTACTATTTAATAGTTTTAGGAAACAAATTTTATAACCTTTGAAATTATAATTCTTGAAAAAAAACAAGCAAAGCATATATATGGCTTGAATAGATAGGAAATGATCAGATGCTCACAGGTTAAATTGAGTTTACTCCCAAGGTCAACATAAGTTTGTAATTCATGGAATTCAAATTAAGCTACAATTAAAAAATCATAATTGAGATTTCCTATCTTGTATTTTCTTTCTGATTGGTTTAACTTGTGTTTGATGAACAACAATTGGCCAGTGGCTATGAAATTCCCACACCCAAGGATCTTATATTTTAGTGGGAAAAATATCAGATATGTCAGAAGGATCAATCACATCTTGTCAGAAAAGATAAATGTGAGAAGAGAATCTTAGCATTACAGGGACTAACTGAACTACATTTTGAAGAAGGAAAGTACACATTTTTGACAGACAAAAAAAAAGACTTTGTAATGAGCAGAGCACGGTAATCAACAGCAGTGTGACTCATTGCTAAAAGTGGATTTTCACCTCATTCTTCCACACCACAGCCTCAAGAAGGGTGTCATTGTCCTAATTTTGGGTTCGGAGAAGTCCACTTCTCAAGGTTCCAGCATGTCAACAACAAGATCATGACTTTACGTGCTACAGGCACTGGGTGTTTGGGAGCTTTGAGAAGAGAAGAAAGATGAAGCTGTAATGGAGAAGGTGGAGCCAGGTGGTGGGGGCTTACAGCACTACCGCAGGCGCAGGCTTTTGGACCACATCCTTTAGCGCAGGGAAGTCTGTAATGGGTTTTCAGCAGGGAGGTGGTAACAGGAACAGTTTTTCCTTTCACACAACGCCCTGGCAATTGCATGGAGTTTGAGTTTGTCTGTACATGAGACAAATGCCAATGTTTAGAGATTCAGAGTTGGTATCCCACTAATAATGTGGTTTGTTCTGGTGTTTTAACTGGCATGCATAAGCTTCTCTTATTCCTGACCTTCTACTGTGTCTCTGCCTATCATCTCCCACATTCTCCTCTTTCCAGATCTGTTTTTAAATCTCTTAATCATATTTTTCCAACCTGTGACATATATCTGTATCCAATTTACCAAAAAAAAGCAAAGTATGAATTCAGGAATAAAAGAATGTATCATTTTTTAAGGTAAAATGGAGATCTGAAGATTCTCCAAGTGGTATATAAATACATCTTCCAAAGGTCCATGCCCCTCTCTATAAGGCGCCAGCCATCATACAATTCATCAGTGGCCCTAAACCAACTGGACCTGCCTTACTGTCTAATACTTTACCCAAGACCTAGTGAACTTCCTGGGGTCCTGGAGAGCCTCACTGTAACTAATCTGATTCATAAAAAAATAATTTCCAAAAACATAAAATCAGACACAGCAGTTCATTTCCTTTAAAGGATCACAGGATGTTTTTACGTTGCCAACTCCACTGACATTCAAATACATTGTAGACATGTGTGCAAATACCTTTGAAATCCATCTGTGTGTACTGTGGTGCATTCTGGCACTTCTGGGGAAGGGTGTTGCTTTGTTTTGCTGTTAGAGGCAGTAATATTAATTTAGCAATTAATTAACTAAGCAGGCCTTTTCCCTTTTGAGCCAAAGAAGGCCCACCTCTCCCGTTTTTTCCCCAGGCACCGTTGATGTTACTTTTTGTTCTGTCTGAAGGTGGGCAGACCCTTGGAGAATCAGTGCCTAATCCTGTACCCCATACTACGGCTTTCTGAGAAAGGACTATGAAGCTATCTTGCTACTTATTTGGAGGAGCTTTGTGTAAGTCAGAGCCCCCTAAACAGAAACAAAAATGGAACGAGGCACATTTCACTATTAAA
Source organism: Rhizomys pruinosus (assembly GCA_009823505.1). Taxonomy (NCBI): domain Eukaryota; kingdom Metazoa; phylum Chordata; class Mammalia; order Rodentia; family Spalacidae; genus Rhizomys; species Rhizomys pruinosus. The sequence continues at coordinate 3,088,254 of VZQC01010683.1, read as the reverse complement.
GAATCCTCATTTCAAGGAATGAAAACATTTACTCCTCTGAAAGTATTTTGTAAAAGTTTAAAAATATAAAGTAAAAAAAAAAGCTTTATTAGTGTTTTTTTTTTTTTTTTGAAAAACAAAAATGTCTTTTCCTTCTACAAGAAAAGTCCTTTCTGCATTGAAATTGGCAGCCTGATGGCCTGGCATTTATCTCCTGCAGAGAAAGTGCTCTGTCAGGCAAGCTGTGACTAACAATAAGCTGAAAATCACACCACAGACTTACACTGTATTTTATTTGGCAGAGAGGAATTATTTCTCAGCACAAAGTATTTGCAACTGGCATTGGTTAAACAAGAAATTACAACCTTTAAAAGCTCTATTTATCATTAGCTGCAAAAGTGCAGACTTCACTGTCAATTACCCTGACAAAGGATTACAGACCATCAACATAAGCAGTCACAACAATTTTGGCAGCTTGGGCCTCACTGAAGGGAGAATTGGAAAGTTAACAACCAGGGGCCCCTTCTCCAAGAACCTGCTGTCCTTCTATTCCACCTTCCCTCTAGACCTGTGGGTCACTCTCCAGTTCCCTCTCCCCTGACCTTGGCTAGCTGATGCTGGGGGGCCAGCAAGCTTTCTGCAGAAAGATGTGACCACCATGCACTAGGCATGTCTTATGATCCACTGGCCAAGTCAAGTCAGTGGCAACTGTACTCTGGTTCTACACTGAATGCACTCTGTTGGAAATCGAAAGCACAAGACTAGTTTCTAGAAGTTAATGAAATAGTATGATGCTAGTCCTCTCAACTGCTTCAAGAGGCTAAAGATAGATCATTTCATAAACAAAAGGTCTCTAATATGATTCTACAACAACCTCTTAATCCCTGAATGTTGCCTATGTATTCTTGGAAGGGACACACAGAAGTATTAATACATCTCTAAGTGATTCCATTCCTTCAAAACAGCAAAACAAAGAGTTCCTTTGTTTTCCAGTCTTTGAGGGTTTTTTTCAAAACAATGTCTTTTTTTTCTTTATGTGGTTATATAATGGAGAGAGATTTCTCTCAAGAAACACAGCTGGACACATATCCCTGCTTAGCGTCAATGCTCTAAGAAGCACAAGATTAGTATCAGCATTCCTGATGAACTCTTGCAGACACATTAGATTCAAAGGTCTTGATGTAGCTCTCAGAGGTTCAAGGCTTACATCTTATTCTCTTCAAGAGTTTGGCTTTCATTTACCATACTTGTCTCAGTATAAAAACATTAATCATGCAGAATGAAATGAAGTAGCACAGTACACGTAAACCACTTACACATCTTTGACACATAGTGTTCAGGGGATGTCAAAGACAATGATAAATGCAGAAGAGGGTGATGAAGGTAAACAGGAGGATGACAGACAGGAAAGTATGTAGTCCTAAAAGTTACCTTCATAAAAATGTCCAATAATATGAAATAATGCTGTGAAATGTATATTTAATATAATATGTATATATATATATGTATATATATATATTCCAAGGCATATGTATCATATCTTAACAATATAAGACAATATCCAGCAAAGAAGGCTGAAAGGAAACAAGTCAACATGTTAAAAGTGTTCACTTCTGAGCACTACAACAATAGATATTGGCTCTTCTTATTCTCCATACTCTCATCTAATTTTCTATGGTGCATTTGTCATACACATTTATTATCAAGGAAATAGAAAAGGTCAATATTGGCAAAGAAAATAACCAAACTAAAATACTACCCATTTTTAGATGGCTTTCAGTAAGCTTTAATATAGGCTAATAGACTTGCACACAATTATAACACTTCAAAGAAGATTGCTGTTCCCATTTGCAGTAAAGTGACTGAGGTTTTAGGAGATGACATGTTTTGACAAATAGGAATCAGCTCTGCTTCATAGCCAAAGCAAGGGCATAGGCGTTGTGGAGTCAGGTCTGTCTGTCTCTGTCGATGGTTTCCATTTCTCCTGGCTGTCCGTGGACTGATGGATGTGTGGGTGCTCTCATATCTACTGGCTCCTTTGTGTTCGCATTCATATATTTTCTAGCTAATATATAAGAGTGGGTCTATTCATATATACGACCCCTAATCTCTCCCTTTCTCATGTGGTCTGCTGCTTTCATAACAACCTTCCCTGGGATATCATGTTCGGATGACCTTCTCCCCAAATCACGCCAGTTTGGATAGCTTTATTTAGCTCTATTAAGTTCAAAGAATGTGCCAGGCAGATTCGCAGTCCAAAAATAATCTCCTTTTATTGGCACTCTAAATTACCTCATGGAGGAGTGAGCTGAGCTAAATTAAAGCTTTCATAGAGCAAGACCCAGGGATTTTTTTACTGAGTGGTAAACGTTTTCTCTCTCTGTGAGAACTTTACTGTTTCCTTCCTCTAAGAGACTGTGCTTAGAGGCAAAGTAGCTCAAAGCAGATCTGTGAGAACTCATTTTATTTGACAAAGACTCTTAGTGTAAACCCTGGTGTGGAATATTTAAAATTTTATTAGTTTTTCCTAGCTTTTAGGGTAATTTGCATATAAATGAAAGGATCCTGCTCTCTAGCACAAATAGCTAAATATGTTCATTGCTTTTTCTTAGCTGGAAAATTATATTCCTAAGAGTCACTGGGTGAGGTATTTTTACTTATAAAAGACTTTAAATATCTTGACAAATCTTAACCATATCCCTTCTGGATGGCTGGCTGCACCTTATGTTATCTTTTCATAATCACTGGAATACTGTGGTACATTCTTCTCTGGAAACTGCACACTAGGGAATAGCCAATGTGAAACAGAAAATATGAAATTATTTTTCTCCAATACAGGATGCCCTTGTTAGTCACAACTAACAATGGATTTGCCACTGTTCTTACAGTGTGAGGATGGCAGTCACTGAGTTTTTATTTTATGTATATGAGTGTATTGCTTGCACGTAGGTAGGTGCACCCATGTCCTGCAATGTTCACGGAGGTAAGAAGAGGGCATCAGATCCCCTGGAACTGGAGTTACAAACAGACATTAGCCACCATGTGGATGCTGGGAATTGAACTCGGTCCTCGGCAGGAGCAGCCAGTGCTTTTAACTGCTGAGCCATCACTCCAGCCCCACTCGCTGAGTTTTTAAACAGCCAAGACCAGCATGCTCAACTCACCTTACTACTCCGGGAGCTCTGTCACCCTCTGTTGAGTGAATGACCGTGCAGGTCTGAGGCACATGTGTGATCCCTCTGGCCCTGCTTCTCTGCTGTCTTTTAGACATGCTCACCACCACAGACAGAGGAAGCAAAAGTGCCAGATTATTCATGTCGAAGTTTAGAGACTTTTCTCTAAACTTCGACATGAATACTCTATATTTTATTAGACTTTATTTCTCCCCACTGGATATCTAGAATATCCAAGAAAAGTCATCCAAAGTTTCTCTGAGCATGTGCAACAGAAATCCAGCAAAGTTCCCAGAGAATGGAGCTCAAAGCATTTCACTTGGGAAAAAATGTAAAAAGAAGGCAGAGTCAAGGTAATGGGGAGGAAGATGGTAATTCATCTTTTTCACACAAGGAAGTATGCCTTCTATAGATTTCCTATCAACTGGGGAGGTGAGTGTGATCTAATAAGGAATATAATTAACTGGTTATCGCTATGACTGGGTGAAAAGATCTCAAAATTAGCAGCGTAAAGGTTTTCCGTCTTGATTCTAAACCAAAAAACACTTTCCTCTAACTATTGCTGACAATCTCACATACCCCCAACATAGAGAGTAAAAGGCAACCCTCAGTCTGCAGAGCTGACAGATGACACTAATATCAATTATGATCCATTGTCGTTTTGTTGAAAGAAAACATTATAATCAGATTGAACATTTGGGTACATAGGATTAATTATATAGTATCCAATATGATCCCAGATGCAAGATGGCTAATCAGAGCACAATTATGGCAAAGCCATCATGGAACACAATGTGCAGTTAACAAGGACTCGAGTTCCAGTTTCAGCTCTGTAGCTTGTAGGCTGAATGTGTGCAAATCACTCCCAGATGTTCATTTTGCAAGTGCTTTGGAAGGGTACCCTGCCTGACTCCTCCTCATTCTCATAGTCCATGAGTATGAATATCGCTTTTAGTCATACTAACATCAGATATCTTTTTATACTGTGCCTTCAAAGACATTCAGTGAGCTACCACAGTCCCCAGAGAGATAGACTCTACCACCACGGCAACTTCATGCATTTACAAATAAAGTTGAATCATCTTACCATCTCTTTCTATTGTTATAGTGAGCTGGTTTCACAACAAATTTCATGAAGAAGCTAAATACAAATTAGAAAAACTGATGTTTTAACCTACTCTTTTTTTAAATTTTATTTATTTTTGTATGTGTATGAATGTACTATCTGCATGCAGGTCTGTGCACCCGTGTCGTGCAATGCCACGGAGGTCAGAAGAGGGTCTCGGAATCCCCTGGAACTGGAGTTCTCCTGGAATTGGAGTTACAGACGGTTCTTAGCCGCCATGTGGGTGCTGGGGATCGAACCCGGGTCCTCTGCAAGAGCAGTCAGTGCTCTTAACCGCTAGGCTATCTCTCCAGCCCCTGTTTTAACCTACTCTTAATTCCTTAGTCTAATGTTATTCTGACAACAAAAACTCCTAAGATGCTAACATACTCTTGATTTTTATCTATAGGAACCCTTCAAGCACAGCTGTTACTCATTAGACCCCAGTGGCTGAAAGCATTTGGTTACTACAGGAAAAGGAAAACAGAAAATCAGTAAAGTTTTATTTACATCTGCTTTCATTGTAAAATGGTAGACGTCCTGAATCAATAAAAAGATGTGCTTGGTATTAAAGGCATGAATATGCTTTCTTAAAACAGCAATAAATGCTGTGGGCAGATTTCCCAGGTTTTAGGCAATATCTCACATCCATCTTCTTTTCTCCATATGTGTGACCATATTTCTCAGCCCTTGTGACTAGCTTTTGAATATGAAAACACAAATATGCAGAAATATGTTTTTCTTTGCTGGGCATATAGATTATGCATACATAAAAATTTTCATATAACCATAATTTGCACCCTATGAAGGAAACAATTGTTCTGTGAAATAACAAACTCCCTTTCTGTGAAAATCTTTAAATGATATTGTATTATGTCTGCCAGGAATATTAGAAAAGAAATTTCAGTTCCAGAAGCTGTCTGATTTGGTCATTTATAAGTTCACTTGCAATTTTAAATTTGAAGATTCTATGTCACCGATTTTTCCTGAATTCACTTTAAGAATTCATCCAGCCTCTCTTCTGCATTTTGTATGTTGGCAGGTATTACTACAACAAACCCAAGTGAGAAAATGAAAACTTATGGTGTTGAAACTTGGATACACTTGCACCTGGAAACCAAAGTACATGGTAATAAAGTCCTCCTGGGCAGCAGCTTTCCTCTAGAGAACTATGAAGGGCTTCAGAAAATTAGAGATCTGTTCGTCTCTGTGTGGTGCAAAATAGTATACTCAGTTCCTACAGGCAGAAAACATGAAAATTAGGAATCTAATAGTTATCAATAAGATGAAAGTGTTGTCCTCAACCATTTTTACTTTGCAAGCATGAAACTGACCCTGGCTTTACACTCCGTACATGTGTGGCCATCTCCATGTCCTGCTCCCGCGCAGATCGGATTTCTCAGTGAATATATTTCTCTTTTCCTTCATCCCATCTTTTAAATCTCATTTGATTTAGGGGCTGGAGAGATAGCCTAGCGGTTAAGAGCACCAACTGCTCTTGCGGAGGACCTGGGTTCGATCCCCAGCACCCACATGGCAGCTAAGAACCATCTGTAGCTCCAATTCCAGGAAAACTCCAGGGGTTCCAGGGGAATTTGACACCCTCTGACTGCCGCAGCATTGCACAACACGGGTGCACAAACCTACATGCAGATAGGACATTCATACACATAATAAATAAATAAATAAATAAATAAATAAATAAATAAATAAAATTTAAAAAAATCTCATTTGATTCAAAGTCTGAAACTTTCATCTTTTTGATTAAATTTCTTGAGAAATAATAAGCAATAAATTGCTTTATCAAACTTGTTGGCTACCACCTGTAATACAATCCGCATCATGAAATCTATTATTCCTAAAAGTTTTCCTTTAAGAAGCTAGCTGAGCATGTTTTACATAACATACATATTTTGACATATTTTGTGATAATGAGAGATGAATTTAGTAGCAGTCAGTGTCAGAGAGAGTGGGAGTCAGCCCAACAAGAAAATGAAGTGTTATTCTTTTCTCACATCTTTTTCATTGGTAAGGCATCACTGTTATGTCAAATATCCTGTCTCCTCAAAGCCTGTGCAAGAACTTGTATCAGAACAGACTCAGTCATGGTGATCCTACATGCACTCATCTGACCCTCCTCTTTCTAATCACATTTGTATACTTTCTCCTCTCCTTACAGTAGATATAGAAACTTTCTAATTTGCAAGTCCTTTATCATCTCTTCTTGCCTTCTTTCCTTTGAGGTAGGGCCCCATAATTAATAGTAAAAACAAAACCATGTTATGTAGGTTTTCTAGAGCTTCTGTCTCCTGAGAATTCTATGAATATTAGGTCAGCAAAAGAGTAGGGAAATGCTCTGACCAGACTAAATGGAATGAGCTGAAGGCTGGCTTGGAACCGGATCAAGACGCTGGTGTTAACATGCCTGACCATTTAGGAAAAGTTCCAGGATCACTTAATGATGAAAAGCAATAAGCCTGTCAAAATTTGCCTGGAATATATATAGGATTAGGCCAGCTCCTAAAATTTCCCAAGGTACCTCTGGGTCAAGGACTTTCTACAAAAGGTAAGCATTCTTGATGACATAAAAATTCCAAAAGTCTGAGCTATAGAAAAATGTGGGGGTGTTCTGCGTGTGTGTGTGTGTGTGTGTGTGTGTGTGTGTGTGTAAGTGAGAGAGAGAGAGAGTTAACAAAGGCTTTCTCTCTCTTGTTTCCACAAAAGTTCTCCAGTGAACCTATATTAATCCTCAATACTTGCCATAGATTATCACTTCTTGGGAGAAAAATAAGATCCTATTGCTAGGATGGATTTTTTTAAATGTCTTTTTTTTTAATTAATTTATTTATTGTTTATGTGTATGAGTGTACTGTCTGCATGTAGGTCTGTGTACCCGTGTCATGGAATGCCATGGAGGTCAGAAGAGGGTGTCGGATTCCCCTGGAACTGCAGTTAAAGATGGTTCTCAGCCACCATGTGGGTGCTGGGGATCGAACCCGGGTCCTCTGCAAGAGCAGCCGGCGGCGCTCTTAACCGCTAGGCCATCTCTCCAGACCCTCGGATGGATTTAATTCTTAAATAGTAAGAGAACTCTCATGGTTTGAAATAAAATACAGCCTCAACTGGTATTCAAATACACCTGGCAATTTAATAACAACGTAAGATGATCCTTTACAAGGGAAAATCAGCTACATTCTAAAATAAAATTCAACAGTGAATCAAGAAAGGTTATCCCACCAGGCTTATTAACCCTGTTTATCCAGAAAGGAAGGAAATCAGGAAAAAGGAGAAGACATCTTTCCTAGTAATGTCAGGAATCACTTAAATGCCAATTCTATAAATGCAAATTCATTTTCATTATTTACACATATCTATCAGCAGTCTCTAAAATTCATTACCTTATATTGCATTCTTAGGTTCCTGATAAATATTTTTCATACTATTTGGTTTGCTTGCCAGCACCTAACATATCTCCTATGCTTCATGTGATGCTTCTAGTTCAATAAGAACTCTGTGAGCAATGAGTTTTCAGTTCTGTGTGTAAATGGTACTGGACAGTAGTAAAGCACAAACCTCACTTCAAAGTACTACCCTACTGTCTCCACTGCACCTGAACCCCAACCAGAACAATTAACTATACCTGAATTTTACCAAGTACCTTTTCCTTGTAGCAAACCATTTTGAATGAACTAGATACTCAATTTGTTTCCTTGTTCCAATCTTTGGTAATGCCTGAGTCAGGCTACCTTCCTGCCTCTCCATTCTCGTACTTTCTGAACGTTCATCCTTCTGAACAGCTTCATGAAATAGTCATTTTATTCATTTTCTTCCCAAAGTCACACTTGTAACTTGTAGCCCAGATTCGCTTTGGTATTTAATCTCTCCTGACACAATAAAAATATTTGAATATTTAAAGCCCAATTTATATTAGAATTGTCACACAAACTCTCATGCATGCAGACAAATGGGAAATTACTTTTTATCAAATATGTCTGCTCACATTTTCACATGCAAATATTACACTACTGCTGGGCATGGTGGGTCACGTCTATAATCCTGGTACTTAAGAGGCTGAGGCAGCAAGCTTCTCATGAAGTTTGAGGTCAGCCTAAGCTACACAGTAAGTTTAAGGTGAGCCTGACCTCCAGAGTGAGACCCTGTTTCATAAAACAAGCGAGCAATCAAACAAACAAAAAATCAACTATATTACTAATGGTAATTCCTTCAGAGAATGACTATACATAAATACTAAGACACAGCCAACTTCTCTTCTATGCACTACACATTCTTGAAAACTCATGGGAGCAAAATTAAGTAATATAATAATTGCCCACCCCCAACTTAAGTAATGAACATCTACTCTTCTTCCAGTGCTCAGCCTCTGGTACATGTTTCTCATGTGTTATTCCTTTACCCATTGGACTGACAACTCGCTCTTATAAACCTTGCTTGACTTTGACTTCATCTTTGACCCTATAACATCAGCTGACTCAGTGCTCACATGTCTGCTTCCATGAAACTATGCACGCCTAGGCAGCACGGGCCAGATATCATCTTTAACAGTATTTCTAGAGCTTAGTTCAGTGTGGGGGTTGTTACAGGTACTCAGTAAATGTTGAGTGCTTATGAAGTAGAGGAAGGGGTAGAGTCCTTTAATGTAATGAAAATTTAATCAAAATGGCTATGGGGACCTACGAATTTCATGGCTTCTGTATGTCACAAGGACATATTTTATGAAATCTGGTGAGATAAGGATTTCACACTGTTGAATGGTGCTAACCTAGTGGTCATTAGTCAAAATGTAATTAAATCTTCACAATGTTTCCCTTTTTTGATTTGTCTGTCTCTTAAACACATGGGAGTGGAGGGAGGGGATTAAATCTCATTGGTTTGTTCTCCAGATCTCTATGTAGCTCTCTTTGTAACTATCTTTTTTTTTTAATTTTTTTAATTAATTTTATTTATTTCTGTATGAGTATGAATGTACTGTCTGCATGCAAGTCTGTGCACCCGTGACGTGCAACGCCGCGGAGTTCAGAAGAGGGTCTCGGATTCCCCTGGAACTGGAGTTCTCCTGGAATTGGAGCTTCAGACGGTTTTCAGCCGCCATGTGGGTGCTGGGGATCGAACCCGGGTCCTCTGTAAGAGCGGTTGGCGCTCTTAACCGCTAGGCCATCTCTCTTTGTAACTATCATCTATGCTCCCTGCCCCATGCACCTCACAACTCACTTCATATCGCCACCTGGTGCCCAGAGTAAGAAAATTACCTACCAATAAAAATTAAAGTGATTTTTATTTTTTTAAGATTATTTCTCATTTCGCTCACATGGACTCAGACTTGTTAGTAACTAAGGATGAGTTTGAACTCCTGATCCCTCAGGCTCCACCTCCCAAGTGGTGGGATTACAGGTGTGAGCTACCAAGTGTGGCTCATTATTTTCTTAAGGTCATGTTTGGACCTTGAAACCATATGCTGCAAACATTTCTAAAAATTCATGTATTTCCTGACAGACATAAGGTCACCAACAAGATTTAATACAAATCTGCTTCAAAACCCAACTTTGTTTGCATTCACATCTTCACATAATACCATGAATGTTCTCAAGGTTTTCCCTTCATGGGCTGCTTTCCCCCACATACTCCAGGTCTTAAAGCTTTGCTGCAAATAAACTGTATTTATAATCTGCATGACACAAACTCAAAATTGCCAGTTTATAATACTACTTAGCCTGTGAGAGTCAAGAGTGATGGTCATTCATTGATTCCTTCAGCTTTTATGAGGTTTCTTGACCCTATTAAAACAAACTACACAAAGCTTCAGTTTCCCTAAATTAATTTCATTCCAATCAAAACTGCTTGGAGTTTTTTTTTACTCTATTGATAATAAACATACAATTTCACTGTTTTACTAAATAATAGAAAAAAGAACTCTTATCATTGCATTAACAAAATTAACTAGGATATAGTTGAGTATAGGAACCAAAAAATATCTTCGTCAGTGATTTCCAGTACACAGTTGTCAGAGTACAAGAACAAAAACAAACTTTTGTAAGTTAATTATACTCATTTGTTTTACTTTGATGATAAAGTGACTTTATTATTTTGGTGTTATGAAGTTGTTTCTTTTATGAAATAGCAAGTGGCAGGAGGCTTATTTATAATACCTTAACTTGTAAGGTTCCCAGTTTAAAAAAAATAAAATCTTAGTAATAAATAGATTTCTGAATTCTGGGAAAACTTAAGCATGAATCTAAAAGGAAGGTTCAAGGAAAGTTAAAAACTGTAAACCATTTAAAATAACTGACTTTATCTCTAGGGGCACATGTAAAATATCTTATTGCTTTCTCAAAGGAATTGTTGAAATAAAAGCATTTTTTAAGAAAAATATTAAAAAAATAGGTACTTTAGTTTTTTTCCCCCAATGTAGTCCAGTTCTTTAAATACTAACATTGTATAAATTACCCTTTTATAACCCATGTTGGGTGTTTCAGTTTTTCCTGAAGTTTTTATTTTACATAACTTTCTCAGTTCAAGTCTACAGGAAGCTCTAAATTTATTTTACTTTCAAATACCTTCAGGTTAATAAAAAGTAATAATAGCAATTGTTGAGAACTATAAAAATGGATTCAGAGGTCACAGGAGTGAATAGGTGTGTGAACTACAGTCTTTGACTTCCTTTATAGGAAGCACCATGTGCTCATCAAACTGTTTTTGAGGCTTAGCTTTATACAAAATCCACTTCCTCCAGTCCTTCTCTTTCTGCCTTTTCTCTCCATCACAAAGCTTTTTGGATTGAGTAGAAGTATTTGGTCACTTGCTCTTTGACCTTAGAGTCTTCTGAGACTATATATTCATTTTGAGAATGAGTCTTTAGTTACCTAAAGTGTCCTCATAGAAATTGTTTCCAGATGTTTACAAATATTTCAAGGAAATATCCATACACTTTTTATGGCTGAGTGATAAAGGACTCCACAGTGTCCATTCAGTTGTAAAATAAGCTCCAAGTACCTATTATAAAATAACTTTCATTTGACACAGATTTGCCACATGCCAGGGAGCGTGCTCATCACATTCAATACATTCTCTCATTTAGTGTTTGTGAAAGCAGTATGTGAGAGGTATTATAATCCTCCATCTAGAGGAAAGGAGGGCTCAGACAGCAACTCCATAGAGCTAACAAGACAGTGGGAAAAAGCTGCTGTGTCAGGTCAACATTCTGCATCTGTGGACTGCATCTCCCTCAGAGAAAAACTTGGACACTGTTAATTTAATGCAGGAAAAATAGGAGAGCAATTTACAAAAGTCATGGGGCATCCCTAAATATCCGAAGAGATTGCCCTTAAGAGAGTAGAGAAGGGGGTTGTAGAATAAGAGTCCTTCAGTTTCCCCAGTACCACCGATAGACTCACTCACCAGACATGCTTTCAAAGGCTATAAATGCATGATGCCAAAATGTTTTATCATTGGAAAAACATCTCTACATCTGGGGATCCGAAAGTTACTTATTGTAGGTTTGTGCTTGTTGTTGTTGTTGTTGTTTTTTTCCCTCATAATATTCTGACTTTTAAACAAACAAAACAAAATGAAATCCCAAATTGTCAGGGTGACATTTTATATAAAGCTCTTGTCTTGGGAACTATGTTTATTATTTAAAATTGTGATGCTCTTGAAAATAAAGCAATTATGACTTGCATTTGGGGTGGAGGTAGGGGAAGGTTCTGTCAGTATTGGTTTATTCTAACTAGTGAAGAGAAGCAAAGGATAATGACTTTTGAGGGACTCTATGAATGTTGTCTCCATATCCAACAAATGATAGGTAAACCTTCTGTATTTGTGTTTGGAAAACATCATAAGAGGTTTTTTTATTTCATTCCAATTTATTTTGTTTCTGAAATGTTTATACTTCTAATTAGTCTTGGCTTGGTTTATTTCCAAATGATTTTGGATTTTCAAAATGTAGGCTGATAATAAGATAAACTATAAAGTGTGCAAGTTAGAAAGAGGTGTCCATTGTTGATTTGTGAAAGAATTTATGAGGTGGTAAATCCATATGCAGGCAATTAAGAGGTGACTCTGTTTGTTCTGGAAATGTCTCCCATGGAATCAACTGCATAAGTTCCTGCAGCTGCCTGTCTCCCAGCGATGGTAAATGTCATCTACCCCTGCCACTTCTTCCTCTGTTCTCATCAAATGGCGCCCCCACCCCAGGCTAGCATTCGAATCAGTGTCAGAAATGGCTGACCTTGGCAAGTCACCTTTTCCTTAGCTCACTCCCTAAGGCACTGCAGAACGCTTAGACTTTTGACCTTGCTGAAACCATGGGATTGTTTGAAGGAGAAATTCTTTTCCCTGTTGTTCATTCTTCCTTCCTGCTTCTTCCACTCTTCAGAGCCACTCTGGCTCCTTAAAAAAAAAAAAGATGGATTATAAAATAGAGCTGCCTACTCTTTCTTTGGTTTTTGAGCTCCCAGGACAAAATTATTTCCAAGATGTCATTCTTTAGTCAATAAATTATACTAAAAACAAAATATAAAACCCAGGACACAGGCAGCAGCATAACACCATACGATGTTTTTGTATTCTTAACTGAAAATATGCCAAGATTTTAAGAGTATATGTGTATGTATATGTGTACATTATGTTGGTATCTGCACATGAGTGCATATACCCATGGAGGCCAGAGATGTCAGATTCTCTTCTAGCTGGATTTACGGGCAGTTGTAAGCTATCCAATGTGGGTGCTGGGAATTAAACTCAGGTCCTCTGCAAGAGCCGCAAGTAACTCCTAACTGCTGAGCCATCTTTCCAATCCCTGTTCATAAAATTTTGAACAAATCATTAGTTTAACACTGGTGAAAAGAACCAGATTAAAAGCCTTGAAGGCAGGTCTATACTTTAAAGTCTGACAGAATAATATGATGTCACCTACTACCAAGGAGACCCAGGAGACTCACCATTCAGCACTGGAAAGGATCTTGTGAGATTAAACGGACTCCTCAACAACTGAATTCACTTGCTTCCTGTTTGTCTTATTCTTGTTTCAAAATATTTTGACTTGTAAGAAGAAAAAAAATTATACTATACTCAAGTCCCATTCAAATACCACCTCCTGCAAGAAGCCTTTCTTCTGTATTTCTGCTAGATATCAAAGTCCTGCCCTTCCAGCCCATAAGAGTCTCTCATTTACACATAAATTTCCATCAGACCTCAAACTATACACAGATGCCCTAGTTTAAATAAACTCAAGTGAGTATTCTCATTTTTACTTTCTAATGTGGAATTGAGGCCAATGGTGGTATACCTAGGTAGAAACAGAAATGAAATTGCAATCTAATTTTTCCAACTCCAAATTCCAACCCTTTAGTCTCTATATATCAAGATGAATGTTTTTCAGACTTCCAAGACTGGATACAAACATTCCTAGCTCCTATACCTTCTGAGCGTGTCCTGCAGGAGGCGTCACACATCCCTGGCTTCTAGTCAGCCTTCTCATCCTAGTCAGCTGGGGATCCAGACTTCAGTCACCCACTGACATCCCAATCCAATACTAAACTGTTTCAGGCTGCTCCCACCTAAACACTACCCTGTGTCCTCCTTCATCAGGAGATGAACAGTTCAGCTACAATTCATGTAAACTGTCTTACCCTGGTCTCATTTCCTCTGTTTTATTAATGAAGTCACCTATAAAATTTCAGAGCTTGAAGAAATGGCCTTCAAGCAACCAAGACCTGATGAAAAAGCTGAACATTCAGCCTTAGAAGAAGTAGCCATTAAATTTCTTGTGCTAAGAGTTAATACATTGACAGGAACCTGATTACCATTCAGAAATCAGGCAACCATCTTCTGCCAAGTTTCATTTTCTTTTTTTTTTTTCTTTTTTTTTATTTATTTATTTTTTTTTATTGATGCTTTGTGCATTTCGTACATCATTTTCCAATTCAGATCAGGCATTTTTCCCTTTCCCTTCCCCCCCACCCCCACCCCATCCCAGATCATGTATTCTGCCATAACTGTCTTGCATCTTTCTCTGTTTTTTTTTTTTCCTTTTTTAGCTATAAGTGATATCCATGAGTACAAGCATCCTTCGTGCAAAACCAATCTACAGGCTGTTGTGTCCAAACCCCCACAGCTCCACCATCCAGTGGGGGGTGACATGTTGTTTGTTCAATCAAGTTGATCAAATGAGTGTCCAGACTACATCGCTGTAGTTTCACCATTCACCCCAATCGGAGCCTTTACATTCTACCACGCCCCCTCTTCCGCAGGTTGTTCCCTAGGCTTAGAAAAGGGGCACAAGTTTCATTTTCTAGTAAGCTCGGTGTTCTAGCTATTGAACTCCACACAGTCTGCTTGTATAGCCTAGAGTTTAGGCTGTGTATAACTTATGTTTTGTTAAATTATTTTTTCAAAGCCATAGAACACGTTGGAAGATTTAGAATGTGGAGAAAGACGGCTTAGTGAAATGTTCTTAATTCTGTCTCTTTCATGATGTTCTAGGGGGCAGAGTACTTAATAAATCTGGGGTCTAAAATCTTATATAAAGATACACAGTTTTGGGCTGGAGAGATGGCCTAGAGGTTAAGAGCGCTGACTGCTCTTCCAGAGGACCAGGGTTCAATCCCCAGCACCCACATGGCAGCTGAGAACCATCTTTAACTCCAGTTCCAGGGGAATCCAACACCTTCTTCTGACTTCCGCGGCATTGCACAACATGGGTGCACAAGCTTACATGCAGACATTCATATGCATAAATAAATGAATAATAAAAAATAATGAAGATACATAGTTTTTTTCTGATGATTCCACACTACTGGCTTCTTGCAGATTTGAAGCTAACATGGTCTGGAATCTCTTTAGGCTCAGAGAAAGTGCTATCGAAAAACATGAGCAAGCCCCTCTGTGAGACAGCATGTCTGCCCTGGACAAAGGAGAATATTCAGACTGTGGAAGTTTTGCATTGTGTCTAGTTGAAAGTTTGAGGTACCACTGAGTGGTAGGGAAAGGAGGAGGTGAGAATTTTGTTGATCTCAAGACTGGATGTGCTAAAATCCAGCTAAATGTGATCTATCTAAGCCATAGTATTATATTTATGTTGCCAATCAAATAATTGTAAGAGGACATGCCAGATACTTTTCAGTGTTGTCCAAAATGCTTCACATAGCACTAAACACAATAAATATTTGCTGACAGAATGCTCAATCCCAAGCAGAATTTCTGATTTTCTCTCATCTGGCATATTATTTCAATTTCATTATTGAGAGAAAAGTCCTCACTGATTTCTAACCTTTGTCTCCTAAAGAGTCATGACTCAGACCTAGGAACCATGAGTAACTTCTTAGGACATTTCAGTTACAGTTACAAAGGTCTTCGCATACCTGAATTATAGTCTTCAGCAATATTATATGATGGTGTTAGGTACGTTTCAAAGAGGATGATTTTACAGAATTTAACAACAGGCTCCAACTGTTCAAATAATAAACTCGAGAAAGAAATTGCTCCCATTCCACATCCCCTTCCATGCAATCATTCTCTCCTCTTCCAGTTGATCACAGGGAACTTGGAAGTTGCATAGAACATCCAAGTACAGAAACACAGAAAAAACAAGTTCAGAACATGAGCCTCCAGGCCAGACTGCACAGCCTCACCGATGATGTCCCCTCAGTTACTCCCTCATCTAAATCGGGCCAGCCCCATCCAGCTTCCTGAAGTGCTGCTGCGCAGGGTCTGGCCATCCAGCATGACTTCTCGGGACATTGTCATTGTAGCTGTGTCACGATGCCATCGTCTTTCTCTTCACCTTGGCAATAACTTCCTAACTGCTTTTACTTCTAACATCTATTCTCATAGAGCAGTCAGGCTGCTCTTTTAAAGCCCCTAATTGTGTTATAAAAATTCAACAACCTATGTCCCTCCAACAGCTTTTCATAGCCATCATACTCAGCAGACATACCCAACTCCCATAACCTGCATACCCCTGTCATCTTGCTGTTAGTCCCTTCTCTTCATTGCCTTCTCTGAAGTTCCCATTTCTTGCTGTCTTCTGCTCATATGGACTCTCCTCTGGACCCTGAACATTCAAATTTGGTCCTGCCTTGGAGCATTTGCATGTGTTCCTTCCTTCTTATTATGATTGGCTTATTTTTTTTTTCATTTATATCCTTGCTCAAATGAGCCTGTTTTACTTTATAGAATTAAATCTTTACTCAGCATTAAATTATTTAGCTGCTCTCCTTGCTTGTCTGCTACCTTCCTTTTCAGGAAAATGTAAGATTTACGGAAAAAAGCAATTTGCTATCCCAACACCTTGGATAGGAACTGAAATGATGGGCAATTAATACATACTTGTTAATGATACGAAGACACAAGAGAGAAAAAGAAAGAGTGGAATGGGATCCACTTGATTCCAGACCACTTTATTGTATCAGTAAACCATTTAAGATGAGGGCTGGGGTGCCCTGGGTTTGTTGAGTGTTTCTATCAATGATGATAGTTCCATATATTATTTGCCACTTATCTAACTTTCTGTATTTATCTTCCTCACAAAGAACTCTAAAGAAGATGCTCCATAGGAATATTGAGGTACTAAAACATCATTGTACTCTTTGTGCGACCATATATTGTGACAGTTCTCCAAAGGATGGTGTAAGGACACACAGGAAATCCCTGGTTGAGGGAGAGGGAATGTCTGAGGAGGCAGCCCAAAGATTGAACTCATCCCACTATAAGTTTGCCTAGCATGGGTCCTGTACTACCAAAGAAGGTAGAGTCATCTGCTTCCTCCTCACTAATGAGCTAGAAAAAAAACACTTTCTTCTAGGATGAAGCACTCTGACAGCTTCCTACAACATTTAAGATCAACTACATCAGGCCTTTACTAGTCACCTGTCTTATGGATCATGATACATACATATCTTCAATAGGATGGTCAAGAAGATGTTTCTGTTATTCCTATTTCATAGATCTAGATGGTCAAAATCAACTCCCAATCTTCAGGAAATCTCTCTAGCTCCTCTCCACTTCTCTAGAACTCCCTTCCAAATCCCTCCTTCATTTAAGTTCACTGAGCCCTGTAATTAATCTCGGATTTTCTGTTTAATTGACATAAAAGTGTCTGGTGTCATTAGGAAATTTTCTTGGCAAAGGTATTATTTTCCAAAGGATTGTTTTAAAATTTTAAATATGTACTCCCAATACATATGTTCCATCACAGTATATGGCTCTGTATTCTACTGAACCAATGTCAGTCAGCTCAACTACTTCCTGCTGATTTTCTAGACACTGGGAGATAAGGTAGAGGATAATGGAATACAATGCACCCGAGGGGTCAAGACCAGTTTTGATTTTGTCGATAACTGATTTCAAAGCTCTAAGCAAGTGGTTCGGCTTCCTCTGAGTCTCAGAGCCACATGTATAAATTAGAGACAACAATATCTACCATGTAACTTTACTGTGAAAATTTGGACAATGTGATTAGTATCAATAACCCTGCACACACTATCTTGTCCATGGGTGCTTGATAAATCTTTTATTTCTTTAGTTTTCTTACCCCAGTGAGAGACCAAAGGCACTAGTTTGGTGGAATCATTCTGAACATCAGGGCCAAAAGCAAAGAATTATGAAGAAAAATCCAGAGTCTCCTCACCCAGAAGCTCTGTTTGTTGTCTTATTGATATCAATTGTGTAATCAATCATAGGTTAACAGGAATAGAACCATGCTTTGTGATTATGCTGTGGAAGTTAGGCTCCCATTATTTTTTAATGGAAACATTATGCTTGCTACTCAGAAAACTGTCTTCAAGTCAGGAGCTGTCTTTAATAGCTGCTCCTCCATTAGGGGAATTCATTGAGAAGGATAACTTCAGGACAATCGTGACCAAGATCAGCACCTGGAAAGCCTGAAGCATGGGACATTATGACACTTGGCGAATGACTCCTGACATACTCAATTACATAACAGGGAGATTTGCAGGAGCATAACCACGCCATTCCCCTGGGAAGCAGCCAGTGTGCGCCACAAATGACTAAATGTAAAACAAACAAGAACGAGCTGTGAATTATGAAGTTGTAATTCCACCAAGAGGGTTACAGTGATGTCATAATCCACCAGAGAAAAATTTGTGTCACGGAAGGATCCCAGGTGGGCTTAGAGGTCTGTAACTCAGTAGTGATCTCTGCCTTAGATCTGGAGTCAGGAAAGCTTTTGCCTCTTGTTTTGGCTCATCTAATTTCTGCAAAGGCCTATCTTTTTTTCTTTTCTTTTGAGCTTGCTAAAATCACACTCACCTTGCTTTTCTATGGGTAGTTCCACTTATTTAAGCCAACATTCTATCAGTTAAAATAGCCCAACAAACAGACTCTTTGGACCACGATCTGTGATTACATATACCTCATTAGAAAACATAGCTTAATATTTAATAGAGCATCCATTTAGAAGATATGTGGAGCATACTTAAAAGGGGACATTGTAAATATAACCTTAATACATGCCAAGTTGATGGATGTCACTAATTCAGTAAATCCAGTTGTCATTAACCAAGGTATATGTGGAAAAGTTATGATGAAATGTACATACAGCCATCTCATAAATAAGCATCCAAAGGGGGATAATTTAAAACTTGGCTTCATCAAACCACATAGAAGTAACCAAATTTAAAAATAATGTGCTTCATTAACTATCTAAAAGTAAGGAACTATTTCATAAAAATAACAAAGAAGAAGAGGAAGAACTATAACTTTCAGGGTACTTTCATCTGAAAACATCCTTATACTTAAAACCAAAGTGCAAATATAAGTATTTGTGTGCTGGTTTCCACTTTTTAAATACAGGCTGCTTCAAGAATAAATGCTGAAATAACAATCACCTAATCTTAGATTTAGGAGTTTTATATCCTCTGGCATGTATTTCTTATCTGTTTGCAAAATCTTTAAAATAGTGCTTTGTGCCTTTAAGTATCATATGAGTGCCCTTGACTTCTCTTGGTTTGTTTATATGTCCATTTTTCCAGTAGTTGCTTTAAAGCTACCTGTAATGGGGAAATTATCATGACAAGAACCTGAGGTGTAAAACATCTGCCTCCCTTGACTCGCCTTCCAGGCTGCATGCACCTAGCTGAAGAGATAAGACTGACACTTGACCTTAAGTAACAATGGAACACAAAGTATTCAATCACTGTCACAAGAACATACATCATTCCGTTATTCAATACCAACTACTCTGGAAGAAAGTGGCCTTAGGTTAGTGCTTTCAAAGTTTATGGCATATAAAATCATCTGTGCTATTTAAAATATGTATGTCTTGGAGACTCTGATAAGATGGGGCTCTAGAATGTGCCCCTCAGATCATTAGCAAAGCAGGTTGGTAAAGGACTGGAGTGTGAGAACAATCAGATGACCTGGTATCTTTATCTCTTTTCCTGTAAGTTATTAGAAATTAGCTTCATTGTAAAAGCATAAACAGAAAGAAAAACAAAAATCGATGAAGAAAATAAAAGCTAAAGGAAAGTTTTCCTACATAAGGAAGAACTCCATACTTTTCAAAAGACAGTAGTAAGCCAGACTTTGTTCTATCCCCCAAAACAGTCTGCATGAATCACAAAGTGAAGACTGTTTTTAACAAACATACCCAAATGCTTCACAGTGTGTGAGACATCTGTGTACTCCCAGTAGGTCTGTGCCCTGAATCTTTGCTTCCTAGTCACTGAGGCTATTTAGGGGATAACCTGCCTCACTCCTGAAAATGGCACATGATAAGCTGTTTTCCTACACCAACTAGCACATCAGCCTTGCAATAAACTGTTCTCAGAGTGCCTCACCCATGGTGACTGGATTTCTCCACATGTGTTACAGCTGTGAGCGATACAGATCTACTGCTCAAAAATGACAGGGAGATTTGATTATTAATGTTTTGGCAAAGAATGAAGAGTCTTAGATACTTCATCATATTGAAATGAAGTCTATACATATTCCAGGCTTATTAGATTTCAAAGAGGTTCGTAAGCAAGCAGGTCACATATCAAAGAGAGGGTAGAATGTTTATATTATGCAACTGGTTAGGAAATATAAGTTGGAGAACATAATGGTAACTTTATGTATAACTGTAGTTAACATGGTATTTCATGAGTATAAGAACTTACGTAAACCCCACTGAAATTTTAGTGGGGCGGCAAGTTAGTGCTGTTTTGGAAGCATGAAAACACAAAGATAATGTGTCATGGCTGGTCCCTGGGAACTTATTAAATCAGGTTTTAGTTAAAAGTCTTGATGTCCTGTGTTGTAGGTATGCATCACATAGTCTCTGTAACATTCAAAAGCCAAATAGAAGTTTGTCTTCCTGAGTTTAAAGCCCAGGGCATTGGGTAAAGCAAGTCAGAATTAAGAATACTGGTGCCCCTTGAGTGTTAAGGGCCTGCATGACAATTAGGAAGAGAAGAAGCCTGGCCTGAAAGGAAGATTATACACAGAAAGTTCTAACCCAAATACCCAGATTTGCCTGCCAATCATGGTGGTGTCTTAGGAGTACGCTAAGAGTTATAAGGCATCAGTTTCTAAGTGTAGATTAAAACCGGGTGTCTACTTAGTTACTCATAAACAATATGCTGTAAGCATGTGACTTTCAGAGTATGAGAATATTCTAGTTTCAGTAGCACTAAATGACCTCCTACACTGAATGGGAAACCACACTGAATATATACCCAAGCCTGGAATAAATGTTACTTGTCAGAGTTGTTTTGAAAGTCCAGAATAAGAAAAAGACAAGCATCTAGTTGAGTTCCTTCAACAAGAAGTGCATGGGACACCCATCATTTTGTTTCCATCCTCTCCTTATTGCAAGCAAAGAACCCATGTCATAGATGTTAATCCATTACTTTTATTAATGAAAATATCAAGATCCAAAGATTTGCATAAAGTCAACTTATTTAGTATATTGATAGGATCATAATTTAACAGAGAATTCTCTAAATCCAAGATAAAACACATAGCAACTCCTAATACCCCTAAACTTAGATTAAAGATTTCTCGCTTTTTTGTGTACCCGTTCTGGGGACTGCACCCAAGTTCTTATACGTGTTGCTAAGCACGTGCACTCCCATTGAGCTACACCCCCTGCTCCAAAGACTTCTTACACTTTGAGAGCTTCACATAAGTTCAATGAGCTGCATTTTCAACTATTGATTTTTACTGGAGAACTTAATTCTGAAAGTTTAGCATTCCGCTTTTATGGTCCAATAATATGTATAATGTTAAGGCTTTTATGTTTCTTTTATTTTTAGAAGCACAATTTTCCTGAGTCACTGCACACTACTCATAAAGAAGACAGCACAGCAATTGTGCACTTGCTTTATAGTGAAGAATATAATCTCATTAATGTGACAATACCTGTAGGTTTTGGAGATGTATTGTGGTGAGGCACACTTGACTCCTCGTTCCTAATCTACATTCTTTCATTAGAGAGTAACACAACTAGAAGAATTTGGTTGATATTCAAAGTGGTGGGGTACATTGAAAGCAATTAAATGGGATCAGAAGAGCAACTCACTTCACAGTAATAGCCCACTAAAGTTCTCTTGCCCATAATTTTCTTTATCAGTAAAATAAAAGCAATCATGCTAGCCCTGCCTGCCTGCCTCTCAGAATTGGTTTTATAGAATATAAGAGGAACTACATATATTTTTAATGTTTGTGAAGTATTTTTTAAATCTTGTCCCTATCTTTTATATAGTAATGTTATTTATACTTTATGACAAAATAAGTCATAAAAATAATCATGGAAATGAATGAAATAAACTCAAGCTTTGAGTATATTAACTCAGTTAAAATGATTGAACTTCAAGGCCTACCCCAACACAGGCTAAATTTCTTGTCTGTACATAGTAGCGCTGAATATTCAAAACAAAACAAAACATGGAAGAAAACATTCTCGGCACCTCAATAAAGGATAATATTAGAGACAAAAGAGGGGGAAAAGGCAACTATAAACATTGAAATGAATGTCTTTATGTTCTGAGTGCACTTAGACAAGTTTCTTTGCTCAGAGAAGTTGAGAACAGATTGTAACAGTCAAATGTGCAGTGTTATTATTTTCTGTTTCTCTTGTCAGAAGGGATTCAGTCTTTGAAATATGTCTATTCAAACTGCAGATTTCAGTTTTATGATTAATGAACTAAATTACGTTTTATTTCTTAAATGTGTTAAGGATTCATGCTGTGGTCTTCCCCCGATCTTGAGGATTAGAAGCCTGAGAAGCACATCTGGTTACAGGCTCGCGGCTCTCTGGGTGTTCTTTCTCTTTCCCCCCCTAACAAGAGGCTGTGCAGAGAACTGCAGAAATGTTTATTGGGCAAGTGTGGTTCTTTAATTCTCAAAAAGGCACTCAATCTATTCCCTTCAGTGAGAAAGAAAAAGTTTAACTTTTAAGATATGTAAATATATCTAATTCATAATTTAAAATCTTTTATCCAGCATGGCTTTATATCACTATTATTTCCTAAATAAGATCTTTGTATTCATAAGACAGATGTTTTGATGTCAATTTGCCTTGGAATGATTTTCAAATAGACTGTACAATAACAATATCTTCCTTATAATTTTCACTTTAAATAAAAGTTTATGTCTAATAAAATGCATTAGGTTTGGTTTTTATTTATTTATTTTTTTTGTATGTGCTTCTCCCACTGTCCAAAACATACCACTGGGTCCTAGAATCTACCAAAATGAATATCATTTTACATTGTAGAAAAGAACATATGAATCCTCCCACATTTCATTTTAAAAAGTCAAGTTCCAAGTATCTAAAATAATAGGAACAGTTCTGGTCTCCACTTTGTGAGTACTTTCTTACCAAGCATGTGAAAAGTAGATATTGTGAAAGTAGTTCTCTGAATATTGTCTAGGAGCATCCGTCAGGTATTAGCCAGGCTTTTCCAGTTTCAAAATGGGATATGTGCTCATGTCGGGGGAAGGTTAACTAGAACAGGCAGAAAAGAAAAGAAATAGTGTATTCTGAAGGACTGGAGATACCTCTGTGCAGAAGAAAGCTGAGCAGAGCCTGTGACAGCCAAGGCTTGTGTAATCATTGGGAAACTGGTTGGTTGTTTGCCTGTTTGTTAGTTTAACTTTCTGATGAGAACAAGTGGGATAAATGTTTATGTTTTCTTATTCTGAGGAAACATGATACTTGAAAATGGGATTCAAATTTCTCTACTGATTAAAGAACAATCAGTCATCAAGGATGTTAATACAATATAATCAAAAATTGTGTAAACAAAACTAAAAAGGAAACACTTTAACACCAAAATATTAACTGGATCTACTTCAAGGTGGTGAAACAACAACAACTTTGCTTTTTCATTGAATTACTTTTAAGGTAATGTCATTTGAATTTTTAATGTAAATCAACATAGTTTTCTGAAATGAACATGAGCCCTACTTTGGTATTATACACACACACACACACACACACACACACACACACACACACATGTTTCCATGTATAAAAACAGCAAAAATCTATCACAGGATCAAAAGAAGGGGGTTCCATGCTTTTTTGGCCATGTCTATTTAATATTTAGGTTACATACCCTGTCCCAAAAGTCTCTAGTCTCAGATAATTCTTAAGGCATATTAACAATCCTAAAATATTTAGAAAATAAACACTATTCACTATTCATGGAGGCACTGGTTGTTTTTAGAGAGTGCATAGAGGAAAGGAATTTACAGAAAGGAATTTGTAGGGAATAGAATTAAATACAGGTCTCATGAGGAGGTATCATAGGAATAGCACCTTAGAAAGTAGCATGTGTAGATTTGCAAAGGAGGACATGGAGCAAGGATGTACCATACAAGAAGTTGAAAGACAGAGCGGTTAAGCATACAGGAAATACACTTAACTAGCATACAAGGGAGCAGTAGCCAGTTTCCATCTGTACTTGGATGTATGAACAGGCCAAGTTGCTGAGACAGGATGGAAATAAAGACTGTAGAGAATGATTTAAAAAAAAAACAACAGAATAAGCAATTCATCCTTGATGTTGGGAGTTCTAATGATATGGAGAGCTATGATTTTTCAACCATGTATTTATGGAAGATACCATCATTATATCATTTGATAAACACGTTTTTGTTTGCACACTCTACTCCTCTTGTCACCTGCATATGGGAGAAATAAAAAAGGGTGCTTTGCACTGGGAGTTATAGATGGAGCAGACAGCTACGAAGAAAGAGGAGAGTTGGGGATGGGCCTGGAAGGCTTGAGTTTTGCATACACACACACAAACACACACACAAACATACACACAAACACACACACACACACAGTTTCCATGTATAAAAACAGGAAAAATCTATCACGGGATCAAAAGAAGGGAGTTCCATGCTTTGTTGTTTCTGAGGCTGCAGCTCTTTTGTGAAATTGAATAAAAAAATGTCAAACATATGGCTACATATATAAATCTGCAGCTCCAATGTGGAGTCTTATATCTATGAACACAGAAAAATAATATACAAATGGTTATTGAAATAATGGGTCTAGCCAAAAAGCATAATGTGGAAAGGAGAGGGTAGAGTGCTTAGCATTTTTAAGTAGATTAGAAAGGCATTTGTTTAAAGGTGCTTACTAAGCATTAATGAGGACAGGCAACCATTTGACAGCTGCCCTGGTGTTACACAGCTGCTATGATCAACACTAATATATGAAAGTGACACTGATAAAATGGAAAGGAAAGTCAGAATGTACATAATTATTTAGTGTTACTTCCCAGTCTGGAATAATTGTGATCCATGAACATAGCAGGATTTACAGATTAGGATTCAGTATCTATTCGAATAGGTATTTCAATTCCATGCATTTATCAATTACTGCAAAAAGAACACCATATAATAAGCAATCTTCCAAGCCACAGTCCCCAAAGTTTCTAACTGGGCTGTTATAAATGAATTAGCAGAGGACAGGTATGGTGGGGGCATGCCTATATGTATTTTCTCCTAGCACATGGGAATTAGAAGAGAATCTCTGTAAATTCAAAGCCAGTCTGATCTATATAATTGGTTCCCAGATACCCAGGGCTACATAATGAGACCCTGATTCAAAAACAAAAATATTAAAAAAACAAAATGAATCAGAGTGAAGAAAAATACATGTTGATATCTTGTATGTTGTATATAATTGAGCTCAATAGCCTTTCCTTCAGAAGATGCTAGAAAATAATATATAAGGGTTGTCTACATTCCAGCACAGAAAACTTAGATCATTGAGACAGAGAATATACAAAGCAGAAAAACTATAGGAGACAAGGGCAAGAGACTGGAACACTGACCCCTTCGCCACCTGCCAGGCCCAAGCCAATTCTACCAAGCCCTTGGCAGACTAGCACTGGATTTGAAAAAAAAAAAAAAAAAAAAAAAAAAAAAAAAAAAAACTGCATGGAAACTTGAGAAACTGTGATTCTCTGATATACTAGTGCTGGCTAGATCCTACGCTTTGCCCATAGTCAAATCGATCCACCTTAGCACATCCTGGCTCAAGTTTTGACTGAGTTGGACCCTTTGGCCTTGAAGTTGTATTCCTGAGTCTCCTTTGAAAAAAATTGGCCTCCTTGTGTATACTTAGAGTAGCTGGAAGAACACCCATCTGTTTTTCTGCTTATTTATAACTACACCACTTCCCAACACTGTGAGGTCCTTTAAAATATAATGACATGAGTGGTGATGAGAAGTTAACTGAATGGGATGAATGTTCTCATTCTCCGATGAACATCTGTGGGAAGGCAATTTCCTTAAAGTTCTGGTCCTGTACGCTTCTACTTCTAGTGAATAACATAGCTCAGATTATCTTAAGTATGCATTCTCCACCACATACACTAAGACAGAATCTTCATTCAGCCAACTTTCTGCTCCCAAGGTTGTCTCATTTTGTTCCATCCTGCCCCACTCAACTCCACCACTATCAAATAAAAAGAGAATTAAAAGAATTATAAATTTATAGAAGGGGTTAAGAATTTATCATCATCTACAAGTCCTTGAAACTCTTGACCATAAAGGGAGGGTCAGGGGAGGCCGTGGTCAGATTTAGGGATTAGAAATGCTTTCAGTTGTTCGAATTCCAGGCTCACACAACATTTGGGACAGTTAATTGTTCTTTCTTTGGGGAAAGTGGGTCACCCTTAACTGGAAGGTACCAGAATCTAGGTACTCTAGTGGTTTCTATAGCAGTTTTGCAGTTAATATCTTACTAACACCAGCCAGATTGATCTGGGATTTCTTTCCTTTAACATCTATAGTACATACACACACACACACAGACACATGCACATGCCCCATATATATATGTATGTATATATATGTATATATATGTATATATATGTATGTGTGTATATATATGTATGTTTATATATATATGTATATATATATATGTATGTGTGTATATATATATATGCATGTATGTATATAGCCTGCCTCATGTCCCCACCTCCTTCAGCCTCCTCCTGGAATCTTGATCACACTCAATTCCAAGGAGCAAAAGAAGGCCCCATCTCCATGTTTCTGTCAAACTGCATATGTGTAGCAGTCCCAGTAACATGAAGTGTCTTCATGTTATTGAGATTTCCTATGTTTTCTTATTTAAATAGAAGAATCTTATAGCCTGTCTCTCCTGGCCTGGTATAAGGGTTTCTGAAGGCAGACTACCTCCCACCCTTTGCCCTGGAGGCTTGTGCCCCCTATTGGAGGGAAAATGCAAGTAGGATCCTGTCAGGTTAGACTGGGAGTTCCACCCTGCCAAAAGCTGCAGAGCAGAGACTTTTTGACTAGTAGGAGGTGGAATGGGAGGGTTGCACCTTTGTCTGGGCAGAGACCAAAGCAGCTAAAAGCAAGGATACTACAGGCTGTGTTTTAAAAGTTAAAGTTTCTTTGCTGAATTAATTCCTCTAACACACGCACACACACACACACACACACACACACACACATGCAGGCACGCACACATAGGTGCTGTTCATGCTGGCTAGGCGCCGCACTGTATAGATTTATTCTTTTCAATCTAAGGACATTTCAAATCACCACGAATGCAAACAAAATAGGACTTGAAGGTATCCTTATCCTTTTTCATAATCCAGATGAATCCTGGAGACACCTATTTACCCATATATTACAAATTTATTTTTTATTTTAAGCTGAGCTGGGTGGAGTCACTAATCATAAAAATAAGCACAAAGTTCTTAGGAAGTGAAACTTCCTCTGTCTGCACTCCAGCATAGGGTTTGGGGTACCATGTAGCCATGTGATCATAAATCAGACCCTTGTCCCTTCATTTGAGGACTCCGATGATGGCAGAATTCTTAAGATTTGGACTGTCCCTGAGCTCTTCTGAAAATTCTGTGTGTTTTATTTGTTCACGCATCATTTTACTTTCTTTCATGAAATTCCTTAGTCACCAGTAGTGCCTTAATCCCGCTCCACTGTTCTATGGAGGCCATTGCCCCTGTAATCAGCTTCTCAGATACATTTTTCTTCATTAAGTGGTTCCAGGGCTGCTACAATACAGTAATTCTTAAAACCTTACATCAAAATTGTTAGTGGTCTACAAGAGCATTTCTCTGAGACCGCTCTGCTACATTAGACGATTAAGGTAAAAAATCTACTATTCAGATCAGAGTAGAGGTATCTTTCTCAGGAACTTTTGTTTGAAAACAAACTTGCTAACCTAGAAATACCTATGACTATTCTCAACTTTCTCCAATTGAAAGCTGTAAGCCTGCACACCAAGGTTCTTGATTTTCCAAGAATCAAAATCCTGTTGGAGAGTTACAATCCCAATGAACCTTCCTTTTCTTATTAAAGAGAGAGTTGAGGGCAGGAAACTCCTGGCAATGGTACCCAGGAACATCAAAGTAAAACCCATTAGTCAAGCAGTGGCCAGTCACACTGTCATGATTTGCCATCAGCTCAGTGGATGTTGGGACACAAAATGGTCACAAAGAATTGGGCCCTTAATAACAACAACAACAAAAAAAAATACTAATTTTTTTTCTAAATGTTTCTAGCTCTGAAGATCCTTCTAATTAAATTTACAAAGACTTGTATAGAGTTCACGGGGCTCTACACTTTTTCTTTAGGGAGGAGAGTATTGTTCCCCTTCAAACTCTTCTACCAATTCCCCCCTCAAGAAACAATGCAAAATGTATCTTCTACAAATACCCTTCCAATTTAAAAAAGTTGTTCTTCATGTGGATTATGCTGGCTCTTCTAAAGAGCTAATAAAATGACTCACAGCATATGGAGAGTATGCTGCTTGGGGCTAGAGGCTCTCTAAGGTCACAGTATTGGATCCTCAGGCACAAAGGTTTGCAACAACCGGGTACCCACAAGCACCAGAAAGGAGGGTTCTCCAGAGGTTTGGGGGTCTGCTTTGGTGGAGGCCAGCTGGCTACTACAGTAAGCCATTAAACATACAGAAAAGGGATTGTAAAGAAACATGTCTTTTAAAATAGGATATCAAATTGATCTAGGGACTCTCACAGTTGAAAATATACAGCTGTCATTTAGTGCATAAGAGTCTCAAAAGTGGCTGGCCAGCCAGCCGTCAGAACTCAGCTCAAACTCAGATCCCCGGGAGAACGAAGTTGGTGGAACAGAAACACATCCACATTGCTGCTTCACGAGGGGCTGTTTTCTTAGAGGACATGAAGGAGGTGACATCTCGTTGGTTTAGGGATGCTTTATTCACACTTACTGTAAAAATCTAGACTGATGGCCCTGGGGAAACAAAGGAACTACTGGAACCTCTGTGAGTAACCGCTTGCCGCCACTATAGCGCTTGGTCCCCAGGACCAAGCTAGAAGTAAATTCTCCCACAGCACCAAGTTTGAGGCTATGGATCTTGGACAGGGTTTCATGGAGGAATGACGGTGGGGCAATGATCCGTAGAGTTGATTATCTGGAACTCCAGGGAGTCTGGCCAACCTGGATCCTTGGCCTCCATAGGCCCACTTCCCTGACATTTCAAACTCCAACTTCTCCTTGGCCCCCAAACAGCACAAGTTACTGCACTGTCTTGTTTCTCCATTTTAAGAGGCCACCAGGCTCCTTGCCCCTGCGTGTCAAATAAACAGAATACACTCTCAGCCTTCAGGTCAGGCAATGCTCTTTGGACTCTGGGACCTGGATTTCATACCCTGCTCCTATGAAGAGAAATATTTCCAGGCCATCCTTAAAAGGACATGGTTTATTATCTCTGTCTTGAATTGAGATAATTGAGGCCCGAATTCAAATGCTGAGGCCCATTCCGGGTCACAAGTCCTAGGGTGGTGCCGAATAAGACACTTCTGGCGCCATAACTATTGCAAAATGAGACGGTGAGGTGGGGATGGGGGTTATTATTTTGATGCATATTCCAACTGGGGAGTGCCCTAGAAAATGTTCCCAGTCTCCTGGGCGTTCCTCTGGCGAAAGAAATTGGGGAGCTAGGCCAGCAGGACTGTAGTTGGTGGGTGGGGGACATTCATTCCAGCCGCCGCGTTTACACCTCTCCCTTTGTGACAAATCGATTTCGCGTGCCGCTGTTTCACATTTGCATCCTGCCGCGCAGGGGCCCAGCTGCGACCGGTGCACACTTAGCGGCCGCTGTTGAATGTGTGCGTGTGCGCGCGCGCGTGTGTCTAATTGACTTTCCGTTTACCTTTTTATGACTACATGTGTTTCCAACAAAAAGTCTTATTAGGACAATCTGGTTTCACTAATTTAGAGGTTGGGAACGCGGAAGGCAGGTCTTTTTTTTTTTTTTTTAAGAGTTTGCAGAAGTTGGAATTAAGAAGTTGACAGCAGGAAGCACTGTCCTCCAAAAGTAGGGTATGCCTGTTTTTACTACACCAGGTTCTCCTTCCTCTCTATCCCTAGTTACCCCTACTCCGCCATCACCCCCATTCATACACCACCACCTTATATTCCTAACAATATTGAAGAACCCTCAAAAGATCTGAAAAAACAAATAACTGGGCTGGGAGAATCAATAAGAAAGAACAACAATCCTTCCACCAAATGAAGTGCAAGGCAGCTGAGGCTGAGACGACTGTGCAGGAGGGAGAGCGGAGAGGTCAGCAGGAAGTCTTTGCTTTATAACTTATTCCACTTCTCTATAGGAGTAGGTTGAAATCCAAATGTTTGCAAAATTAAAAATCTAATATTGGAGACAAAGTAGAACCTAATGGCTAATTTCCTCTGGACAGAAAATTTAGAAGACAGGTTTCTATATACCTGAAAAAGTCAGACCCCCCCCATCATTTCCCGTCCCTTTGAAGAATATTACCGTTTTCCACTTTGAGCACCTGATTCCCAGTGACTTGTTCCATCCTCTGTGACCCCTGGTGTGAATACTCAGTCCCTTCCAGCCCGGATCTGCTCTTCCCTCACCTACAGTCTAAGCCTCACTGTGAACTCAGGGCCACCCCACAGGTCTTAATTTCTGAATAGCTCACAACTTCCTCTTCAGTTCTAATCAGAGCCTAAGAACTAAGGATGAGGGTCCCCGGGGGTGCTTGTTTGACTTATTCAGATTCTCCTGTTTTCCTGCCCTGGTGGAGAAGAGGGAGGATGAGAAAACACTGCTTGTAAGAGCAACAAACAACTTGCTACCATGGCCCTGCAGGTCATTTCTTCACAATTTCAAGCCTTCCCTGGGCTGTTGTCTTTTTATTTCTATCAGTCACTTACTTCCACATTGTGCTATTGGCTGTCCTACCTGGTGCATCCTCACCCTGACTAGCCTTCATCTTCTTTCTTGATCCTCTCTTTCTCTATAATGTCTCTCTTACTCATTACAAGTACTAAAAATAGGTTGAGTTTCATACACGCAAATTCACAGGGTCTTGATCCTTTTTCTAAAGACAAAAAGATCCTCAACTTTGCTGGAAACCTTAAGCTTGACCTTGAGCCCCCCGGGAGGATTCTCCAGGCATAATGTGACCTTGGTGGCTCTAGGCCTGGGACTTGTAAAAGCCATTCCCTAGTCCCAGCCAGCCCCCCCAACCCCCGCCCCAGCCATACTACCAGGCCTCCCAATCTGCTCCACAGTGGCTTCCTTAGCTTAGCTTCTCTATATAACCATTATAAGTCCACCACAACTCTAGGCCTCCATTCTTCTGGTCTCCTTGAAAAAGCTAAGCAACCAATCCTTTCTGTCACTCTCCAGCCCTCCAGTATCTGAAGTTCACTGCCACCTACCTGGACCCTGGTTACTGAGGCCCAGTGTTGGCTCCGCTTTCTCATGCTGCAGCCCTCCTTTGTAGTAAACCAATGCTAGCTCTCCTCTCCTTAGTACCCTGGTCTTCTACACACAGTTTCTTTAAGGCCTTGCTTTCTGTTGGGAGCCTGGGGAGGGGAGTCTATCCTCCCCGTTTTTCAAATAGTGACAAATATTGTGTTCCTGATCACTAATAAGCCATGATGAAACTGTAATGGGTTAAAATTGCAGAACAGATGAAGCTGGGTTCAAAATACTCTTCCTAGTTTTATTGTGCTTTTTCCTTGTGAAAGGTCTTTAAATAATCACAGTATTTTGTAGTGCATTTGGTTAGTGTTAAAGTGCCCTGAGACGCATCATTGTCATTTATGGATGCTGGTATGGACAGCCTCCCCAAACACCAACACCTACCTAAAACATCTCTACTTCTGCACTGAACCTTCTGCAAGGGTTTGGGGACACTGAGTCCACTGCTCATAGCCGGATTATTTTCTCTAGTGAACAGCCAAAACCTCTTCAGCCAGCTCCAATGGCTCTTGGTGGACTCAGTTCACACAGAGTTGATTCGCCCCAGATTCTTGCTGTCCAAAAATCACTTAGGTGTGACCAAGACTGAACTAGGGCCCAGCTTCCTAATTAGTGACCCTGGTTCCCACCACTGTGCCCAGGCCGGATTTCCAGATGTTTCTACTGCCAGTTTGTTTCGAAAGCGTTTTTTTTTTTTTTTTTTTTTTTTTTTTTAAAGAAAAATTATTTGGATGTCTGAGATGGGCAGTATTGTGGGAAAATCATAGAACTCTGGAGGACCCTTGATGTTTACAAATTTCATGAAAGCACAATCAGTGCATAATGATATGGAAAGAAGTCATTTTAGAGTTTCCATTTAGGATGTTTGCAACCTCCAGAAGAACAGGGACTATCTGTATGCATCTGGCTAGACTTCACCAGGAATGAGGAATGAGCCAGGTGACAGGTCTGCTGCAATCTTGGGGCGTGGGGGGACATGACATACACGTGTAGTCATTTGCACAGGTAAAGACCACTGGAGATGAGTTTTTCGTGGAGAGGGGGTGATAGTTGGTGAAGGTGGGTAACTTAGCTTGTATGCAGACTCTTCTGAAGGTCTACCAGCCAATAGGCCAAGCTGCTTTAAGACTTGGGCCTGGAAGCCTGGGATCCTCTGGTCTGTCTTTCCAGTGTGGGGTCCAGTGGAGCAGGATTTCACTCCTAGAGAGCATTCTCCTAGCTTCAACAGCTTTTGCTCTAAACAGACTTTTAACCTGTTCTCAAACCGGTTTACAGTTGAAAGTGACAGCTTGGGTCAGAGATCCAGCCCGGGATCCTGAGGCTGGGCTTACTAGCACTGCTTCAGATTTAGCCCCCCCAGGCCTGGGTTGCCGGCACTGGGTGCGCATCCCCGGCAGCGCCTTCCTGCTCTGGGAGCGCACTGCTTTCCGCTCATCTCCGCCAAAACTCCTAGCAAGAAGCGCTCCCAACCCCACCGGCAACTTTCGCCGCAGTTTGCCTAAGCAGAGCTGGCTGTCCAGGGTGCGCTGGGGCTCGGGTTCTCCTGCCCGCCGGCGTCCCGCCTGCTGGATGTTCCGGCCAGGCACTCTGAGGTCGGGTTGCCGCCCCGGCAGCTCCTGACAGTGGTGGCCGCTGGGTCCCTGCCTGGTTCGCAGGGCCTCCGCGCATCCCATTCTCCCCGGCGTCCGCTGGGGTTACACCCTCGGCAGAACCCTGCTTCT
Source organism: Rhizomys pruinosus (assembly GCA_009823505.1). NCBI lineage: Eukaryota > Metazoa > Chordata > Mammalia > Rodentia > Spalacidae > Rhizomys > Rhizomys pruinosus. The sequence continues at coordinate 3,055,020 of VZQC01010683.1, read as the reverse complement.
CACCCTCTTTTCTCCGGATCAGTGCCCGGCCACGTCTCCAGCGACTCTCCGCCACCTCACCCTCACCTCTCTCCGGATCCCTCGCCCTGTTTCCCCAAGCCTAAGACGCACTCCCGCCGCTTCTCCCGGGCCTCCACCCGCGGTCCCGCTCAGTCCCCGGGGCACGCGCCCTTCACTCACTGTCCTGCTGCGGGGTGTCGCTGCCGCTGGTGAGTCCCGGGGACTCCAGGAGGCTCCGGCCCGCCTCGCCCACGCTTTCGTCCGCCTGTGCGGCCACCATGTCCCCGGCTTCCTCCAGGTCTAGCAGGTGACTGACGGAGAAGTTCTTTTTGGCCTGCAGGGTGTCGAGGTTGCCCGGGCTGTCCAAGCGGCCGCCCAACGCCGGTTGCCGCTCCAGAACGTGCCCGTAGCTGGAGGTCATGGTGTCCCCTCCAATCCCACCCACCCCCCTCTTCCCTCTCGAATCAACACCAAAGGCTGTGGGCGCGAGGGGGGAGAGGAGCTGAGTGGGGAAGAATGAGGGGGGAGTGGAGAGAGAGAGAGAGAGAGAGAGAGAGAGAGAGAGAGAGAGAGAGAGGTGGATCACAGGGCGGGGGACCCCCTTCTGCAGCAGCGCTGGGCGTTGGGCACCAGCAACTTTTGGGCAGCCTTGGTTGCTTTTCTGAAGCCAAAGAGATAATCCACACCAAAAAGTTAAATTTTTTAAAAGTTACCCTGTGTTTAAATCAGGAGGGGGAAAAAAAATCCCTTCCAACTCTCAAAAAGCGTCCACACGCACAGACTAAAAATAATAGTAAAGGACAGAGAGGAAAGGGCGCCCAGCGGGGCGGGGGAGTAAGGCAAACAGAAGAAAGAAGAGGTGGGCAGAAGAATCAAAGTGTTTCTTTTTTTTTTTTTTTTTCAAAAAAGGAGGTTAAAAAAGTTATTCCCGGCAAGAGTTCAAGCACCAACAGAAGAAGGCTTGTTCCAGCTTTAAAACATCTTCAAGAAAGAGCGTTCCCCCTCTCTGCACTCCTGTGGATTCTCAGGAGCGACTAAGGTTTCAGGAGGAGACGGTGATGTCTTGCAGATGTATTAGAGAGCGGGATTCTCACTTTACTTTTCGCGAGGAGCGGAAAAAGAAATAAAAATAAAAAATAAAAAGTAGGGCTCGAAGAGTCCGTGGAAGGGTGGTGGTGGGTCCCCCTGTCTCTCTTTCCCTTCTCTCTCTCCCCCTCTTCCCGAAGAGGTCTCTCTTCCTTCTCAGTCGGATCAAGAAGCTCTCTGGCACTTCAAAAGGCACAGACTGGCATGTAGAGGAGGCTTTGTAGGGAATACAAGAAAATTGGAGACCCCTGGGAGGGCAGATCTCCACTTAATAGGAGCCTGTAATTACGTGGCAAAGCCTTTGTGCTGTGCCTGACGTTTTACAGACCCCCTCTCTCCATCACAATCTCCTTCTTCCTCCTTTCCTTCGAACCCAAAAAACAGTCTGATTAAGAAAACCCCTTTTGCCAACATCTGAGCAAGAGAGAAAGGGAGAGGGAGGGAGGAAAAGAGGGAGAGAGGGAGGAGGGAGAAAAGAGGGAGGGAGAAAAGAGGGAGGGAGGGGAAAGAGAGAGCCCCTTTGGATTTTTAAAGGTCTAATTATCATTCCCCCCACAAGAGTATCTCAGGGAGAAAAGAACTGAAACTCACAGTCACTTCAAACGGGCTGATTATTTTGTTTCGGCATTAACTCCTTGAGATTTGTTTAAGATCCTGTTGGAAAATCTCATTTGCATGTTTTGATAACAGCCGCGGGGGAAACTTGGAGAGAAAGCCGTTGTCTTCACAGTCAAATTTTCTTCTCTTGCTGCCCCGCCCCCCGCCCCCCCCCAAATGCTTCCAGCAGTTTTGTTTGGGGGGGGGGGAGAATACAGGGAAAGTCTGAGACCCTAAGAGCAAAACAGCAAACCTATTAAAGCTCGTTTGGCTCTGTACAGACAGCCCATTAAATAATGTAATAAACTAACTAGAGCGATGGTAACCCGAGGCTCCCCACGTCCTGAAGGCAGGTTGGGGAAATCCACATTTTCCTTGCAATCAGGAATCCAAGGCCTCAAACAGTAGGAAATTTACATATTAATTAAGCTGGAGAAAAGTACAGTCTAGAGTCTGTTGATGTAACTTCTTGGTGTGACCCAGGTCGCCTTCCTGGTGATCAAAGTAATAACCCCAGAGGCTCCCCAAATTCGAGCACACAAGAGCTCTTCTGGGCTTTGGATGTCGGCGCTGCTCGGAGGCGTCCGGAGGTGCGGTCCCGGCCAGACGCAGCGGAGGAGGAACCCGGGATGGAAGTCTAGGGACAAAGCTCGGTCCTGTCTGCAGACCCCTAACTTGACAAGATGACAGAGAGGTGCTGAACAGTATTTTCATGACCTGTTTGAATCTGGTAACAGCTTTAATAGTCTCATTAGGAATGAGTTACTATATGAGTAAGTAAAATATTAAGTGCTTATTTGTGGCGTTTTATGTTCTTAAACACACACAGCGGTTTCCCCTCACTCTCTTGATAGCTAGATTTTTTTTTTTTCCCGCCTCCTTATAGCGGTAAAGGCCGGATTGAAAAAGAGGAAGGGTCGGAGTGTGTGGAAATGGTTTCTGGGCTCCAAACGGCCATAGTTAGCCCAGAACTTCCAGCCCTGATCTGGGAAAAGAACATTTGATGCCATCAAAGGGTTGCAGATTGAAACCAGATGTGCTCGCCTCGGTTCTTTCCATGCATTTAATTAAGGAGCCAGGATGGAGGAGACTTTTTCATCATTAGTCCACCCACTACCCCCTCCTTTTCCCAACCCCTCGCCTCCCTCCAGCCACTAGTACCCCCGGCAGGCAGCCCCCAGCCCCGCCAGCGCTATGCACTAGTTGCTCCGGCTCCGGCTCCGAAGAGCCCGGCTCTTAAGCTGCCAAGATCTGACCATGTCCCAGTCAGGAAACCATGGCTTGTGCTGGGGGACTGCACGTGGGTGGGCCCGCGCAGAGTATCTCTGGGTGTCTTCGGGAGATGCCAACTATGCGACCTCCAAGAGCCTAAGCCCAGCGAGGCGCAGGCTCCTGCCATCCCCGTAATGGATGAGAAGACAGGTTTCCAGGCATCTCCCTGCCCCCTGCCGAGGTGAACCATCTGAGAGGTCTTTTGTCCCTGCTCCACCGATGGTCTCCTTCCTCCACGGCTCCCCAGACTGGAGCTCCCCTTCTTCTCGCTCTCTCCTTCGGTATTCCTATAGTTGGATTTCTTTTCCCAGACATCCAAAGGAATTGCCAGTTGTGACCCAAGTCTGAGTAAACGATCAAGACTTCTAGCATCCTTGGGACAGGACTTTCCTCTAAAAAAATTCAGCGACCAGGGGGAGAGACATTGCCCTTAAGAAGTTGCCTGTTCCCAGAAACAGCCAACATGGTTGGTGACCCAGGAATAGCGACTATGAAGAGAGATCATAGCAGGTCCCCAGAAGGGTGCTTGGCCTCGTTCTCCAGAGGGATAAGATGCATTTTGAAAACCACTTCCTTGCCATCCATGTTGATTTCAACCACAGTGCCAACTAGGATGTCAAGGATTCCAACAGAAATTTGGGATGTGTTTTCTAAGCATTTTATAGAAAACGTATTTATATAATGCATAATTTTATATACACGATATTTTCCTGAATGTCAAATACAAACCAACTAGGCTGGGTTTGTCCAGCCCTTCGTGCAGCAGGGAAACTCAATCTAGAAGGGTGTCCTTTGAAATCTGTGGTCACAGCCTATGCTCAAGTCCCCTGAGCTGGAACTTAGGAACAGAGTCCCAGAGTGCTCAAGCAGAGAGAAGGACTAACCTGCAACTTTTGTGCCTAGAGAGGACTAGGCAGGTGGTTGGGTAACCTCCCAATGGTAGTTTGGGGGAATCCTTCGAGGTTGTGGTAGGTTAAGAGGCTCCCAGGACTCCTATCCTAGAATTTCTTCTGGGCCTCAGTTGCAGGCACTAAGCACTAGTGTCTCACCTGGAAACCTAGAATATCCCATGGGGAGCCAGGGTGAAGGTTTGACTACTCTTACCCTGCAGGGCTGACTTCCTACTTTTCCTCAGGTCTTTTCCATTTTTCTACTAGCAATTGCAACTGCATTAGATGTATACTCTGTGCTTATGCATGATATTTGTGATTTGTTGAGATTCTGGATTCTCTCTAGAGAAAGCCAAGACATGGTAGAGAATGCATTTACCCCAGACCTGACTAAAAGTGTGCTTGGGCTGGAGAAGATGTTCCTAGATTTTCTGGACCCTGCTCTGCTCTACTGAGCACTTCCAGCCAAGGGCTGGGAAGATTTAGGTCTCCTCTCTTCTCTAGGTCTAGGCTCTAGGCCTGACTTGTTTGCTAAAGGGGTGGAACAAGGAGGAAACTGGTGCACCGAGTCCTGAGCTCAGGTTGCAGTTACTAGGAGAGCCAAGAACTCATAGAATTCCAGAACAGAAAGCCCATCTGGCAGAAATATGGCAGGAGAAGAGGCTAGGGGAAGCTGTGGCTCCCAGCACATATCCAGCTACCAAGCATACTGCTGGGCTGGCCTGGGCACTTAGAAGGCCCTAGAGGAAAGTGGCCCGCTGCTGCCCCTATCATTCCTCAATCACTATTTTGTTTTCCCTATGTGACTTCCTTGTAGGAAGAGTTAGAACATGTGTACGTTTTTCCTTGGCTTTACTTTGACTTCTACCCATCAATCAATATTTATTAAAGTCTGAAGCCCTGGATGATGTAACTAACCAGAACCCCTCCCTCGTGACCTGTCCAGCACTGGAGAGTAGCTTTCCAACTGTTCTTTCTCTGACCCATCGTCTTTAAAAGAATCCCTGTTTTCAGATTTCTCCTCTCCCACCTCACTGGGCACAAAGCTGGGCTTCAAGGAGAGTTGCCAAGAAACCAGGGAAGGTATTAAGGAGTTTTGGTTGACAGCCATGTACCCTTGGGTGGTCCTGTTCATAGGTTTGGTATTGATTACTGTCCAGGGTTTCTCTGGCACTAGAAGCTGGCAGAACATTGCATCATCTGGCTTGCAGAATGTCCTCCACCTAAGCAGCTTCCCCTCTGAGCTAGAAGCTGAGAGTTGTGCTCCCTGACGACTTAATAGGCTGACAGGATAATCACACATGACAAGTCACAGGTTCCATGACACATAAAGAAGAAAATATTGTCCTCATGTAAACAACAGGCTGGGGGTGTTTTCCTGCTCATGATTGACAATCCAGTACATATTCATTAACAGCAAGTAGGGAAAAGAAGAAAATGCTAAGTGAATTCTTCAGGGTGCCCATGTTTTAGTGTTTTGAGAAGCTTTTGTGTTGGACTTCATTCCAATCTGGGTTCTTATAATCACAAGTGGTATCTTAGGAGAATCCCTTTTACCCATGGGTGAATGTTTTCTACCCACCCCCAACTCCGTCCAATAGCCTATATTGAAATATTTTGAAACTTTGCAGTAATAAAAGTAAGACTAAAAACACATTTCATAGCTGTGAGTTGATAATGGGTCCATTTTATATAGGATGTGAGGCTCAGTATATTTAGTGGCCCAGTATAGCTCTACTAGACCCATTTGCTTCTCAAACCATCAACTGACTGCAATAGAGAGAGCTTTAGCTAGAGATTCCTGCATGCTCAGGCATTCCTCTGCCCAAAGCCTCTGTTGTAATTGACAGTTCTTCCTGATCATCCATCTATGTTTCTGCTTCCTTTTAGTCTTCATAGACTATTTCTCTCCCTCTTCAATATTGATATCCTCCTGGGCTCCATCCATCATTTTTACTGTCCTTCATAATAAAAAGATTGTTCTTAGCTTTCATGCATACTCAGGGGTTAACTGCCACTTGTTTGTCCAGGCTGGCCTCGAACTTGTGATCTTCCTGCCTCTGCCTGTTCAGCATATCCTAATGGTGTCCACAACACAGCCTGCACTTGTTTATCAATGTGACTAAAATCCATATTTTTAATTTGTTTGTTTGTCTGTTTGTTTTCTAAGATAGAATTTCATGATGTAACCTGGGCTGGCCTCAAACTGATAGTACTCCTGCTTCAGCCTCCTGAGTGCTTGGATTAGAGATGTGTGCCACCAGGCTCAACTCAAAAGTTGGTATATCTTTTCCTTAAAAAAAGGATAAAACCCAGGCAAGCAAAAACTAGCCAATCTCTATATTAAGTGTACCACTGAGACATAATCTCAGCCTCCAAAATCTAAACCTTACCCTCTCCACTTGGGAAAATTATACAAGTCACCTCTCTCAGTTTATTCATCTTTGAAACAAGGCTAACCATGGCACTGACCGCAAATCTCTATGAAAGTTAGATGAGCATGCACGTAATCTATTTAGCATAGTACTTAACATATAATAAGCCTTACAAATAAAAGGCATCTATCTCCTTGTTGATTTTGCACATTTGTTGAGGAATCTGAAACGAGTCTCACACTAAACTCATCACCTTCTCCCCACGTGATTCTTCTTTCCTCAACAGAAAAACCCATGAGTTATTCCAGCTTCCTCTCTCTATATGACATCACCCCTAATTCCTCCAGGTAAGAACTAAGATCTACTTATCTATACAGATATCCCTGATACTACCACCAAAAGGTCAACAAATGCTAATGCTGGTGGAATTGGAATGGAGGAAGATAAGTCATAAAAGAAAGCAGGTGAATAGGCAAAACTACATGCAAGTATGTAGGGATGATATTAAGATGTGTTTATACTATATAAACATGCCAAAGTGAAGGTGCTTAGTCAGGTATCCTCAGAAAAACTATGTGTGCAGATGCCTCCTCAGAGGATGCCAAGCCTTAATTATCAGACCATTTCAGATGACCACATGTGGCCACTGGGAAGATTAAGAAAGAAAACAAAAATTGAGTTCCTTGTCATATTCAGCATCCAACATTTATGAATTCTCTTGCTTTCCCCTTATACTCAAATGTCCCAGGCTATAGGATTTTGAGGGGCTGCACAGAATAATAAGTGACTCGATTCTTGCTAGCTCTATATTTATTTTTTAAAGTCTTTAAAGGATGGCCAATGCATGTAACTGAGATGCTGACGTTCGGAATAATTTTAGGCAAGTAGCAGAACATAGACATCCCAGGGAAACCATTATTGGCCCTTCGATCCCTTGAAGGAAGAGAACTCATGTTTGGTGCTATGCATATGCGTGTGTGTGTGTGTGTGTGTGTGTTTCTGAGAATTCAAGAAACTTCACACTCATTGGATTCTTGGCCTTGTACAAGACATCTGCGCTGAAAGTGGCTTAGGACCTCTGCAAGACCCCCAGTTTGGGGGCCCCAGATTTCTGCTTATAGGCTAGGTCAAAATTATAGAGTCTCTTACTAGATACAAACACTTAAACCTGGGTGAATTTGGGTGATCTGAAACCAGCAAGGTCCTTCAGCTGTCTTTAGCACTTATTTATAGAATATCCGGTGGGTGTGCCTCTTTGGATGACCTTCCTTGGTGTGCTGCTCCCATAAATCTGGAGCCAAACATAGCCCACCACTCTACCTGTTTATTCCCCAGAATAGTTCCAAATTATTATTCCCTAAATCTTCTAAAAAGTCTTCTCCTCCTTTCTCCCAGTTCTCCATTTTTCTGGTAATATTGGATGGTTGCAATTTCTTTTCTGATTTCACATGTTAGGTTAAGTATATATTACCCTCATTTGTTAATGTTTTTCTCCTGTTAAATACAGTTGAATCTGTCTTATTTCAAGTTTTTCTACACAGTAAATAGTGGTAACAAAAATTCAGAGACTTTTTTCTTACTTTCCTCAAAGGAAACTCTATGTAACTTAAGGTTAAAGTAATGACTCTGTATAAGGCTGTCATTACTATTAATTATTATTTTTTCCTATCATTCCTGACTTATCTATTTTTGAATAGATTTTTATTGAGTTTTTGTGTACTTCTTATAGTAGAACTTGATCAAATTTAGACCCCATACCCCTATCCGTGCCCCTCTTAGTCCCCACACCAGATTTCATGCATTCTGTCACATATGTTAAGTCCTATCCAGTCAAGCAATTGTACCCTTCACCCACTGGTGTCTACTCAGCTTATCTAGAGTTCTTAAAGAAGATCTACTCTCCTTCACCCAGCAGTAATCAATTGCTAATACTTCCTAGACTGGGGCCTGTGCATATATCCCTAGTTCTATGCTGTGTTTTTGTCTTATTAAGTAGGCATGGTTCTTGTGAACACTGTCACCATTGCTGCAAGTTCATATGAGCAAGTTCCCAGAGGCCTAAAACCTCTATTTCCTTATGCTCATGGGCCAACCCTGAATCTTACAGTCTTTCTGCACCTTCTTCTGCACTGGTCCCTGAGCCATGGGTGGGTGAGGTTTAGACAAGGAGTCCTATCCAGGGTCACACGCTCTGAAGTCTCTGATTCTCTAAAACTTAGTCAGTGTGGCCTTCTGTGTGCATCACACTCTGCTCTATGAGGAATCTTTTCTGGTGAGAGTTAAGGGATGTGTAATATTCTTTCTACCCCTGCTATATTCCATGAGCCTTAGGTGTAGAGGTTCTGCTATAGATGATGTGTCATTTAGGGCTGGGCATCTCTCAGCATATATTGTCTCTGTGTGACCAGCTGTGGAACTCTGTAATAGCTTCCATCTGTTGCAAAGAGAACCTTCTTTGATGAGTGGTGTATACTTGTCTGCAAATATAAGGATCCATATTAAACATACATTAAGAAATTTTATTTGTCTAGAAATATGATAGAGATGGGGTTTTCTCGGGGATTGATGACTTCTTAAGCCTTGTGTATTTGGCCATATTTACAGTCCCACATATAAGTTTCCTTTCATTGAGAGGGCTTTAAATCCAACTAGATGGCTGTAGATTACTTCCTAGATAAAAATGCTACTACCGCACCAATGGAGATGATTTCTGTCCCAATCACTGTGGTTGTTAGACTTTAGAGCTGGGTTGAACCAATGATTTTTTCTCCCTTTAGCTGTTTGCATAATATCCTCTAGAATCATGAGAGCAAGTTTTCATGGAGAAGGCTTCCAGGTCAGTTCCAGCTCCATTGCTCCAAGTCATATGTATGTATGTCCTATCTTCAGCAATAGGGTCTTAACTTCAAGTTCTGAGGGGTTAACTCAGGCAATAGTCTGTGTTATTTTTAGAGTCTCTTTGACTATTCTGACCAACAATTCAAAGGGAGTTTTCTCATGTCTGCCCGCCTTATCTCTGACCACCACAAGCAAGAAGGAAGAATTTAAGAAACAAAACTGAGAAGACCGATTTAAAAACTAAAATAAGCCAGGCGTGGTGGTGCACGCCTTTAATCCTAGCACTGGGGAGGCAGAGGCAGGCAGATCTTTGTGAGTTCAAGGCCAGCCTGGTCTACAGAGTGAGTTCGAGGACAGCTGGGGCTACAGGGAGACCCTGTCTCGAAAAAACAAAAAAAAAAAAAAAAACTAAAATAATGTATTATTGTAATATTTTGCAAAGCAGAACTTATTATTTTAATGGTGAGTCATTATTTACACATTTGATACCATAAAAATGTTTGCCTTTTATGAACCTCATTCCAGTTCTGCATTCAAGGCATCTTCTACCAACACACACACACACACACACAACAATAATCAACACACAAGAACTTCCTTTTCAGTTGCCCATTTCTGATTTTGCTCCTGGAAGTCCAAAGCCCAAATTATTTCTTTCAAAATTTGAAGGGTGTTAGCTAGGATTTTGTCACTGTGCCAAAATGTCCATGAAAAACAACTTTAAAGGGAAAAGTTTACCTGGGCTCACAGTTTTAGAGGTTGCTGTTCAGGCCTGGCTGTTCTATTGCATTGAGGCCTGTGGTGAGGCCAACCAAGATCAAAGAAATGGTAGAGAAAAGAGGCTCATTCCATGAGCCAGGGACCAGGGGAAGCGAGGGAACAGGGAGCCAAGGACAAGACGTACCCTTGAGGGCTTGCTTCAGTGGCCCTTCATCTTCAGGCAGGACACACTGACCCACTTCCCACAGATTCTATCAACTCCCAATGGTCCACCCAATGCTGAGCCCATCAGCAGACCAACCTGTTGGCTCCTGCATGGTCCAGTCACTTTATCCATCCAAAGCCCCATCTCTGCACAATGCTGCATTGAGAATCAACCTTCAACACATGGATGTGCAGGGATATTCCAGACCCTAACTAGGACAAATGAAGCCTGGAATAGTGATGTGTGCCTGCTATCTAAGTATTTGGAAGACTGAGAAAAGAAGACAGAGTGTTCAAGGACCAGCTTGGGCTACATAACCAGACTTGATCTCAAAATAATGAAACAGAGAAAGATGAAAACCCTCTAACACAAAATTTGAAGATGAGATTTAGTGACGTGTCTAATAGTCATTATTATTGGATATTTCAATCTTTGTTTAAAATCATTACTTAGCATCTTAGATGTCCAATTTTATATCTATTTTGAATCAAATAAGATGAAAAGTGGGAACTAACTATTAATCCTAAGCCACCACTAGATAGCTTACCATGGCCCATTCGGAGAGGAGTGAAAAGAATTGAGTCTTCAGACATTTTGAAAGTTTGCTCTGTGATTCTGCCTTTAAAAAGCAACTATGAAAAAGTTACTTATTCCTCTGATCCTCCCACTCTGAGCCTTAGGATCTCAAACAACTTCTGTAAAAGGTAAGAGAACAGGTGGAGAATCTAAAATAATACCTGGAAAATAGTAAATATCCAACAAAGCTTAATACAGTCTCCACATTTGGCTGTGATGTAATTGCTTGCAGCTGACCAGGAATGCTCTCTCCAAGAGCAAATAAAATACCTGAAATATTTGTATCCTTGCCATCTCCTCAGATGTCAGAGGCAGCCAAGACTTGAGCCACAGTATTCCAGAAAAAGACACGCTGAGATAAACCAAACCTCCTTCAGTCTCCTTTTATCCTTAGGTTATCTCCAACACTTTGGTGCATAACAGGAAACTGAGAAAGGAAGGTGGATTCATTGAGAGAAGAATGCACTACACAAGTACATGATCATATGGGGTTGGAGAACAGAAATTAGAGTTTGTGTTATAATTTCAAAGAGAAGAGAAGCAAAGATAAATGAAACCAACTTTCACACCAATCTCCCCATAAAGGCATTTGCCAATAGAATTGCACAGGTAAAAGGCTAATGTAGATCACGGAGTAGATAAAAAGCATGCCAGAGATTTTGGCAACATGACAGTCCCAAGGATATCAAAATTAATGTTTATGACCCACCAACAAAGGAAATCCATAAAGGGCACTGTAGTATGAACATACAGTTTGTTTCCAAAGGATACAATTGTAATATAGGTGCAATGTAATAGGCTGGTGCAACTTAGCCTTTCTGGGTGCTTAACGACCATACTTAACATCCATACTAATTTGGCCGAGGGACCTAAGGGGTAACTTTGTTCCTTGCCCTCAGAGGTCAACTAAATCTTAGGGGATTATGCACGGGGGCATCTCTTGAAATGTCCTGCAAATGTGGGTCACCAGTCTTCCTGTTCATGGAGGTCTTGGAGATCCACTCATGGGACTTCAGCCAGTGTCCAGTCTATAAAGAGGAAAGTCTGCTCATGCTTCCAAAAAGGAAGCCTGGTCTAGCAAGACCTGATTTTGTCCTCAAGTGGATGGAACTGGTGAATGAAAAGCAGAAAGGAGCAAGGCGCTCCCACCCTCCTCCTCCCAAAAAAAACCCCGAGAGACCTCTGAGGACCAGATCCTCAACTGACGTTGAGAAAACAAAAACCTTGGTTAATCTGGGCTACTTGTGTGGCCTTAAGCATCCCAAAGGAAAGTACAACCAGATATAAATAATCAGTAAGACTAGAGAAACTGTACTGCAGACATAGAACTTGAGATCTTAGTAAAGAGAAAAAAAGAAAAAAGAGAGTACTGTTGTTTGGCCTGTCTTCAATTCTTACTGGCAAGTGCATCAACTCTGTGGCTGCCACTGCTTTTGGCACTCCTCAAAGACATGAGACACATCTTTTTAACCTTCCAATATGGACTGAGAACTTGTGTCTCTCCAAGAATCCTCCAAACCTTCAATGCCAGATGGGGACTACTGAGATACCCAGCTTGTGGACTAAACAGCTAAGGGGGTGTCAGCCTCATCAGAATATAGACTGCCATTGTTGAATTACCTGGGCTGTATCATGGAGGCCAGTGAGGGGGATCAAGACAGGATGCGTGCTTACTGGACTTCATTTGGGGGACCATGGGAGGGAAAGACCCCCATGTGAAGCAAAAGTGCAGGATTGATAGTTGTTTGGGATTGCCAAGGAGGAACCTTTGAGCACTTCCTTAAGAAAAACATGGCATCTTTTAGGAAAAAAAAAATCCTCCAATTCAAGTGATATGTGTATGTATGTATGTATGTACATATATTTATGTCTATATATAACTATGTATATATGTATATATACTGTAGCAATACAAGTTGGAGAAAACAACAACAAAAGAACTGAAAAAAATACTCTGGAAAGACTCAGAAAAAAATACAGGACATGTATGGCAGAGTGCAGGGACTCAGGTGGGGTGGGGGTGCATGGAAAGGGAAGCTATTCTAGATTCAATTGAGAAATGATGTATGACCTATGGAAAAAGTTTAATAATTAAAAAAAATTAAAAAAAGAAGTTCTAGCAAACCATACCCTAAGAAGGCAAATAAGTTATATGAAGAATAAACCTTACAAGAGCAATTCATCTCCATACTGTATTAAGCTAATCTGTCCTGTTGCCTTTCAAGGTAGCTTTAATCCTCTCTGAAGGAAAACAGCACTCCCCATGTGTGTATAGTACAGTAAGAAACAATACCACTTCATAAAAGAGAATCCATACCTCAAACTGTTTATCAGGCAAGAATCTGTGGCTAAATAAATCACAGGCCATAGGGGAGATTAAAGGCCTGCACAGGCCTTTAATCCCAGCACTTGGGAGGCAGAAGAAGGCAGATTTCTCTGAGTTCAAGGCCAGCCTGGTCTACATAGTGAGTTCCAGGACAGCTGGAGCTACAGGGAGACCCTATCTCAAAAAGACCAAAAAAAAAAAAAAAAAAAAAGACATGATATTAAATTAACTCACAATGACTTATTGTTATACCCATAGATTAGTGCATCTTTTACCTCTCACCAGAAAAAGTCCTTCTTGCAACAGAAGGTGATCAGCATAGAGACTCACAGATAGTCAACTGTAGAGAATAAGAAACTGCAGAGTGCTCAACCATAAATGGGGTATAGATATATATACATCCATCCCAAGGCTCGGGAACCAGGGATCATTGAAGAGGGGATGGAAAGATTGTAAGAGGCAGAGGTGGTAGATGAAAACAAGGAAACCGTGTTGTCTGGACAGTACAGTGTAGTCACACATATGAACCCACAGTGCTTGTGACAGCATGTGCAAGAACTGTGCAAAGCCAAGCAAGACAGGGTCCCAGTATGGATGGGGGAGGTAGACAGGAAACCTCAGCCCTAGTTGAGTATCTGTGGACACCTGATGGATGCTGGGAAGGGGAGAATCAGTTTTCCTTGCTAATTTGGGAGCTGGTAGGTTGACCAGTCTCCAGGAGCACCTGGGAGGCACAGAGGAGAACTGATAGGCATTTTAAAAAAACAAAAATTCCTCCAACTGTAAATTGGAGACAACTATTATAGAGGTAATCTCTTATAAAACCGGTAAAACTGCCTTCTTGAATTGACTAATAGACATAGGAACTGTGAAAAGGATTATTCTCTATTCAGAACCAAAGATAATACTAAAGTCTCCTTAATCTATGCACTTAAGCAAAATATATTAATGCAGGAGTTCTGACATCAGCAATGGATTATTCCACCAAGGAGATGTTGGCCAGGGGATCCAAGCCCCACAAAAGGTAACGAAGCTCCTTGGCCTCTAAACTGGGAGGGTTACCTGCAAGAAGAGAGCGCGTAGGCCTGCTGTCAAAGACCTGACGTTACATGGGAAAGAATCTATGAGACCACACATGCAAAGTGTACAGATGGTCTCTGGAACTACCAGAGAGTGTTACAAAGGCCACTTTTACCAATAAGCAAAACTATGGGTCTCCTTGCGGTCTAGCAAGACTCCTCCATCAGCACCAGCTACACCTCACCTGCACTGGAAATACTGTTGCAGGCAGAGGCAGCCATTATGCCTGTATATCCCAAACTCTAATTGGCTCTTGGCTCTCTCCTTGGAGTGACTAAACCCAGGGCCGATGCCACAAGCTTGCGCCCTCTAATGGTTCAGGAGTGTTATAAGCCACAGGCTAGACCCTGTCATATTCAACAGAAAAAAAAAAAAAAATGTACTTCATGGATTAACATACCATCCAAACATCTGTGTCTATACCAAAGTAACCTACCATAACAATTAATACTGTTTAAATACCTATATATCTAATTGCTTGTGCTTCATTAGTAGGATCGAAAGGTTATTCCTGGACAAACTGTCAGCCCATGAAAGAAAACAGCCAGAAGTGACCAGAGTCCAAGACAACAGCTCCAGAGAAAGTAGACTATTTTGCTTCTCATCCACCTGTGCCCCTTGTCTAAGCCTAGGGAAAAATCTGCAGAAGAAGGGGTGTGGTAGAATGTAAGGGCTGTGATTGGGGTGAACGGTGAACCTACAGCAATATAGCCTGGACACTGATTTGATCAACTTGATTGAACATACAAGCCCCCCTGCTGGATGGTGGGACCAAGGGGCTGTGTGGGTTTGGGCACAACTGCTTGCAAATTGGTTTTACATGAAGGATGCTTATACTCATAACACCTATCGCTAAAAAATGGGAAAAAAAAACTGAGAGAAAGATGCAGGACAGTCATGGCAGAAGGCATGATCTGGGATGGGGTGGGGTGGGATGGGGGAAGGGAAGGGGAAATATGCCTGAACTGAATTGGATAATGATGTATGAAATACACAAAGCATCAATAAAAAAAATTGAAAAAAAATTAAAGTAAAGGAGTAAAGAAGAATTAGAAAAGAAAAGAACAGATAATAACAGAAGATGTGAAATAGTGCATAGTGGGGAGGGGATAGAGAGGGAGAGAGGGTTTGAGTATGAACAAAATACATGGGATAAAATTCTGGAATCAATTAAAAAACAAACGAGGTAAACAGAAAGAAGACACACAAAATACTGCCAGTCCAGAACTGGGCCCTGGAATTCAAAAGAATTGTAATTAATGTAAACGAAGTAATAAATTACAAGATGATAATTTCCCCTAAGCTTGAAATTATAAGAATCAATCAAATTTCAACAACTGAAAAACCACAATGAATATGAACTTAAACAAACAAATGAGTTTGAGTGGCTACCTGACACATCTCAAGAGAGACTTAGAACTGGAAAAATGGGCTGGGGAGATGGCCTAGCAGTTGAGAGTGCCGACTACTCTTGCGGAGGACCCAGGTTCAATCCCCAGCACCCACATGGTGGCTGGGAACTGTCTTTGACTCCAGTTCTGGGGGAATCCGACACCCTCTTCTGACCTCCGTGGCATTGTACGACATGGGTACACAGACCTACATGCAGACAGTACATTCATACACATAAAAAAATTTTAATTTTGAAAAAGAACTGGAAAAATAAGTCTCAAGCAGACATCTACACTGACACATTGAATTTGAGACAATAGGATGCAATCTTTGTTGATAAAAAATAAAACCTCCTTTCCTAAAATTCTATGCTTAGTGAAAATATCTTAGTCAAAGCAAAATGAAGATAGTCCCAAATGAAGAAAAGCAAGATAATTTTGCTGTCAGCAAATTGATCTAAAAGATAGTTTTCTAAATCATCCAACATGAGAACACAGAAATTCAGAAAGGGATAAATGAAGGATGAATGGCCAGCATGCAAATCTGACTGAATGTCCACTGCAACAATAGCAATAAGATCACATCGAGTTTAAAATACACATGTAGCTAAAACAGCATCCCCCAAAAATGGTGAGTGGGAGGTAAATGCAATTAAAGAGTTAAGAGGATCTTTGTATTACTGAGAAGTTACAACACTGCTAGTTTATATGGTACCCTAGTAGGTGGCAAGCATACGTCATTGTAATATGCAGATGCTCACTAAAAGTAAAAAGATACATAATTGATAGTGTTGTACAAGGGAAATGCAATGACTAAAAATTCTGTCTGTTGGGGCTGGAAAGGTGGCTCAGTAGTTAAGAGCATTGGTTGCTCTTACAGGGGACTTGGATTCAGTTCCCAGCACCTCCATGGCAGATAACTATTATCAGTAACTCTACTTCTGGGGGATCCTCTGGCCACTACGGATATTGCAATTACATACATGCTGAGTAGACACACATAAGCATAACATAAAAACACATTAGAGTATTTTAAAAACCTCTGTTGAATAGAACAAAGATAAATAAAAACATAGGTTATAGGATAAATTAAAACATTAAGAAGGTAGACATGTATTCAAGTAAAATCACGTGCCACATGATAATAGTTTAGTTAACCATGAAACTCACATATAATTGTGTTTCCACAATATAATAATAGAGCTGAGCGTTTTCTAACCCCTGGCAAGATTGTAGCCATTACAATGTCAAAGCACAATGCATAACCACATGTTTGTGGTGACGGTAGTATAAACAAACTTACGGTGCCATGCCTGTAAAAGTACATAAATTCGCCGGGCATGGTGGTGCACGCCTTTAATCCTAGCACTTGGGAGGCAGAGGCAGGCGGATCTTTGTGAGTTCAAGGCCAGCCTGGTCTACAATGTGAGTTCCAGGACAGCTGGGGCTACAGGGAGACCCTGTCTCGAAAAGACCAAAAAAAAAGTACATAAATTCAATCATGTATAGGACATAATATTTCATAATTATAATAAATAACTGTTGTGCTATCTTATGTATTTAGTATACAGCCATTTTATAGTTGTTTTAGATTATGTTCCTTCTACTTATAAACCACAACAAAGCTTAATGTAGAAGCATAATGTATGCTATGTCAGACTTATAGTATCTTCATACATCTTCTGTACCACTTGACTGAATAATCAACCTATCCCATCTAGGTTTATGTAAGTACATGTTATTTACACAAGACAGTGAAACAGTCCCCTGCTGTTGCACGTCTCGTGGCTATCCCTGTCATTAAGAAACACATGGCTGTACATTAGTAATTACATTAAAAGCAAGTAGTCTAATATGTTGGTAGCACACACATGGAAAAAAATAGTGCAGGGTGAATGAAATGGCTCAGTGTGTAAAGGTGCTAGCCACACCAGCCAGCTGATCAGAGTTCAATCACCAGAAATATGCAGAAGTTCAAGGAGAGAATAAATGCATAAAATTGTCCTCTGACCACACACAACCCAAGTACATACCAAATACACATAAATAAATAAATAAATAAATAAATAAATAAATAAATAAATAAATAAATGATGGTCTGTGCCAATTCAAAGGCTAGCAAGTCATGCTGGTAACAGCTTGCTAAAAATAATTTTTAGAAATATGTTCTGGAAGTTAATGCTCTGTCAGCTGTATCAGCAATGAAGGCTTTCTCCCACTCTGGGTTTTCTCTTCATTTCCCTGATTGTTTCTTTCACTGTACAGAAGCTTTTGAGTTTAATGAGGTCCCACTTGTAATTGTCAACCTTAGATTTCCTGCGCAGCTGCTGTCTGATTTAGAAAGTCCTTTCCTACGCTTATGTCTTAAAGGTTACTGCCTGCCAACTTTTTCTTCTATCACCTTCAGAGTTTTGGGTTTCACGTTGAGGTCTTTGATCCATTTGGAGTTGATTTTTGTACAGGGTCAGAGGTAGGGGTTTAATTTTATTCTTCTGCAAGTGGTGATCCAGTTTTGCCAACACCACTTGCTGAAGATGCTGTCTTTCTTCCATTGTGTCTTCTTGGCCCCCTTGTCAAATTTGAGGTGGCTGAAATTGTATGTGCCCAAGTTTGAATCTTCAGTTTTGTTCCATTGGTCTACAGGTCTGTTTTTGTGCCAGTACCAAGCTGTTTTTATGACCATAGCCCTGTAGTATAGTTTGAAGTCTGGTACAGAGATCCCCCTTGTATTGCTCTGCTCAGGCTTGCTTTGGCTATTTGGGGTCTTTTGTTTTTCCATACAAAATTAAGTATTTTTTTCCAAGGTTGTGAAGAAACTCTTGGGGATTTTAATTGGGATTTCACTGAATCTGTATATTAACTTGGGTAGAATGGACATTTTTACTATATTAATTTTTCCAATCCATGAGCATGGGAGGTCTTTCCATCTTCTGATGTCTTCTTCAATTTTCTTCTTCAGGGGTTTAAAATTTTTGTTGTAGAGATCGTTGGTGTCTTTGGTTAGGTTTGCTCCTAGGTATTTTATTGTTTTTGAGGCTATTGTGACTGGGAAGGTCTCTTTGTATTCCTTATCCAGTTGTTTATTGTTGGTGTAAAGAAAGGCTACTACTGATTTTTAAAGTTGAAGAGAACTTTAAAGCAAATAAAAATACTTATGAAAAGTTATTCTCAGAAAAGATAAGTTTTAAAAAAGAAACCTGAAGGAGAAGAACAGTAGGAGTTTGGTGTTACTAAGGGAGAAATGGATAAAATGCGGGTATTTAAATGGGAGGGAGAGGGAACGTTATACAAGGAAATTTGGGGATAAAGGGAAAGAAGGCAGTCAAGAGAGGTAGAACCACAGGAGACTGGAATTATAGAGGGGAAAGTGGGGACCCTTTAAGTCTGGGGGAGAAGAGAGAGAGAGAGAGAGAGAGAGAGAGAGAGAGAGAGAGAGAATAAATAATCCCTAGCTAGTGTAACACCTGAGGGAATCATATTAGTCTAACATCCTAATGACAAATATTACATACATTATCTCTAAGTCCATGTGCATAGCTGAAGAATACATAACAAGAAACAGTTCCAGACAAGAGAAACCTTACTTTGAGTTGTTGGTCAGGGTAGTCCAAGAGACTCCCAAAATTACACAGTCTATTGCTACAGCCTCCCAGACTTTGATGGTAACACCCTATTGCTAAAGACAGGAAACAGTTCAGCACTGTGAGAGATGAGGAAGAATATTTAATAAGGAGCAATACAATTAATGCCATAGAAAGATATAATTTAAACTTATATTTGTAGGAAGCTTTCTTTTTATGCTGAACAGGACCACGTGGCCTTGTTAAGGAGAAGGGGAACACAGTGCACACTTTGTGGACACTGTGGGGAACTGATCCTAGGCACAGAGACCAGCCAGCTACTTTCTGTAGCCCGGCCTGAGTGGTACTTCCAACTCAGGCCCTTAGCCTGGACCTACGAGACTCGTCTTCTGAGGCATGCTAGCTGAGAGCTAGCTGCAATTCAAACTGGATCTTCCTACATATATGTGGTGTATGCATGTAATCTCAGCACTGGGAGATGGACAAGAAGATCCCAGGGCCTTGGCCATAAAGTCCATTTGAATTGGTGAGGTCCAAGTTTAGCCTTGTCTCAAAACATAAATAATTTTAAAAAGATGGAGAGCAATAGAGGAAGACACCAACATCAACTTTGGCTCTACACACACACACACACACACACACACACACACACACATCATTAACAACATTGGATGAGAAAGCAATTGCTTCAGTCAGATAAACACCATTGGTGAAAATTCTACTGAAACATAAGTACTTAATGGTAAAATGTTCTAAGTATTTCCCTTAAGATTTAGACTGAGACAAAGATGCTTACACCCAATTCTTCTACATAACCTTGTTTGAAAGCATAGGAAGTGCAATAAGAAAGAAAAATAAATTGGAAAGGACAATAGTTTTCTTTCAGTAAAAATGACAAATATATCATAATACATTCACTAAAATGGTTAAAGTAGTACACTTAGGCATCCATGAGAATTATAACTCCACCCTAATGCCCTAGGACACTCATTCCCTGCCTGAAAATTGATACAACCAACTCTAACTCTCATGTACTGCTGTGGGGAATACAGACAGATACAGCTTGGGAAAACTAGCAATATCTACTAGATTCACATGCATGCTATGACCTGGATAGTCTACTCCTAAGTATATATAGATGCACTTAAAGACATTATGATGGTATATTCCTGTAATCCAGACACTGAGAAGGCTAAGACTGGAAGATCATAAATTCAAGGCCAAGCCAGGCTAGAGAATGAGATCTTATCTCAAAACAAAACACAAAACAACAACACAATCTAAAAGCAAACAATAGAAAAAAATAATAGTACCATCTATAGCAAAGCCAAACTAACCAAAATAAAAAAAAATGGTATGGGAATAAAATTGAACACTAGCTGCAGCTATGTGCAAGAACATGAATAAATCTCACAAACATAATGGTTGAAAAATTCCAGACAGCAACAAGAAAGATTTACATATCATTTATTTAGATCAAAAACATGGGTTCTTTCCACATTGTGTTCTCTAAGCTGGAAATATCCCATGTCGCATCTCATAGAAATTATAATTCAAGCAGGAAATCAGAAGCCCAGATTTTGCCATTTATCTACCACAGAAGATTTCTTAATGGGTGAGTTGGAGAATGAATAAAATGTTTGTAACATAATGCTGGTTGGTCTAATAAGCATCAAATGTTCTAATCAGTTGCAGTCTAATACTCAGCAAGATTTTAACCAGGTTTTTGCATATCCAGAAGAATGGTATACCAAGTATATACCAATGTACACAGATATATAGAATACATAAGGTAAATAATCATTTTCTCCCAGGCATGCAGTCATCTACACTGATCTCAATTTCATAACCAAGGAACTGAATATTGCTATAATTTGGTGAGTATTAACAATGTGTAAAACACTACATTAAGTGCTTATATCCATTCTTTCATTCAGTCTTCATAATAGCCACATAATGTAAGGTTTTTTTAAAAATTTATGTACATGAATGTATTGTCTGCATGTATACAGTATACCCATGTTGTCAATGCCTGAAGAGGTCAGAAGAGGGCATCAGATGCCCAGGAACTGGAGTTACTGATGGTTGTTAGCCACTATGATGGTGCTGGGAACTGAACCCAGGTCCTCTGCAAGAGCAGCCATCTCTCCAGCCCCAACATAAGGAAGGTTTTATCTCTTTTAAGGATTAAAAAAAAAAAAAAGATTCCCCAGTAGTCGCCAAGCAATTATTAGAGTCTATTTCTCTCTGATGATCAGGCCTGATATCTGAACCACCTTATGATTAACAATTAAGAGAAGCAGGAATTCAGTGGTGCAAATCTGTAAATGTAACATTAGAAACAAATCTAGCTCTGAGAGTAGATCTGCTTTCCTTCCTTAGCCTGCACCTCTTGAGTCCCACTGCTCCACAATGGCCATTGGCAAGGGATGGGGCCAGAAATATCAAGCATCAGGAGAGAACTTTGATATCTATGTGTATTCCACAAAGGCTTTCTGTCACAAGATAAGGTTAGCTTCAGAGCCTCTGTAGTCTGGCTTCTCCTGGGATCAGAGGAAAGAAGGAGGTGAGAGTATTCAGGTTTATTTCCAGTGCAAATTATGAAGGCAAGAAGAACGTGGACCAAAGAATTCCCAATGCTAAATGACTATCAATGCCAACCCAGGTTACTATACCCAGCAAAAATGTCAATTCTAGTTGAAGGAAAGAGAAAAATCTTTCATGATGTAAAGAAGATGAAAGAATACATGTCCAGAAAACCAACCCTTCAGAGAATCCTTGAAGAAATTCAAAGGACAGAGGAGGAAAGCAACTACCCTCAGACACCTCGAAACAGACATTAATAAAAGCAGAACTGCAGAAGTAGAAACCTAGACTAAAACCACAAATGGATAATAATGTGAAAGGAAGAAACACACATCTCTCAATTATCACCTTAAATATAAATGGACTGAATTCTCTAATCAAAAGGCATAGACTAGGAGGATGGATTAGGAAACAGAATCCATCTATATGTTGTCTACAAGAAACCCATCTCACCTTTAAGGATAGGCACCAACTTAAAGTGAAAGGATGGAAAAAATATTCCAAGCAAATGGTATCAAAAAGAAAGCAGGAGTTGCTATTTTAATATCAGACAAAATAGACTTCAAAGTAAAAGCAATTAGAAAAGACAAAGAGGGCCATTACATCCTTATCAAAGGGAAAATTAACCATGAAGACTTCACAATCATGAATATATATACACCAAACTCTGGTGCACCAATCTTTATAAACACAACTCTACAGGCCCTTAAGGCACAGATTAACCCCAGTACACTCATAGTATAGGACTTCAATACCCCACTCAGTCCTTTGGACAGATCAACTGGGCAAAGAATAAACAGAGAGACATCTGAACTGAACAATACAATACAGCAAATGGACCTCACAGACATCTTCCGAATATTAACAGGCTGGTGCAACTTAGCCTTTCTGGGTGCTTACCGACCATATCTGAAGTCCCTACCAATTTGGCCAAGGGACCTAGGAGACAACTTTGTTCCTTGCCCTCAGAGATCAACCAAGTCTTAGGGGATTATACATGGGGGCATCTCTTGAAAAGTCCTGCAGAGGTGGGTCACCATTCTTCCTGTACAGGGAGGTCTTGGAGATCCACTAATGGGACTTCGGCCAGTGTCCAGTCTATAAAGAGGAAAGTCTGCTCATCCTTCAGAAAAGGAAGCCTGGTCTAGCAAGACATGATTTTGTCCTCATGTGGATGGAACTGGTAGATGAGGAGGTGACAGAAGCAAGGGGCTCCCACCCTCCCCTCCCCCACAAAAAAACCCCCAAGAGACCTCTGAGGATCAGATCCTCAACTGACCTCAACAAAACAAAAATCTTGGTTAATCTGGGCTATCTGTATGGCTTTAAGCATCCAGAAGGAAATTACAACCAGAAATAAATAATAAGACCAGAGAAGCTGTAATGCAGACACAAAACTTAAGATCTTAGTAAAAAGACAAAAAGAAAAAAAAAAAAGAGAGAGCACCATTGTTTGGCCTGTCTACAATTCTCACAGGCAGGTGCATATGCTCTGTGGATGCCACTGTTTTAGGTACTCCTCAAAGACATGAGATACAGCTTTTTTACTTTTTAGCCTTCCAATGTGGACTGACGACTGCTGAGATACTCAGCTTGTGAACTAAGCAGCTAATGGAAATTCAGCCTCCTCAGAAGATGTACTGACATTGTTGGATTACCTCGCGGCCAATGCAGGGGGATCGTGACAGGACGTGTGCTTACTGGACTTCATTTGGGGGCACAATATTTAAAGCAGAAGCACATCAGTAAGGGTTTCCTTCTGCATAAGGTTTTTTGTAATGAAATGTCTTAATCATAGTCTACCATCAAATATTTTAGGAGTATCTTTAATGTTTAGATAGTATATTAGCAGCATGCAATAATTACATCATAGGTTCTCAAGCAGAGGCAGTCTATTGCAAGGACCTTCTCTGCTGCCAGTTATCATAGGCTGTTTAAAGTTAGAAAACTGAATAGAAACACTGAACATTATAGAAATGCACTTTGCTTAGTAATACTTGAGTTGTTGCAATATTAGACTATCCATTTGGTTGTTACAGAAAATCCTTAACTGTAATTGATGATCGTTGCCGTAATAGTATATTGCCTGTATTTCTTTTTTTTTTGTATGTGTATAAATGTATTGTCTGCATGCAAGTGTGTGCATCCATGTCATGCAATGCCACGGAGGTCAGAAGAGGGTCTCGGATTCCCCTGGAACTGGAGTTCTCCTGGAATTGGAGTTTCAGACGGTTCTCAGCCGCCATGTGGGTGCTGGGTATCGAACCTGGGTCCTCTGTAAGAGCGATCGGCGCTCTTAACTGCTAGGCCATCTCTCCAGCCCTATTGCCTGTGTTTCTACCTCTAGTAATGGGCTTTATGTGCTAGATTTCAATATCCTTGAGCCTGGCCAAGTGCACAAGTCTTTTTAAAAAGAAACATGGTTTATGGGGCTGGAGAGATAGCCTAGCGGTTAAGAGTGCCGACTGCTCTTGCAGAGGACCCGGGTTCGATCCCCAGCACCCACATGGCGGCTAAGAACCGTCTGTAACTCCAATTCCAGGAGAATTCCAGTTCCAGGGGAATCCGAGACCCTCTTCTGACCTCCGCGGCATTGCACGACACGGGTGCACAAACCTACATGCAGACAGTACATTCATACACATTCAAAAATAAATAAAAATTAAAAAAAAAAAAAAGAAACATGGTTTACTTGCACAAAAATGATCAGATTTAAGAGATCATTAATGCCCTTGAAGTGGTTTTTGTGGGTGTGAAAAAAAATGGTGAGAATTTGAATTGCTCCCTTATTATAGTATTGAAATTAAGTCTACTTAATCTATCAAATCATGTTCATGCCCTGATTTTATGTACTTGTATCTATCAATAAACATTGTGAAAAATATATATTTGTGTGTCAGAATCAAAACTTGAGCACTTCTCAAGTCTCAAGTAAAAAGCAGTTTCTGTAATATCTGTAATGCAGCATGAAGATGCCGCACAATGGCTGTGCCTGAACTGAGGCAACCTAAGTCCTCACGTCCATTAAAACCAAGTCTAAGCTCAACCCATTCCTTCTGAGTTCACATATCAAGTATAATCTGTGAAAGGAAAAGAGGATCTTGTTTTTTCAGAGGATTTTCCCTCTATGACCCCCTACTGACCCAGAACAGCATAAACAACAACAAACAGATGTTATCAATCTAAACCCACTTATTATTTACGATACAAACAGGATAATTCGCTGCTTTCAATACTTTTCAACAATATTTACTGCTTTCAGCTTTGATATTTTCACCCCCCCCCCACACACACACACATTATTCTGGGTCAGAGGCAAGGAAGGGTCATGTGGGATTAAAACTGCAGGTTTATTTTACAAGAGGAGCCCAGGGCCTAGTAAGCTTCTTTACAATGTAAACAAGCTGAGATACTGTTAACTGATAGTAAAACATTGAATTAACTTTAGTTACAAGGTTAGGGTAAGATTCCTGTTTTTAGGAAAAGGCATTTCCATAAAGTTATTCCCTCACTGAAACTCATTTATTCCCCTCAGTTTTTGTCCTACAGGAAGACCAAAGGAAAAGTTTATATTGTTTCATGGTATTTCAGGTTATCGGACGTCAGAGTCTCTCAAAGATAACCCAGTGTCTCTCTCCTGGAGTTAGTAGTCAGGCTTTCCCCCCTTGTTCCCTTCCTCCAGCTTTTCTCTAGGATGCCATTTTAGAGTAGCAGGGAAGGAGTCTCAAGTCTCATAAAGGCTAAGAGAAGAGATCTGATACTGTGTACTCCTCTCAGTCTCAGGCAACTGGGTTTAG
This sequence comes from Rhizomys pruinosus, assembly GCA_009823505.1. NCBI lineage: Eukaryota > Metazoa > Chordata > Mammalia > Rodentia > Spalacidae > Rhizomys > Rhizomys pruinosus. Next base: position 3,029,700 of record VZQC01010683.1, on the reverse strand, counting down.
CTACCCAGAGCCAGGACACTTGAAGAAGTCTCCTCACCCTTTGTCTTAGACATTCCACACAGGTCTAATGGCTCAGCATGTAAAATTCAGGATTTCTCCCAACCCCCACAGCAGATGAAGGCATTATTCAAGGGATAATTCAGGCCTCATACACAGGGCAGCTCTTTGCACTTGGATAAGGTTCCATGAGACTTTCTCTTGTCAGAGATCAAAATGAAAACTGCGTTTTCAAAAATATATTGAAATTGATAGGGAATCAGGGCGGGACAGTTAGTGAGGAGGAAGTGAGGCACTGAGGCTGACCCTTTACACTTTCTCTCTTTTTCTTGCCACATTCTGTTTGTTGCAGAGTAATATCTTCCCTTTCTTTTTGTTTTAAAGCTATCAATACATTTTTTATTTTATATTATTCCAAAAATATGCATACATACACTCTACACATAAGTTAAAATTAAAAATTCTGAAAATAAACTGTAGGTTGATTCTTTTTTTTTTTTTAATTTTTTATTTATTTCTGTATGTGTATGAATGTACTGTCTGCATGCAAGTTTGTGCACCCGTGTCGTACATTGCCGCGGAGGTCAGAAGAGGGTGTCAGATTCCCCTGGAACTGGAGTTCTCCTGGAATTGGAGTTTCAGACGGTTCTCGGCCGCCATGTGGGTGCTGGGGATCGAACCCGGGTCCTCTGTAAGGGCGGTCGGCGCTTTTAACTGCTAGGCCATCTCTCCAGCCCTGTAGGTTGATTCTTAAACACATTTAGAGATTCACGTTTTAATGGTAAATTTGCATGCAGGTATAAAGTCACACATTGTAATTATCTTCCCTTTCTGTACAGACAGGACATGTTTTATGAAATTTTTTCTACCCTGAAAAATCTGATATTGAAGTATGTTTTATTTCTTGATATTTTAAACAGGTTAAAATTTTAGAAATGTATTTTCTGTTTCCACAGTGTTTGTCTTCTAAGAATGACATCATAAAAATGAGTCAATGGGGCTGGAGAGATTGCTCAGCAATTGAGAGCACTGGCTGGTGAGAGCACTGGCTGCTCTTTTTTTTTTTTTTTTTTTGGTGTTTTGAGACAGGGTCTCCCTGTAGGCCCCAAGCGTCTGTCCTGGAACTCACTCTGTAGATCAGGCTGGCCTTGAACTCACGAGATCTCTGCCTCTGCCTCCCACAGTGCTAGGATTTAAAGCAGGCGCCACTATGCCCGGCGAGCACTGGCTGCCCTTAGAGATAGGTGACTCAGCACAGGTTTGAGTCCAGCACCTACCACATGGGCAGCTAATAACAAGTCTATAACTCTAGTTCCAGGGAATCCAACACATTTCTGAACTCCATGGAGCATACGAAAAGGTGTGCCTACCTAGATGCATGCAGGAATACACTATAAAGAATAAAAAAAATAATAAATGAATCAATATATAATTCTAAACATCTCATTTCAGTCCCAGCCAATGTTGGGTTGAATGTGAACAAAGACTATGGTTAAATAATAATTAAATATCAAAACTCTTAAAGATTAATCATATACCAGAAAATTAAAACTACAAATTGCAAATCTAATTGTAAAAGTTCGAACATAGTGTTCCCCATCAACCTGCTTTATGATGTGTTTTGCTATTTAAAATGTCTTCATTATATAAAGAGCCTATGATATAGCCAAAATGCTTATTTGAAACCATCCCCCCAAAAAAACAAAAGCCTTCTGGGTTTTCCAGCCAGTTAGTGATACAGGCCTGTAATCCCAGGTAATCCTAGCTCTCAGCAGGCTGAGAGGTGTGGAGTGAGTTGGAGGTAGCTCAGCGGGCCATCAGCAAACCACTGTAACAAAAAAAGCACAGAACCAACCAGACAGAAAAACTTCTGAGCTTCTAAAAGGGCTTCTCCTCTCCTGTATTTTATGTCTAGTCTCCCAGATTTCCTGTCAAAGTATTAGTCTACTTTTTTGCATTTCAGACATTTGTTCAAATTTAAGCTCAAAACCCTTCAGAAAAAGAATCTTTAGAAAGATGGCCCCAGAAAGGTCTGTGATAATTAACCCATATTGAGTATTTCTCCCCTACAACTACACCCCCCCATCCGCCTCCTCCTCCTCCTCCTCCTCCTCCATTCCTCCCCCCTCCTCCTCCTCCTCCTCCTCCTCTTCATTCTTCTTCTTCTTCTTCTTCTTCTTCTTCTTCTTCTTCTTCTTCTTCTTCTCTTCTTCTTTTTCTTCCTTCATCTGTTTTTCCTCCTCCTCCAAGCTGCATAATCCATTAAATTGTGCATGGCCTTTGGTTTATGTTTCATTAAAGGAAGAGCATTGATGATCTCTGTTCACCACTAAGCCAGAGGCAGTGTTGGCCTTGATGAAAACACACATTTGGGCATTGGCCTGCCAGGGTCGGAGTTCCAGGAGCATTGTGCTTTCTTTCTCCACAGTTGTGATGTTGCTTTCTTGCCCCCATACTCTACAGTTATGGGAGGATAGCAGCCAGTACACAGATGAACACAGAACAGCTCTTGCTGCAGGTGCATGATGCTTTCATGATGAGTTATTGCCTTCATGCTGAGAACTGGGAGAAGCCTGCTGTTTGTCACTTTTCAGCTATTAAGCAATGTCTGAGGGCACCTAAACTTTCTATTCGACTCACCCTTCTCAGGAGCAGAAAGCAAGTGCTGTAACAGCTGTGTATGTGTTTGTTTTCTTTGGGCCAATGAGAGGCAAAGGAAACCACTAAAAGTCTAAAGATCAGCTCGCTCTTCACTTGTGTAAGGGTCACAGATGCAGGTGCACAGTTTTTCTTCTGCATGTAAAATAAAGCTTCTGCATTTTTCTATTAACAGTTCACATTTAATCATTGATAATTCATTAAAAATTTTTATTGACTTATTACCCTACCTACCATTCCCAGCTGAACACACTGTTGGCCTTGACTGGGACTAAGCTTTTGGAAATTTTCTGATCTCAGAAGCTAGATAAATTGGAATAAATGGGAATAGAAACAAGTAAAGCAATTAGGAAAATAGGGAGAATCTTCAAAAAAATTAAAGTAGAATAACCATATGACTTAACAAGGTTGTGAAATCAGTATGTTGAAGAGGCATCTGTACTCTCATGCCATTTATGGTATTAGTCTCAATAGCCAAGAATGAGACCAATCTAAGTGTCTGTCAGCAAGCAAATGAATAAAGAAAACATGGTATGTGTCTAGTTGAGAGTTTTCAGTCTTAAAGAAGGATAAGCCTGGAGCGTTTAGAAAAGAAAAACATGCGACATGACTTCAGTTACATGTGGAGTGCAAGAAAAGTCAAATTCATAGAGACAGTAAAATGATAGTTACTAGAGACTGGAGATATTGGTGATTTGTTGCTCGAAAGACACAACACTTCAGTTAAGAAGGAAAAGTTCAAGGTATTTCTTGTACATAAAGGTGACTCCAGTTAAGAACAGTATATTATAACTTGAAAATTGATGAGAGTATATTTTCATTGTGCAAGTATTGTCACAATTAAAATTGATAAATATACAAAGTTTTATATATATATATATATATAGTGAGACTATATATGACATAACAGTGTTCTCTTTGCAAACTTTGCTAAATATAACTGACATTGTTATTCAATTACAAAAGCATATAGCAAATATATTTTAATGCTCCTAATAAAANAAGAGGGTGGCATTCCCCCTGGAACATGGAGTTTCCCTGGAATTGAGTTTCAGACGGTTCATCGATGGTTCTCGGCCGCCATGTGGGTGCTGGGATCAACCCGGGTCCACTGTCAAGGGCGGCGGGCCGCTTTAACTGCTAGCAATCTACTAAGCTCTGTAGGTTTGATTCTTAAACAAAACATTTAGAAGATTACATTTTAATGGGGTAATTTGCATGCAGGATAAAATCCCACATTGTGAATAATCTTCCGCTTTCTGTAACAGCAGGACATGTTATTATGAAATGTTTTCTACCCTGAAAACATCTGATATTGATAGTAAATGTTTTTAATTTTTCTTGATTATTTTAACAACAGGTTAAAGTTTTGAAATGTATTCTGTTTCCACAGGTTTTGTCTTCTACGAAATGACGCATCAAAATGAGTGCAAGGGGCTGGCTAGAGATCATCGCAATTGAAGACATTGGCTGGTGAGAGCTCTGGTCGCTCTTGTTTTTTTATTTTTTTTTCTTTTTTGGTGTTTTTTTGAGAACAGGGTTCCCTGTAGCCCCAGCCTTGAGCATGCTGAGACCATCTGTGCATCAGGCTGGGCCTTGAATAAATCACGAGACTCCTCTTGCCTTCTGTCCTCCCAAGTGTGAGGATTAAAGGAGTGTGCCACTATGCCCGCGAGCACTGGTGCCCTTGAGAGACTCAGGTTTTGGCCCTCCCCAGAACCACAGGCAGTCTAACAACGTGTCCATAGAACTCTGTTCCAGAGGAATACCAAAACACTCTTTCTGATGTCTATGAGAGATGGATATGTGAGTACTTACAGATCATGCAGGAAATACATTAATACGCATCAAAATCTTAAATTGAGTAAATATATATATAAACATCTCTTTTCCCAGTCTCCCAGTCCAATGTTGGTGTGGAATGTGAACAAACGACTTGAGTTAATAAAATTAACTATCCAAAATTCTTAAACATTATATATACCTAGAAAAATTAAAACTACAATTGCAACATATTTTAAAAGTTACGATAGTTTCCCCATCAACCTGCTTATGATTGTTTTGCTATTTAAAATGTCTTTATTTTGGTATAGCCAAATGCTTATTTGAAACCAGCCCACCCAAAAAACAAACCGTCTTTGGTTTTCCGAGCCAGTTAGCAATGCTACGACCTGTTAATCCAGTATCAGCTCTCAGCAGGCAAAGCAGTGACTGGATCTGGTAGTTGGCAGGCCAGCCGGGCACCGTACGCCAAGACCCCCCCCTGTACACCCACAAGCACAGCCCCACCAGACAGAAACTTCTGGGCTTTCAAAGGGCTTCTCCTCTCCTGTATTTTATGTCTGTAGTCTCCCAGATTTCCGTAAAATTTAGTACTATTTTTTGCCTTTCCGACCACTTTGTTCAATTAGCTCAAAACCCTTCAGAAGAATCTTTGAAAGATGGCCCCAGAAAGGTCCTGTGTAATAACCCAAATTGAGTTTTTCCTCCCTCCCTCTCCAGCCTCCCACCTCCCTCATCCTCATGACTCATCCTCCTCCTCCTTCCTATCCTCCTCCTCCTCATCTTCTTCTTCTTCTTTCTCTTCTTCTTCTTCTTATTGGCCTTCTTTTCTTCTCAGTTTTCTTTCTTCTTCTTCCTTATCTGTTTTCCTCACTCCTCCAAGCTGCATAATCCATTAATTGTGCCTGGCCTTTGGTTTATGTTTCATTAAAGGAAGAGCATTGATGATCTCTGTTCACCACTAAGCCAGAGGCAGTGTTGGCCTTGATGAAAACACACATTTGGGCATTGGCCTGCCAGGGTCGGAGTTCCAGGAGCATTGTGCTTTCTTTCTCCACAGTTGTGATGTTGCTTTCTTGCCCCCATACTCTACAGTTATGGGAGGATAGCAGCCAGTACACAGATGAACACAGAACAGCTCTTGCTGCAGGTGCATGATGCTTTCATGATGAGTTATTGCCTTCATGCTGAGAACTGGGAGAAGCCTGCTGTTTGTCACTTTTCAGCTATTAAGCAATGTCTGAGGGCACCTAAACTTTCTATTCGACTCACCCTTCTCAGGAGCAGAAAGCAAGTGCTGTAACAGCTGTGTATGTGTTTGTTTTCTTTGGGCCAATGAGAGGCAAAGGAAACCACTAAAAGTCTAAAGATCAGCTCGCTCTTCACTTGTGTAAGGGTCACAGATGCAGGTGCACAGTTTTTCTTCTGCATGTAAAATAAAGCTTCTGCATTTTTCATTAACAGTTCACATTTAATCAGTGAAATTCATCAAAAATTTTTATTGACTTATTACCCTACCTACCATTCCCAGCTGAACACACTGTTGGCCTTGACTGGGACTAAGCTTTTGGAAATTTTCTGATCTCAGAAGCTAGATAAATTGGATAAATGGGAATAGAAAAAAGTAACAGCAATTAGGAAAATAGGGAGAATCTTCAAAAAAATTAAAGTAGAATAACCATATGACTTAACAAGGTTGTGAAATCAGTATGTTGAAGAGGCATCTGTACTCTCATGCCATTTATGGTATTAGTCTCATAGCCAAGAATGAGACCAATCTATAGTGTCTGTCATGCAAGCAAATGAATAAAGAAAACATGGTATGTGTCTAGTTGAGAGTTTTCAGTCTTAAAGAAGGATAAGCCTGGAGCGTTGGTAGAAAAGAAAAACATGCGACTGACTTCAGTTACATGTGGAGTGCAAGAAAAGTCAAATTCATAGAGACAGTAAAATGATAGTTACTAGAGACTGGAGATATTGGTGATTTGTTGCTCGAAAGACACAACACTTCAGTTAAGAAGGAAAAGTTCAAGGTATTTCTTGTACATAAAGGTGACTCCAGTTAAGAACAGTATATTATAACGATATGAGGAAATTTGAAGTACACAGGAGTAACAGATAAAAGTTAGACTATAGTTATATACTATATATATATATTATAGTATGTGTTAAGGGTGATGCATCCCAAATGTTATGTGGACATCACAAATAATATATAATTTTTACTTTTCAATTTCAAAATGAAATAAAAAGGATGACACTGAATAAAAATCTGTCATCATTGTTGATACCATGTGAGGTGTCTTAGGTATATTATAGAACTATTGTAAGATGCCCATGAGCAAAGTGTGACTGTGTTCACCTGTAGAAGAGCCAAGCAGGAGGAGAGTTAATGCAATATTAGCCCGAGCTTCAGAGCAAGACCCTGTTTCATTTTTTTTTTTTTTTTTTTTGGTCTTTTCGAGACAGGGGCCCCCTGTAGCCCCAGCTGTCCTGGAACTTGCTCTGTAGACCAGGCTGGCCTTGAACTCACAAAGATCCGCCTGCCTCTGCCTCCCAAGTGCTAGGATTAAAGGTGTGGCCACCACGCCCGGCTTTGTCTTTTTGTGTGTGTGTGTGTGTGTTTTCTAAATTATTTATTTATTTATTTATTTATTTATTTATTTATTTATTTATTTATTTCTGTATGTGTATGAATGTACTGTCTGCATGTAGGTTTGTGCACCTGTGTCATGCAATGCCGTGGAGGTCAGAAGAGGGTCTCGGATTCCCCTGGAACTGGAGTTCTCCTGGAATTGGAGTTTCAGACGGTTCTCGGCCGCCATGTGGGTGCTGGGGATCGAACCTGGGTCCTCTGTAAGAGTGGTCGGCTCTCTTAACCGCTAGGCCATCTCTCCGGCCCCCGACCCTGTTTCAAAACAAAATAAGAACAATAACAATAAAAAAGCATTCCTGACAGTTCTGCTATTCTAATATGATTCACGTTAAGATTATTACCTTGGTGTATACTAAACTGAAATCTTCATTTTTATTTTAATTTCCAATATGTCAGGAAGATTGAACAAAAATATTTGATGTTTTAGGGATGCTTATTCAGCTTTAGTATGTTTGACTTTTCAGAACTCCTTAATTTTCATTTTGTTGTTTTTGTTGTCTTGTTTCCTTGTGTGTGAGAGGGGTGTAGTGTTTGGGGGTGTGGGTGTGGAACATTCACATGAGTGTGTCGATGTGGGCAGATACGGAGGTGACAGCAGGGCATCTGCTGTTTCTCTATAGCTCTCTGTGCATTATTGCCTTGAGAGGGTCTCCCACTGAACCAGAAGCTTGCTGTTATTTTTGGCTAGGCTGGCTGGCCTGGTAAGCTCTGGGGATCTGTATGTCTCAGCCTACCTCCCCCAGAAAATACTGGGGTTATAGACACACAGCCATGCCAAGTATTTTACATGGTACTGAGACTACAAAGTCAGGTCCTTGTGCTTGCAAAGCAATCAGTCTTACCAACTGAGCCACCTGGCCAGTTCCTTCTTATTTCTTTTGAGTTCTTGTAGTTTCATGCTGAGTTAATTTAAGTTGAGTCTAAAGTCCTTTTGTAGCAATAAAGTCTACTTTGCTGTTCCATGTCCATTCATTTTCTGAAGATGACAAATTTTATTAAAAGATAATTAAGGGCCAGGTGTGGTGGCACACACCTTTAATCCCAGCACTCGGGAGGCGGAGGCAGGTGGATCTCTGTGAGTTCAAGGCCAGCCTGGTCTACATAGTGAGTTCCAGGCTAGCTGGGACTAAAGGAAGACCCTGTCTCAAAAATTTAAAGAAAGAGAGAATGAAAAGAAATGACTCTCCAATATAATTTGGTTGCTGGACTTTGGTTTAGCTTTGTTTTAAAGAACTTGAGCTGTGGTCCACTTCGGTGATCCTGTGCTGTGTTCTCCTCACATGAGTCAGAAGCTTTGACCCCTACAATGAGCCACAGTTCCACATTCCTCTGATGGTAGGCTGACGGTAGAGCAGAGTAGTGTGGAGGACTTCCTGATGTTGGGCAGCAGATTCAGTCTTCTCTGAGTGACTATATTTCCCACAGCCATCTCCTCTGAGGTCTCAGGTTGCACATGGCAGAAGCTTTGCCTCTTATTCTGGGGACAGGGACTCTCTGTTCTTTGTAGACTCTAGTCTTGGGAGAACTGCTTCTCTGGAACAGACCTCCCACTTTCCCTGAGGCCCAGCTGTGGTCCTCATTCCACATGTGGTCCTGGGTATCTAAGTCTTGATGTTGGATCTCTCCCACAACCAGGCACCAAGAAGTTTTCCATTATGTTTCTATTACTTTTGTATAGCCCCTGTATGCTTTCATCTATGTCCTAATTGAACTTCTAGAGATCACAGTCTGGGAAGTCAAAATAGAGAAGAAATAGAAAATACTATAATAACTATAATAACTATAATAACTAAACTGATATAATCCTCAAATATCTAATTATGTCTTAGAATATAAATTTGAAATTCTATATGTCTACTATAATTTTTGAGTATTGTTTACTGACAAAACTATACTACCAAACCTCAACAATAATGTGAAATTCGTCACTGTTCCTATAATGTGAGGTTGCCATTCACTCCCTTTCCAAATTCTCCAAACTATACAAAGTCCTTCAATGTAATCATGTCACTTCTTAAAGAAAGCAATGCTAATAAAATATTTTTAATAAAGAAGAGCATGCTAATATTCCTACAAAACTGGGTCAAACCTCCCCATCAAATCAAAATTCCTATTTTAAGATCTCAACACACAAACCAAACCCGTAGTGTTAGTTATTTCTGGACTTTTCTATCGTGAGTTACACCGCAGTTCTTAGATCTTATATAGGGTGAAAGTGTAGTGGGTGGGCATCTTGTCTTTAGTGTTTCATTGAAAACCACTGAAATGTCTGCTTCTTGTGGGATCCTTCAACCACCGATACATGTTTCGAGCACAGAATGTTCTTGGTTAAATTTACTATACTTCTCTTTGCCTAAATACTGCTCAGCTATTTCCTCTTTGGGGTCTAAGCATATTCCATGCGAGATATAGATGTCTTCCATTCCAAGAACCCATAGATTTCTGTCTTCTGTATCCATTATCCTAGCTGAAATGGAGGGGTGATTTTTCAATCTGACTACTTTTCCATTTATCTACACAACTGCATGTCCATCTTGTTACCTCCTTTGTAAACCCTAAAGTCAATCAAGTCCCCTGAACCTTGGGGTTTTAGGGAACACAGGCAGGGTGACTTTGGTGGACTTTTCATTTCCTATCCTGTACCATCCTTCCTGATGTAACGACAGTGGGGCCTAAGATTGGGAATATAGGGTAAAGAAAGTGAAAGATGGAGGAAAGGGTATGTTAATATTTTTAAGAAGTAGCCCAGGCAGTTTTCTAAAGGTAGCTGCAGCTTCAGATACATAGATTGACAACCAAGAGTAATAGCTCAACAGTGCAGGAAGACAACATCCAGAGCTACCCAACGGCTTCTTCCACAGCTCACAAAATTGGACTTCATTAAAAATTTTAGCAGCTATTGTCATTTTTCTGAGACCACTTCAACTGAGAATCCAGGGCCCCTAGAACTTTCCAATGTTTCATGGAGACCCTGGTTCCCAGAATCCATTGATAACCTATATATCACTAACCACTCACCTATAGCATCAGCAAAGAGTGAATATAGAACACTCTTCTTGTACCAAAATGGCAAGTTTGTGGCACAGAAGAAAAACATAGACTGGAAAATATAGCTAACTTCCAGAGACCTTCATGGCTTGATCTTCAATGTAGTCATACCATGAAAAGTGTATTTCTTCAAACATAATTTCTTTGGTTGAATGGGGACCACCCTTTAGCCCAAAATTCTCCTGCCTCAGCCTCCCAATTTCTAGGATTATAAGTTTATATGCATGTCGTACTATGGCTGACCTTAAAAATGAAGATTTTAAGGAAGATGTGCCAGGAGATCCACTCGGTTTCTTCCATCCTCCTCCATCCCCACCAACAAGCTGATACTCCTAGGTACATCATCATCTACTAGGAAAAGATCATCCCATGGAACTTGTTTTGTCAGCAATAGAATTCTTTGCAAATTGTTAAAAAGCTACGGGCTGTATATGTTCTACTCTGATATCACAGTGCATGTAAGCAATGCTGATAAAAAAAATCAATAGTTATTTGTAGTGATGAAACTGGAACTAAATATAACTATTGATAAAATAAGGATAATATGTATCCACCTCCCAGCAACAATGCTATGCACACAAAGTTCAATAAAAAATGCTGGGTATCGACTTTTTGTTATCAACCAGACTTCAGGTCTATGGTCCAGCATATCAGAAGGAATGCGGACATTGTCACTAAAAAAAAGCTGGAAATCAACAACTCTTCTTTGTCCACAAGAAAACTGAAATCACAAGGGGAACCACTGGCCACTCATGCACAAATTGAGACACACCTGAATACAGAGACTCCAAACTTAATTGACCAGAAACCCAAGATCAAAACTCTCTTCTAAGAAGTAAGTAGAAAGGTTACACAGGTTTCTCTGACCTTTTGATATTTCAACACAAGGTTTTCATTTACAAATTTGATACTTGAGAACTATGTAATTCAGTTACAAACTTCACACAAAAAAATCACCCCTATGTTAAAATATAATGATATTTTCAGTAAGTTAATGCTTTTGTGTAGACCCACATGTGGTCACATGTGGCCAGTGGCCCACAAGTTCAATAGTCCTGGAATAATAATTTTCAAATTACTGGAAGCTTGGTATGAGCAAATTTTTGAGTTGAAAACTATGGGGTGGCAGTTTTAGAGAGAGCCCCATATTTTTGTGGCTTTATCCCCAGGAGCTCCACAGCTTATCACAGTGAAGATCTGATAAAAACAAAACTTCCGTTTCCAGTAGGCAGGAGAGAAAATGGAGTTGCAACTTGGAATTCACCTAGAGCGTCTTGTTCTCAGCAAGGTTTGCTCTCAGGAGAAACTATTTCACCAGAGCCTAAAACATATATATTTTTTTCACTAGAGCCTAGTGAACTTGGAAGAAGGAAAACAGCTGGTCTCTGGGCTCCTATACAAGGCCTGACTCTCCTAAAGGGAAAAAACTTGAAATGCTCCTGAGAAGTTCACAGTTCAGGAACACAGGATCAGTAAAATCTCAGATTTAATCTTAGAACAGTTCATTCCCCATACCTAACCTCATACTAACAGGATTCATGTATAATAATTGGGTAGCATGACTGATGCATATATCTGACCATGTTTAAAAATATTGTAAGCAGACCCACTGGCAACAGAGAAGTCAAACATGAAGTCTTCAAGGACAATTTTATCCTGTGATACCTATTGGGGCAGCAAATATTAAGCACATGTCCAACTACCTTCCTTTCCCCTCAAAGAACATTGCATGTGTGAATGGAAATATCCCACTGAATCTCATTAATATGTATAATTAATATGCATTTACATTTACAAAACAGAGAAAAAGAGCTCCATGCTAATAGAAAAAGGAAACATCTCTTCCTTTATAATTGGTTTTTCATCTAATAAAAATAAGTTAAAAAATAAAAACAGTAAGCATGATTAACTCCTCATCAGATGAGCATAAAACCTCACAAAAGCCTTATTTACATATTTCCCTTACTCAGAATATTTGGTTTAATAAAAAATTTAAGGCATATCAAAAGACAAAACACAGTTTGAAGAGACAGATCAAGTTATAGAACCAAAGCCAGACATGGTAAGGACTTTGGAATGATTAGGTCATGGAATTTTAAATAACCTCAATTGATACAGTAATGCCACAAATGAAGAAAAGAGAACAAGAACAGATAGGTGATGCAAACATGCATACAGATAGATGTTTTCAGAAAGAATCAAAAGAAAACTCTGGAAGTGAAAATACCAAATCAGAGTGAGACATCCCCTTAGGCCCTTCAAAAGCTAGATAGAACTGGAAGAAATGGCAACAGAAACTTGTGAAATGAAATGAAAGAGGGGAAAACAGAGAGAAAAGACAACATAATATCTCGGAGCTATGGAATGACTACAAAATCTGGGGACTTCAGAGACGCGGAAGAGAACCGAAGAAATATTGCAGCACTAATGACAGAATTTCCTAAAACTAATGACAGACAGCAAACCAAAGATCCAGAAAGTTCAGAAAATATTAAGCCAAGCAGAACCAAAACATCCACCTGAGAGAGCAATGGCCAAGCTGCAGAAAGCCAAAGATAAAGAAAAGTCTTGAAAGGAACCAGGAGAAATTTTATTTTATTTTTTTATTTTTTTTGGTGTTTTCGAAACAGGGTCTCCCTGCAGCCCCAGCTGTCCTGGAACTCGCTCTGTAGACCAGGCTGGCCTTGAACTCACAAAGATCCACCTGCCTCTGCCTCCCAAGTGCTAGGACCAAAGACATGCGCCACCACGTCTTTAGTCCTAGCACTCGGGAAATTAAAAAGAAAATCATTATCTGTAGAAAAACAGAGACGTTACAAGTGGATTTCCCTTCAGAAGTCAACCAGGAAAGAAGGGGAATATATGTACTGTTGAAGAAGAAAAATCTACCAATATAGAATGCTTTATCCAGTGAAATCATCCCTTGAAAATGAAAGAGAAATAAATTAGGCAAAAATTAAGGGAATCTGTAAGCCAGAAGATCTGCTTTGTAATAAGCCTGAACTGAATTGGAAAAAATGTATGAAATGCACAAAGCATCAATAAAAATTAATTTAAAAAAATAAAAAATAAAAAATAAAAGAAATCCATCAGAAAGGAAAAAAAATATGATGTGCCAGAAATCTGGATCTGGCCTAAAGAGAGTTAGGGTTGGAGAGGAATAGATGAAGGTAAAATATCTCACATACTATAGGAACTATTCAAAACCTAAGCATATAGATGTACTAAATCACTGAATACGCATAGTTGTTAGGAGTAAAGGCAAGATTTTCCTATTTATTTATTTACTTATTTATTTATACTTTATGTGTATGTATATTTTGCCTGGATGTATGTAAATATACCATGTGTATGCAGTGCCTGCAGAGGTCAAAAGAGGATGTCAGATCCTCTGGAACTGGAGTAACAGACGACTGGTAGCTACCACATGAATCTTGAGAACTGAACCTGGGTCCTCTGCAAAAGCAGCCTGAGCTCTTCACTGCTGAGTCATCTCTCCAGCCCTTTCTTTCTTTTCCTTTGAAAATAAGATTTGTATTTCTTTTCCTTTAATTATATATACATATATAATATATTATATGGGCCTGTGTGTTTGTACACATTAGCACAGTACAGCAGTCGTGAGCTGCATTATATGCGTGCTGTGAACTGAACTCCAGTCCTTTTGCAAGAGCAGTACCCAATCTTAACTGCTGAGCCATTTCTGCAACCCTTTTTCAAGAATATCATTCCCTTATCTACAACCTAGATGATTTCTACTAATGCAATGAGATTAATTTACTCAATTAGTAATTATTAAAACATATCTACTAAATGTCAGATTTTGGTACTAGAAAGAAAAATGAAAAAAAGAAAGCAAAATGACAATTTTCCCAAAAGAAGTATAGTTTAATTAATATATAATAGTACTTTAAATTAAATTATAGTAAGTTAACATTAGAAGAAGCATATGTATAGTTAAGTGACACTTTCAAGGAAACACATAAATTTATCTAGAGATATCAGGAAATGTTCACTGAAAGAAACAGTGGTAGAGACATAAGGATAGAAGAGTTTGCAAGAGATGCTAATAGTGTGTTCTTATGTATACACAGGCATATACCGAGAATGCAAATGTTTCGCATCAACAGAATTCAATGTGAAGAGTGGGAATAGGGGTAGACTAATGGGCAATGTTGGACAGAAAAGATCTTACATGCTTCCAAAGATATTGTTTGGTGTTGGTTTGCTTTGGTTTCTCTATAGGCAAAGTAGGCTCATTCACAGATATTTAGAGTTAATGAAAGCTTAGATAACATTTATTGACTGTTACCATATCCCAGGTTCAATGCTAAATAGTTGTCATACAGTAATTTATTTGAATCACTAAACTCCCTGTAAAGTGCAGTATGATTAAGTTAGCTGTCTAAGATCATGCAAGTCAATGATCAAGCTAGGTAGGATACACCATGCCATAACTCATGTTTAGAATTAGTCTCCTCTTTAGCCATGTAGAAAATGAAGTGGCTGGTAGAAACCAAGGCAATGGTCATGGTGTTGGAAGAAAGGACCGTCCATTCAGAAAGTAGAATAGGCAGAATTGACAACTGATGAGATATGTTAAGGCAGAAAAACTCAACCTAGAATGACCCTGACATTACAAGACAGGAAAATTGAAGAATATGATGATCCCACTTCAAAAAACAGGGACTTCTAGGAAGGAAGTAGTTCTAAGATCTCCTTATTTGTTCATCCATTACTCACTTAGCCTTTATTAACTGCCTACTATGAATCAGGTAGCTTTCAAGCATTGAATATACAGTGCTAAAATAAGCTCCCAATTTAATGTCTAAAATCAATCAGCTTTTTAATTTTAATTATCAATTTTATTTTATGTATATGAATGTATTGCCTACATGTATGTAAGTGCACCCGTATCATGCAATGCCTGTGGAGGTCTGAAGAGGACATGGAACTGAAGTAATGATGACTGTTAGTTGCTATGTTGGTGCTGGGAATTGAACCCAGGTCCTCTGCAAGAGCAGCCAGTGCTCATAACCACTGAGTCATCTCTCCAGGTCCTCTGTAAGAGCAGTTGGCGCTCTTAACCGCTAGGCCATCTCTCCAGCCCCGAGGTAATCTCTTATAAAACCGGTAAAACTGCCTTCTTTAATTGACTAATAGACATAAGAACTGTGAAAAGGATTATTCTCTGTTCAGAACCAAATATAATACTAAAGTCCTTAAGCTATGCACTTAAGCAAAATATATTAATACAGGAGCTCTGACATCAGCAATGGATTATTCTATCTACCAGGGAGATGTTGTGGCCAGGGGATCCAGCCCCACAAAAGGTAAGGCCTCCTTGCCTCTAAACTGGATAACTGAAGAAGAGAGCAATAAGGCCTTGCTGCTGGAAGACTGATGTTAACATGGGAAAGATTTTTGAGCACACATGCAAGTGTACAGATGTGCTCTGGAACACCAGAGAGTGTTACCAAGGGCCACTAAACCAATAAAGCAAATACGTGTCTCCTTGAGCCAAGCAGACTCCAACCGTCAGCACACAGCTTACACCCACCTGCCTGGAAAAATACTGTCAGCAGAGGCAGCCATTGTCCTGTATAGTCCCAAATCTATTGGCTATTGCCTCTCCTCCTTGGGAGGAATAACCCATAGCTGATGCCACAAGCTTACATCCTCTACTATTAGGAGATGTTATAAGCAGAGTAAGACCGTCATATTGTAACAGGAAAAAATGTAATTCCAAATTGGAACAATACCTCCAAACATATATGGTCTATACAAAGAAACCTACCATAAACTGATTAGTGCTGCTTTATACCTATATATCTATTTGCTTGTGCCTTCAGTAGTAGGATTCAAAAGATGTTTATTCCTGGACCAAACTGTCACCCACGAAAGGAAAAGCGCCAGAATTGACCGAAGTCCAGACAACAGCTCCAGAAAAGTGGGCTGTTTGCTTCTTGTCCACTGTGCCCCTTGTTCTAAGCCTTAGGGAAAATCTGCTGAAGAGGGTGTGGTGGTAGACTGAAGGGCTGTGATTGGGGTGAATGGTGAGAATCAGCAATGTAAGTCTGGAACACGCATTTGATCAACTGATTGAACATACAAACCCTCACCCGCCCTGCTGGGTGGGGCTATGGGGGTTTGGGCACAACAGCCTGCAAATTGGTTTTACTGAAGGCTGCTTGTAACTGATGGATTATCGCTTATAGCTAAAAAAAATGAAAAAAAAACTGAGAGAAGGATGCAGGAAGTCTTATGGTCCAGCAATGCTGATTTGTGGGCTGGATGTGGTGGGGGTGGGGGGGACGGGGAAAGGGAAATATCCTGGAAACTAAATTGGAAATGAATGTATGGAAATGCACAAATGCATACATAAAAAAAGTTAAAAAAATAAAAAATTAATAAATAAATTAAAAAAAAAAAAAATAAAACTGGGGCTGGAGAGAAGAGCGCTAGAGGTTAAGAGGCACCACATGCCCTCTTGCCGAGGACCCAGGTTGTTCTATCCCCAGAACCCCACATGGGCAGCTAAGAACCGTCTGTAACTCTCCATTCCAGGAGAACTCCAGTTCCAGGGGAACTGAGGGCACCCCTTCTGACTCTTCCGCATGCACGTCACGGGTGCACCAAACCTACATGCGGCACAGTCACACTCATATGCATACAAAAAATAAATAAATAAAATGAAATAAAAATAGATACTGATAAGAGACTTCCTAGAAAGAAAATCTGACAGTTATTAGGCAACCCATTAATGAGTAATATGACAGATGGCTAAGAAGAGAAGTTTTGAGAAGGAGAAAAATTGCCGGACATGGGTGGCAGCATGTCTTTAGTCCTAGCACTTGGGAGGCAGAGCGGTGATCTTTTGTGAGTTCAAGCCAGCCGGTCTACAAGGCGAGTTCTCAGGACAGCTGGGCTTAGCAGGGAGACCCGGTCCGAAAAGACCAAAAAAAAAAAAAAAAAAAAAAAAAAAAAGGAGAAAAATTAATAAAATAAAGCATGGGTTAACAATGTCCTTCCAGTCTTAAAGAATGACTTATGAACAAACAAGAATGTATCCTGAATATTGGCTCATTTGTATTGACTCTTTAATCAATTAATACATTAAGAGTATTTAGGGGCTGGAGAGATAGCCAATCAGTTAAGAGCACCAACTGCTCTTGCAGAGGACCCGGGTTTGATCCCCAGCACCCACATGGCAGCTGAGAACCATCTGTAACTCCAATTCCAGGAGAACTCCAGTTCCAGGGGAATCCGAGACCCTCTTCTGACCTCCGCGGCATTGCATGACACGGGTGCACAAACCTACATGCAGACACTACATTCATACACATACAAAAATAAATAAAATTTAAAAAAAATTTTAAAAAAGACTATTTGCTGGAGATTTTGGTATTGATTATAGTATCCTATGGTTAAAATAAGATCTTTGTTTTTGCTTCGGTGGCACTGGGGATGTAACCAGGCCCTTGTGCATGCTAGACAAGTGTTCTTTTTTTTCCGCGGCATTGTACGACACGGGTGCACAAACCTGCATGCAGACAGTACATTCATACACATATAAATAAATAAATAAATAAATAAATAAATAAAATTTAAAATAAGATCTTTGGTCTTTGTTCAACAGTGTTTTGGGGCTAATGAACATTATTATGCTGATCAAGTTGATAGTGTTCTTCCAGGATAAATTATTAAAATCAGAAATCTTAGAAACATACTCACTGAAATCTCTATGTAAATTTTACTTCAAGTCAGGTAGATAAAAATAATTAAAAATAATAAGCTATAATTAAATGGTATTCCTTCCTTGCCCAAATTCACGTAAGTAGACTAGCTTTCATAACTGTAATGATTTAAATATATATAGTTATAGATTTATATATAGTTATATATACCAATAAACTTGGATAAATGTTGAAAACACTGTGGATAGAGAAACATGAGTAAAAAGGGATATACAACAAGAAAATATAGTTTAGGCAAAGTTTTAAAATGTACAAGCAATACTACATAATGATTTTAACATGCCCTTATATAATATGAACCCCTCATATAGTGTGATATGTGAAAACAATAATAAAATACATAGAATTTCTGGTAACTGCTATGCAAAGAGAGGAGGAAACTGAATTACGTTATAGGTGTCAAATGTATCTGCTATTATTTCTTACAAAAAATTAGATGTATAGCACATAGACCAATAGCCTAAGGATAGGAAATACAGCTGGTGATAAAATATTATTTGTCTATGCTTAGGTCTTTTATAATTAATTCTATTTTAAATATTAGAAACAAAAACAATATAAAATTCTAACAATTAGTTCTTCTCTGTGGAATAATTGGGAAAAGCCACTTGTTCAGATTTGTCCAAGGGAGACATGTCTGTCCTTATCAAGTTTGGGTGCTAGTCACACTCAGTTGACTTTTCTTGTGAGTTTCTTGTTCTGTACCATACCATATGATATCAATGCTAGTTTCTAGTCTAGAGTTGTGGCACTAACTGCAGGAGAGCATTTCTTCTCACTTTAAATATATCAGAGTTCATTGTTCTCAATCACCCTATGAATGGAGATTCTGAAAACCTGCTGTACTCTTCTATTCTCTTACCTGAGTTTCCATTTTCCCTTCTTCCATGGTGTAGTGAGATATCACTTATTATTATTGAACCATTTGATATAAAACCAACACTTTGAGTAAGATCAGAGAAATTGCTCACTTGTACAGAAAACAGAAATTAGGGACTTTGTGTTGTTTCACCTTTAAAATTATTTAATGTCTAATTCCAGAATATAAGTATTTGTTTATCATATAACCATGTGAACAAAACAAGGACACTGGGAAGAAGCTCCCTGAGCCTCAGGAATGACTTACATTCTTACCTGAGCCAAAATAACACTGCAGTAAAGAATAGGCTTGTCAGCTAAGAATAGGCATGTGGCCATTTAATTGCTGAGCCAAATGCCACACTATTAAGAATAGGTCATTCTTTCCTTGTCATATTCTTCATGTTTATAAGACTAGTAATTATTTGGAAAGTTTGTTTCTTCTTGGCAACAGCCTACCAACATCAAGCGTGCTTCTGAATAAGCTCAGTGCTTTGGCTGGGGCACCCTGAGCCTTGCTTCCTGCTGTGAACACTGGAATGTACAACTGGCAATGGTTTCCAGATATATAAGTTCCCTTCCTGTCTTGGACATTGCATTGCCACATGACCTTTGCCAAGTCACTTCCTTCTGCCCCTCTATAACATACGGTTGTAATTACAATGATTTCCCTCTCAGAAATGTGATGAGAAGCTATTCATAACAAAGATTGTAAAAATTGCAAATGTTACAAGAAGTAGATATTAAATGTATGAAAACGTTCTAAAGTGAATAGCCATTTCCTCCCTGGCTCCATGAATTCTTGAAATTTATGTGTAAAGAGAAGAGGGGTAAAACTGCCTGATTAGGCCCTTTTGTCAATACTATTCATTAAATATTTATTTGACCCCAAACATGGCCTTGATTTTTAGATAAATGAATTTTGCACAGGGGAACATTATCTTTTCACTCTTCTTTCTTGAGGCACATGGTCTTTCTTCTTTCCCAAGAAAGCTGAGCAATGCGGTATTGCTCGGTGCCAGACACATGACACGTCTGGACTTGGATCTGGGATCATATTCCCTCCAACCCCCAATCTATGTTCCAAACACTTTTGAGTGCAGGAGTGCAGAAGGCCTGAAGAGGTGAGCTCAGGCCAGGCTGGCATCTGCTCTGTAGGATTCAGGGAGAGAGTCATACTTCAAAGTGGTACAGGGGAGTGATTGACACTCCACCAGGACTGCTCGTGGTAGGTGGAAGGACAACAGGAGAAAAATAAATTGGTCCATTTTTTCAAGTCTGTTTATCTTCCATCTGTAGACTCTTTAAACCGCCTTCGTACTTGAATGTGGACGTTGAAGTATTGCTGACCAATGCCAGAGTCACAGGAATATCCTGCTGTGCTTTTGATCTTCCCATATGACTGGATTTCCTGAATCATCATGTTACTCTCTGTGTGTGCACATATGTGCACACGTGAATCTTCTGGCACATCTCCCAGAAGTGCTAATTCTAGGACAAAGGGTCCATTGGTGCTCTCAGAATGTAATATTGATCATTTCGGCTTTCCTTGGCTCAGAGCCAGACACTTTGTCTTTCAATGCACAAGATGGCTGCCAAGTCCCTTGGCTGTCTCTTTGTGACAGCCTTCGACACTGCTTCCTGAAGAGCAGAGTCATTTTTTCTTTTTTAGAAGCCTTTAAAAATGTTGTTTAAAAATGGAGCTTCGTGTTTTACCAACTATGGGCAGGAATTTGGTTCTTACAGACTGTGGCACACTCTGTAGTTATTTACACAGTACGCTCCATTATTCAGTGGAGCAGGAAAGTCGATTACAGAGAATAACTCACCAAGTTGTTTCCTTCTCTTTTTGCACTGTTTTCTATTATTAGTCTTAATCATATCCATAATT
Source organism: Rhizomys pruinosus (assembly GCA_009823505.1). NCBI lineage: Eukaryota > Metazoa > Chordata > Mammalia > Rodentia > Spalacidae > Rhizomys > Rhizomys pruinosus. The sequence continues at coordinate 3,009,053 of VZQC01010683.1, read as the reverse complement.
TACACTTTGAACAATGAAAATTCAAAAGTTAAATGTATGAGAATGAGAGGAAGAAATCTCTAAAGTGTCCTTTTCATGGACTCTATTATCAAAATGAAGAAATTCAGAAGAGACCTTGATGCCAGTGCTTGATCTTTAAAGTAACAAAATGTGCACCAATATAGGTCAAAAATATCATGTGGCTTTTCAGGCAGATTCTTTCAAATCAAGAACATGGTTATAAATTGCAGGCATATTACAAGTGGCTAGACTATCCAGGGGGAAGCAGAGACCACTACAATCTCTTTTTCTCCTCTCCTCTTTCCTCGAGTACTGACTAACCCAAGAAGGTGAAATAAAGTATTGTTTCATTTCTCCCCAGATTTCCTTGCTGTCTTTTAGCTTCATCACCTAAGCTATGTATAAAAGGTTGTCTTTCTTCTTAAAATATTTAAATACTCGCCGGGCGTGGTGGCGCACACCTTTAATCCTAGCACTTGGGAGGCAGAGGCAGGTGGATCTTTGTGAGTTCAAGGCCAGCCTGGTCTACAGAGAGAGAGTTCCAGGACAGCTGGGGCTACAAGGAGACCCTGTCTCGAAAAGACCAAAAAAAAAAAAAAAAAGAATATTTAAATACTCATAAAACATGTGGGTGTGAATATCATATGTAATTTTCTCATCTTCCAGAAAATAGTTTTCATTAACTTTTTTCAAAAGAAGACTTAGGCATGAACACTTGCAGTGACTCAAAGATCATGGAAGCTAAGAAAACAAGCAATGCATAAACCAGAGCTTTCATATGGAGTATGGAACATATCCAGTAGTGAGACCTTGTGTCTTGCTACTAAGGCGTGTTTTGTTCAGAGATAAATCAGCTGATTTCATTATCCTTGATTTTTTGTTTTTGTTTTTTGTTTTTGTTTTTTTTGTCTTTTTGAGAGAAGTTCTCCCTGTAGCCCCAGCTGGCCTGGAACTCACTCTGTAGACCAGGCTGGCCTTGAACTCACAGAGATCCGCCTGCCTCCGCCTCCCAAGCGCTAGGATTAAAGGCGTGCGGCACCACGCCCGGCATCATTATCCTTGATTTTATTCGGCTTCTGAGTGATGCCCAGAGCAGGTCTTTAATCCAGGCCCAAAAGAAATTTAATCTGAATTCCAAGCATTCCAATTTTAATGGAAAGAGCACATGCTTTGGAATCAAGGAGAGCTGGGTAAGCCTTAATATTCTGTCATTACCAGCTGTGAAATCTTGGGGAAGGTATCACACTTGTCCAACTCTTAAGTTGCTCTTTTACAGAATAAAGACAATCCTGTCTCCCTCCCATGAGACTGTCCAAGCACAGTATGTGACATAGCTGAGTTTTTAATGGAAGTAAATTCCCTTCATTGTGTGCCCTTAAATGACAATAGTCCAAGGCAGACCCTGTACAATTCTTTTCTTAAGGACAACTTATGCAATCTAAACACTCAGCTGTGATATTTTTAAAAAGTATATTCCATGGTTATGATATCACCAGTGTCAAATTTAAACTTGTGATGACAGAACAGCTGTGAGCTCTTCGGGTGTCAGATCCATTGGAAGCAGAGCACTGGTGACAGTCTTGGAGAAAATGGCCATGTTTGGCATTCTTTAAGCATACTTGTTAGATCCCTGAATTTCCAGACAGAAAGCACCAATTGGATCTTGTGCATTTATTCTGACTAGCATACTCAAACCATTTATTTCATGGTAGACAGATTATAAATAAATGTATAGTGCTATTATTGTGGGAAATCCAGCTTGAATTTCGGGTTGGCTTTCCAACTAGCACCTTGTGGCTGAGGGTCTGGCCCCGCCCCAAGGAGGAGCAAGCAGCATGGCCTAGGTGCGTGATGCTGGGTGGGGCAAGGTGTGCAGTGGCGCAGAATTGGGGGGCCTATGATTGGCTCTGGGAACTGACATCATTCATTTTATAAAAGCAGGCTGTAGCAAGGAGTAAATTTGAATTTCATAGTAACATCACGGAATTCCCAGCTGTTATTTTTATTAATTACTGCGCATACAGGCTAAGGTAGGCCTGCATTTCGTTCGGGCGGCCAATGGGTTGGAAAAAGACTCCTTTGCAGATCACCAATCAGCCTGAAATTCCTGTCCAGACTCTGGGCAGGTGAGAAGCCACGGCCTACAATTATAGTCTCACGTTCTTGTTTTGTTTAAGTAGACCTAGCATTCAATAAAGTCCATTATAGTCTGCTTAGAAATCCATCTTTTAAGTTAAAATTTTAAATTAATATAAAACTTAAGGAGTAATTTGAATTCATTAATACAACCAAACTTTAATAGAATAATTTGTTATTTTCAGAATAATAATAGTAGTCTTGAAAATCTAGACATTAATATTTCAACCCAGGAACTCATTCTGTCTTGCCAATCTTAAGGAAACATAGTGTTTGCTACAGTTAAAGTTTGCCTGGTACTGTCTGTTTAATCCCACACATCTTGATGTTATCATCTAGTAAAACTAAAAGCAGGTTGTAATTAAGACTCTTGCTCAGGCAGAAGTAGGGTGAAGAATCCATCAGACTCCAATCAGTGTGAAGTAGGCTGCAATTCAAAACCTTGTTTGGACCTTTCCCTGTCTTATTTTTAAATTATATTTTAATTCTCCTTGTAGGCAGTCATTTCTCCAATATTTTAATATTCGGGCTGTGTAAAACACAAAACAATGAGTTTGTTGTTTTCCTTTCCCTCCAAGAGTTGGTTAAAGAAGCATCAAAAGTAAGCAAAAACATGAAAATGTATTGTCTCTAGTTCATCCATCTTCAGTCTTTAGTTGACATTGTTTTGCTTTTATGAACCCAAATCTATGTACTTGGGGTAAAAATTCTTGTCTTCCTTAGTAAGCAGAAGTTATGGTCTAGAAATTCTTTCTCATAAAAAGTTGTACAGTTGAAATTTTGCAAATATGCTAATCCTTCAGAAAATACATAAATGCACTTTTTTACTTACCTCCACTAAAATCAGTTCTAAGACTTGGGTTTTTTAAAGTTTCCATGCATTTCCCTTATACATTTTCTTTTTTTTTTTTTTGCCTTCTTTTTTTTTAAAATTTTTTATTTATTTATTTATTTATTATATTTATTTATTTATTTATTTTTATATGTATGAATGTATTGTCTGCATGCAGGTCTGCGCACCCGTGTCGTGCGATGCCGCGGAGGTCAGAAGAGGGTCTCGGATTCCCCTGGAACTGGAGTTCTCCTGGAACCAGAGTCACAGACGGTTCTCAGCCGCCATGTGGGTACTGGGGATCGAACCCGGGTCCTCTGCAAGAGCGGTCGGCGCTCTTAACCGCTAGGCCATTCCTCCAGCCCCTCCCTTATACATTTTCAATAGTCATATCAGCGCCTTCCTTTACTGAAGTGTTGATTATATGCATAAAGACTAGTGACTCAGTCTCTGCCAGTGGCACCAAAATCGTCTTTCTTTATTCCATACAATACACATTAAATGTCTTCTATATAACTTATATGCTTATACTTGGAACCTCAGACATTAGCAGAATAAGTAGAAGACATTCTTCTGCCTTCTGACAGAGGTTATCCGAAGAGAAAGCATGATAGTTGGCACCATTATACAGTATTTCAAAATTGGAGATCTTCATCTATTATTCAAAATACTCTATGAATTATAAACCTAGGATCCTTCCAGCTTCAATTGTCCCATAGACATATTTGGTTTGGTTCATATAGTATTTTCAAACATAATTTGACAAATCACTATTTCTGAAGTGGAAATATACTTCATAGTGTCCTAGATTTAAAATTTTCTTGAAAAATTTAGAAAAAATTGACAACACGGGGCCTGTCTTTCTTCATGGCAACAGGGTGGAGTGCCCAGTTCTTCACAGAGATCATTCATCTTCCACTCTGTTCTCCCAGTTACAACACTTTCTGAAAAATAATGTGGGAATTTAAAATAAATTGAGTGATTTGTTTTTCTTTCCTTTTTAACTTTACTCCAAGAGCACCAAACCTGATTGATATGTGCTATGTGCTGGTGACATTGAGTTGTGTGATTCCCAGTGGCGAAGCTTATGTAGGCACTTTGTTCTGTGTGCTCTAAAAGAGTCTGAAATCACAAGAACCTCAAGATGCAGAATGAAGAATCGAATCCTTAAAAGGAAGCTCCTGGTTCTGAAACAGCATGGATCCTTGGAAGAACTATAGCATTACTTCAATGGAAGATACCTGCTCTTCTAGACTTCAAGAACTAATTAAGAACAAAGCACACTGAATTCTCATTATCCTTGGGATGGAAAAGAGGAAGGATTGCTGGAAACAGAAGGATGTTCACATGGTTCCTTAAAGGAAATTTTTGTTGTGACTCACTGCTTCCATTTCAAGAACCTCCACATGTGTCAATTATAAGAGTAACTAAAGAATATTTCCCACAGCTCTTAAATTTGAAAAAGAATTAAAAAGAATTATTACTATGGATTAATTACTGTTCTAGTTTCCTTTCAATTGCTGTGACCAAAAAAAAAGAAAAAACTCTAACCAAAATCAACTTGTAGAGGAAAGGGTTTATTTGTCTTATATCTCAGGCCACAGTTCATCAGTTAGGGATCCCAACATAGGAACACATGGTAGGAGCCTGGAGGCAGGAGCTGAAGCACAGGCCATGGAGGAATGCTGCTTATTGGCTTGCTCCCCTGGCCCGTGCTCCAACTGCTTTTTTATACAAAACAAGACCACATCCCCAAGGGTGGCACCACCCACAATGGACTGGGCCTTGCCGAATCACTCAACAATCAAGAAAATGTCCTATACAGACATGGCCACTGGCCAGTCCAATGGAGGAAATTTCACAGGTGAGGCTCCCTCAACCCAGGCGTGTCAAGTTGACACTAAAGCTATCCAGCACAGTTACCAAAGGAGAAATTATTTAATATATCTGGTTAAAGGCAGTATTGAGAGTGGCACTGGCAGGGTGGGTAGGTATCACAGTTTTCAGACTGTCAGGAAACTCATGGTCACCCATAGGACCAGAAATAGCATGACAACAAAAGAAAGCCCATTTGGGCACAGCCCTGAAGCCAACCTTTTTGGAAGCACTCCTCATGCCAAGGGAATTATGCTGGGAAAAGTTGGGGTCGAAGTAAAAGAGGTGAAGTTTGCTATCAGGACCTTGCTACCAAGGTCCAACTAATCAACTGCCAAGACATTCTCAGGTTTGGCATCCAATAATGGTGAGTTGAACTTCACTGAGGAAAATAATGAAATTCTGGTCAGGAAGTTGGTGATTTTCCTTGAGTCCACTTTAAGGTTATTAAAGTAACCAATGTGTCACTTCTGGCACTTTACAAAGGCAAGAATGAAAGACCATGATCATAAATTTTGATGATGGAAACACAGCAGTAATAAATTTTGACATTAAGAATACTAAGAACAGATGGATGTATAGTCAAGTTTTATCTAACCACATAAAATAGATAGTTCTAATATTAATTTTATTATTTTGGGCCATGGAGATAGATGTAAAAATTTGAAAAAAGACTTTTTCTCCAACTAGTGACACTATTGAGAAGTGAATGGATCCTGAGAGTGCTGACCTTGTCAATGGATTAGTCTGCTGATGAGCTTCTATCAGAATGGGTTATTAGAAGGTGGGTGGATGAGGCTAGAGAGATGGTTCAGCCATTAAGTGCACCAGCTGCTCTTCCAGAGGACCTAGACTTGGTCCCCAGCACCCACATGGCAGATAACAACTGTTAACTCCAGTTCCAGGAGACCTGACACTGTCTTCTGACCTCCAAGGGCATTGCACACACATGGTAGTGCACTTATGTACATTCAGGCTTTTCATACACATAAAATAATAGTAAATAAAAATATTTCTTTAAAAATGAAGGTAGGCCAGTGGAGCTTCCTTATACAATAGAGTGCAATGCACACAGAAAGCTACAACTGACTGAGTTTCACAGACTGGGAGCCTCCAGAGTATGTGGCCCTGGATGGGACTCCTGTATTAAACCTCACCCATCCCCGGTTCAGGGATCATTTCAGAAGATGGGGTGGAAAGATTGTAAGAGCCGGGGCTGGTTCATGAACATAGGGAAGCAGAGGGTTTCAGACTACTGGAAACTTGCACATGTGATGATAGTATCAGGCATGGGACCAAATCAGACAGGGTCCCAGAGTGGAGCAAGAAAAATGGGTGGTGGGCCAGCCCTGGACTGAGAACTACTAGAGACTGATTACTGCTGGGTGAAGGAGAGTATGCCTTACTTAAGATTTCTAGATCTGCTGACTAGATTCCAGTGGATGAATTTGCACAGAGGGACATCTGGATTCTAAAGCGTGAATGAATGGTACTTAACATGGATGGTGTAATGCATGAGTTCTGATGGAAGGTTGGGGACACGGGGGGGAGGGGGCACTAAACTTGAATGGGAGCCAATGTATCAAATGCACAAATGCACAATAAAACATAAATAAATAAATAAATAAATAAATAATAGAAGGTGGGGCCTAGTTGTTGGAAGTAGACCTGTGATGGCCTAGCTTTGAAGAATGTATCTTGTTCCCAGTCTTTTTCTCTGCTTCTTAACCACTATAAAATGAGCCACTTTGTTCTACCAAATGCTCTCCATCGTGCCTCACCATGGGCCCAGAAGCGACAGTTTACATGATCACACACTGAACCTCTGCAATCATGAGCCCAAACAAACCTTTCCTTGTGTATTCTTCTCAGATATTTTGTCACAGTGACAGAACACCATGGGTGATGATTCTAACAAACTTTTCTCTAGCTGAAACTGTACCTAATGTGCTGTGAGAAGCAAATGTTCTCATGTACTGCTAGATGCTCTTAAGATTGTGTGTAGATACACTTACAAGGTTAAAGTAATAAGACAAAAAGTTGAAAATGTAAAATGGACTAATGTGGCCCCTTACTAACACAGATTCACTGGTTTAGGTTAAAAGGCTATAAAATGTCTGAGATGGTTCAATATGACTTCTGTCTAGTCACTGGCTGAGGCTATACATCTGCAGAGAAAACTCCTAGATATTCAGTCTTAAAAATCAATGTAGAAAGAAAAGGAAGACAACCAAAGAAACTTAAACTGGCCCAAGACATTTGGGGACCTGCATGCTGGAGGGGAGCCAGAGTTCACTGATTCCACCCAGAGAATTTGTTAAGCAGAACAAATGAGGGGCTAAGGGAGCGGTAGATCACACATGTGATCCCAGTACTTGAGAGGCTGAGGCAGAAGAATCACTGTGGGTTCAAGTTCCGTTTGGTCTATATAGTGAGTTCAGAACAATCTGGACTTTATAGTGGGACCCTGTGTAAAAAAAATAGCAAAGGAAAATGTCCTAAAAACTGAAAAAGACAATAGCAATGACTTTCAGGAGAAAAATAACAGAATTACATAATACAGAGTTGCCACAAACAATCAAGGGAGTGAAAATAAATAGGAATGTGTGGTCCATAAGGAAGAATAAAGGAAACAATATAATTAATCCCTGAGTATCTCCAGAATTTGGATTCAGCAGACAAAGATTTCAAAGGATATCCTTTACTATAAATGTTCTGAAAATGAAAATCAATACTTTTAATAGGAATTTTAAAAACATGACAACAACGAATCAGCAAACACAGATTCTCAATAAATACACACTATTATTTTGTTCTTAAAAAAGATAAAATGGAAAGTTGAGCCTTAAAGAGTATAGCAATTGAAATAAAAAATAAGAGCTAGAAAGATGGCTTAATGAATAAAATGCTTGCTGCACAAGTGTCAAGTCCAGAGCTCAAATCCCTGGAACCCATACAAAGCTGAACATAAGAGCACACATATGTAATGCTCTTGCACCTCCATCGAGCCAGGAGGGGAAGTCAGAGGCTGGAGAATCTCTCAACTTTGTAAGCCAGCCAACCTGACATACAAGTGATGGACAAACAAGGAGGAAGGCAAGGATTGACATCTCAGGCTGTCCTCTGACCTCCACACCTGTCCACACGTTCATACACATGAACACTCTTACTCTCATACATGAGCATGCCCACACACATACACACCACACTACACACATCATAAACACATACATTAAAAACATATCCTAGCAGGATTCAACAATACAGTTGAGCAGGAGAACAAATAGGAACCTGGAAATTAGCCAATAAAATCCATACATTAAGAATAGAAGGAAAGGATTTTTTTTTTAATTATTTAGTCTTAGCTAGGTGTGGTGGTGCACGCCTTTAATCCCAGCACTGGGAAGGCAGCAGCAGGTAGATCTTTGTGAGTTCAAGGCCAACCTGGTCTACATAGTGAGTTCCAGGCCATCTGTGGCTGCAGGGAGACCCTGTCTCAAAAAACTAAAAAATGCATTTAGTCTCAACTCTGAGAGAATAGCAAACACACCAACCTACATACAATAGGAATTATGATAGGACAGAAAAGTGACATGGATACAGAGGAAACATGGAAAATGGTAGAAAATCTCCAAATATGATGAAAATACTAAGGCTCAGAAACCTCAAGGAGGAAAAATCCTAAAATACCCATAGATAGATACAATTATTTTTTTTTAAAAAGCAGCAAATAGGAAATCTTGAAAACCACAAGAGGAAAGTAACTTGGATGCTGACCAGCATTCAGATGTAGCAGTACTGATTTTCAGTAGAAATATGGGACACATGACAGTGATGGTGTCACAGCTCAAAGGGTGAAATTTTCAGAAAGAAAACTATTATCCAAGAATTCTATACCTAGGAAAATCTGTGTTCAAAAATAAAGGTAATGATTTCTCTCTATATTTTCTCAACTATATAAATGCCAAAAACACCAATAACTTATAAGAAACACCAAAGGGAGGTAAAAGGAATGTGGTAAGGACTAATATAAAATCATTCTTCAACTGAAGAGCTGGCTCAGAGGCCTGGAACACTGCTCTTGAAGAGGACTTGGATGTGGTTCCTAGAACCACATGATGGCTTACAATTGCCTATAACTCCAGCTCCAGGATGATCTGAAGCCTCCAGCCTCCCAGGGCACTTACATGGAGAGAGAGAGAGATAGAGAGAGAGAGAGAGAGAGAGAGAGAGAGAGAGAGAGAGAGGAGAGAGAGGAGAGAGAGGAGAGGAGAAATTAAAAAGAAAATAATTTTTAAAATTTAGATTTAAGTATTTTTATTTGATGTTCATGAGTGTTTTTGCCTGTATGTATGCATATGCATTGTATGTGCAGTGCCTGTAGAGGCCAAAAGAGGGTGCCAGGTCCTCTGGAACTGGAGTTACAGATGGTTACAAGCTACCATGTAGCTGTCAGGGAACTGAATACAGATCTTCTGAAAGGGCAATAAGTGCTCTTAACCACTAAGCCATCTATCTCTAGTCCTCCCAGATAAAATAAATCTTCAAAAACTATATTATATATATATTTCCATATATATATTTCCTTTAATGTTTCTTATGTTATATATATATATNTATATATATAAATATATATTATATATTCCATTATATATATATATATATATATATATATATATATAATGGAGTACATAAAATTGGATTGGATTGGAAAGGGGATCTAAATTCATTCAAAATATATTATATGAAATTTACAAAAATTCAATAAAAAATTTAAAATACATGAGACTGGCTATGATCAAGAAAACAAATGGTACCAAATACAGGAGAGGTTGTGGGGAAAGGGGAACAATTATTCACTGCTGGTGGGACTGCAACCTCATGCAACCCCTATGGAAAGCAATGTGGAGAACTCTTAAAAGAATAGAAATTAACCTACCATTTGACCAAGTCATACCACTCCTGGGTGTATATCCAAAGTTTTGTCTTATTGCAGAAATATGTGGGCAACCATGTTTATTGCTGCTCTTTTCACAATAGCAAAGAGCTGGAAGCAACCCAAGCGTCCCTCAACTGATGATGACTAGATAATGAAAATGTGGTACATTTACACAATGGAGTTCTACTCAGTGGTAAAGAGAGATGACATGAAGGCTAGAGAGATGGCTCAGCGGTTAAGGGCACTGACTGCTCTTGCAGAGGACCCGGGTTCGATTCCCAGGACCCACATGGCAGCTAAGAATCATCTTTAAGCCGGGTGTGGTGGCACACACCTTTAATCCTAGCACTCAGGAGGCAGAGGCAAGCAGATCTCTGTGAGTTCAAGGCCAGCCTGGTCTACAGAGTGAGTTCCAGGCCAGCTGGGGCTCTAGGGAGACCCTGTATTAAAAAAAAAAAAAGATGATATGTCTTTAATTTTTTTAAAAAATATTTTGTAGCTTTCATTCTTCAAGTCTTTCCCATGTTTAGTTAATTCCTAAGAGTTTTATTCCTTTGTATGCAACTGTAGTTAGAATTGCTTTCTTTGCTTTCTGTTTGGGCTCATTGTTAGTGGTCAGAAAGCCCTCTGATTCTGAGTGTTTACTTTGTGTCTTGCTACTTTGCTGAATTTATCAATTTATTAAGTTTTTATTTTTATATAGTGCTTATAATTTTCTCTATATCAAATCATGCCATCTGCAAATAGAGATAATTTTGTTTCTTCTGTTCTAATTGGATGGATTTGTTTTACTTTTCTTCAATTCTCTGGTTAGAATTCCAGTAGGACAATGAGCAGAAGAGACAAAATAGAGTATCTTGGTTTTCTGTTTTATAATAGAGGAAAATCAGTGTTTTGCTATTGATGTTAATTGTGAGTTTTTTCTTATATAATTTTGTAGGTTTGCTGAGTTCTGTTTGTTATTTTTGTGTTTTGAGGTAGTGTCTCACTATGTAGCCAAGGCTGGCTTCAAATTCTGATCTTTCTGCCTCTGACTTGTAAGGTACCATATCCAACCTTTGTTTTTTTTTTTTCTTTGTAAAGTTTTTGATACTTAAAAATTAATCTGTCATATAACCTAGTGATTCCATATCTAGAAAAAAAGGAGAAATAAACTTTTGTGTCCAAACAGACTTTCATACCGTAGCAGTTTTATTTGAAATACTCTAAAACTGGAGCAAACTCATATACTTGTCAATAGGAATAGATAGATTATGATATATCTATTTAATAAAATACTAGTTAGAAATAAAAAAAATTGAAGTATTCTGAATGCTAGATAATGGATGAGTCTGAAAATAATCATGGTCAGTAAAAAAGCTGGATAAAGAAGTACAATATTATTCTGTGTATATAAAATTCTAGAAAAAGCAGATGAATTATACTTACAGAGAGTAATTAGTAGTTAGCTGAGAATGAGAAGATTCGAAGGGACTTGAGGAAGTTTAGAGGAATGATGAATAGATTTACTCTTCTATTTGTGGTGATGATCTTGTGAGTATGAATGTACAACAGGTATAAATTTTAAAACTGGGTCATTTGTAGATACTTTTTATATGTCAATTATATCACATTAAATATATTTGAAAAACAGATTTTTAGTATGTGATCTAGGCTAGCCTGGAACTTGTGATCCCCCCACTGCTACCTCATAAGTGCTCAGACTTTAGGTATGTGTTACCACACTCAGACTCACTGAAAAGAATAAAAGCTGTATTTCAGTTCTGAAACATTTGCAAGAAGGAAATGTCTGTAAATGTTTCTCAGATATGAACAATAAGGTTATAAAAAGAAATCTCCCAGAAGGTAGAAGTATTATAACAGATTATTCTGTCCACTGGGGACAGAGAGAATTTATTTTTATTATTATTAACTATTTAGTATTACTGTTATGATTGATTTTTTTTTTTTTTTTGAGACAAGGTCTCAGGTAGTCCAGTCTGGCCTTGAATTCCTGATTTTCCTGCTTCCAGCTCTTGAGTACTGGGGTTACAGGCTTCCCTTATCATGTCTAGCAGACAGGATTCCTTTAGAGAGTAGAACCAGGAGCAAATGCAGACACTTTCTGTCAAAACACTTTGTGATCCAAGCTGTGAGAGCTTCACATTGCCTGCTGAGGACTCCAGCTTGCTGTGGAGCAGTCCCCACTGTGTGTCTTCTACTCTTTCCTTTAGAGCATGGTAGTTACTGTTCCACTCTTTACTGATGTCTGAGGCCAATGGAGAGGATACTTGCTCAGATAACTTCTCTTTCTGTTTGGAAACTCCCCTTCCCTAGAGAAATCGCATGCAGAACTGCTTCAAAAAATAGCCTCTATCCTAGACTCAGATCTGGGAAGAGTACCTAGAAACCGAGAGAGAGCTTCAAGCTCTTTTGAGAAAAACTTCACGGTATGGGAGAAAGGAAGCATGTATTTGCTGTAATGAGTGGTCGCTTAACAAATATTCTAGCCTGCCCTTAATTTCCCAGCTTCTTTAAAGTTGTTGAGAGGCTGCTTGTGAAGAGTCTGGTAATTCTAGGAGTAAAATTTGTGTGCACCATTCTTGGGCCCAAATTAAAATCTCCTCTTTGCTATAATGAGCTCAGAGGTCATGTGCTCTTGATTGTGTAGCTAAAGTTTGGAGATGGGCCACTTGACCATTTTAAGTAAATGACAAATTTTTATTGTGTTAACTCACTGGAATTTAAATGATTAATACTTTTTTAGATTACTCAGGCAAGGCAAAAAGACAGAAGAGGGAGAGAGAAGCCAAGAAAAAGAAGACAATAAAATAGATGACCACTTAAATGATGCATAAATATAATGAAGTTGTTTATATGAATACACTTGACATAATTAAATTTTACTTTAAAATCATCTTCTCTGTAAATACTTTACAGAAAAATCCCAAATGTTTATCTGTAATGTATCCATTTGTCACAGAGCATAGTAAATATTATGTTATTTATTACATTATGTATTGTATTTATAATTTAAATGTTATAGCAATACTAGGGAAACTGAACAATTAAGAATACAAAAATAACTTCAGCCAGTACCCTTGTTGGTGCAGCTCTAAAATGCTTATGGATCACTTTCCAAGCTTGTTCTCTGCATGCACGTTTCATATAACATACTCATAATGCACTGACATGTTATAATTTATTCATTTGACATCATATTAAAAATTAAGTATTTCTGATGTGAAAGACTTGGGATTATTAGCAATTTCAGTTTGGGAGATTTTTGGATTATGGGTTATTTTCATCAAATTTTATCAGTTGAGCATCCCTAACATGAGAATTCAAATTTTAAGATCTAAAAATCTAAAACCTTTAAAAATTCTGAAAATATTGAGCATCATGTCAGATTTCAGATTTTTGGATTAAGTATAAATATCCTGTGTCACTAGTCATAGTAACAATTTTTAGAGTATAAATGCCATTATTTACTTAATTATTTTCTTAATTTTGGATATATTTGTTCCTAAATTTTTGCTTTTATGAATGTCATATTTGTGATTATGAATATATGTGAATATATTGTGACTATAAATATATTATATTTGCCATTATGAATGTATATGAAGATATTATGAATATACACATTTCTTATTTTTTCCTAGGCTGTATTTTCAAATGGTGTTGAACAGGTTGTGTTTTAACTACCTTGACCCTGTCTCCCCATCACCTTATCTAGTCATTATTTTCAGACCAAATGCATAAAAGCCTGATTTTTGTTTTGGCACTATATGCCTTCTCCATTTTCCTGCTTCAACTGGAGTCCCAGAGTAGTATCCAATGGGACAGGCACTCATTCCTAGCTTAGAGACTGCTTGAAGGTATGGAACAAAAATATTTAAAGAAACAAATATATCCCACAGCTGACATCATATTTAACAGGAAAAAGCTGCAGACACTCTAATACTTAGAGCAAGTCCTTCAGCATAACATCAGACATTCTATTCAAAGCAATCAGGTGGGGGGGGGAGTAGCATACAAATTAGAAAGGGTGATATCAAATTGTCGCTGTTCATAGCTGACACAACCTGATCAGTACAGACATGCAATGTTCCTGACAAAATTTACCAGAGCTAATAAATGAATTGAGCAAAGTTGTGGAATACAAAATCCAAATTAAAAAAATAAGCATTGCTTTATGTCAGTAATGACTTTCCTGAAAAAAAAAAAAAGAAAACATTTCTGTCATGGTTGGCTTCCATTGTCAATTTGACATACCTGGGAAGAGGGACTCTCCACTGGGGAATTTCTTCTATCAGATTGGCCTGTGGACATTTCTGAAAGGCATTTCCTTCATTGTTTTTTTTTTTTTTTTTTTTTTTTTTTTCAAGACAGGGTCTCCCTGTAGCCCCAGCTGTCCTGGAACTCGCTCTGTAGTCCAGGCTGACCTTGAACTCACAAAGATCCACCTGCCTCTGCCTCCCAAGTGCTAGGATTAAAGGCATGCGCCACCACGTCCTTCGTTGTTGTGTGATGTGGGATGGCCCACTCTTCTGTGAGTGGTGCCACCTCTGGGCAGGTAGCTCAGGGTTGTATAAGAAAGCTGGCTGAGCACAAGTCAGAGAACCCAAGCCAGTTAGAAGCATTCCTCTGTAGTCTCAGCTTTAGCTCCTGTCTCCAGGTTCCTGCCTGAGCTCCTCCCTGGCTGCCTTCAGTGCTGGACTTGATTTGTGACATGCAAGCCAAATACACCCTTTCTTCCCCTAATTGCTTTTGGTCAGTGTTTTATCAAAGCAACAGAAAGCAAAATAGGAAAATTCCATTCATAATAAAATAAAACATCCAAACTAAATTTAAAGAAAGATACAAAAATATTTATAATGAAAACTATAAAACAGTGGTAGGAGAAATGAAACAAAAGTCAAAAATGGGAAATGTTGTAATGGAATGGAGAAGAAACAATACTGTTGAAACATTCAAATTACTCAAAGTAATGTACACACAATGCAATACCCATCAAAATGTTAATGACATTTTTCACAAAACTAGAAAAAATCATCTTAAAATTCATGTGTAATAACATCCCCACCCCCCCTTTTTTTGGTGTTTTTGAGACAAGGTCTCCCTGTAGTCCCACCTGTCCTGGAACTCACTCCATAGACCAGGCTGGCCTTGAACTCAGAGATCTGCCTGCCTCTGCCTCCCGAGTGCTAGGATTAAAGGCATGCACCACCACAACAAAAACTTCTAACAGCCAAATTTTTTTTTTCTGAATAAAGAGAACAAAGCAGGAAACATTAAGCCATGTGAATTAAAAATATACTACAAAGTTACAGCAATTATGGCATGATATTAAACAGACACCTGTATCAATGGACAGACAAGAAAGCCTGAAAGTATACATACATCCATAAACAACTGCTATTATGCTACAAACATAAATTGGGAAGCTAATGTCTCCAATAAGCAGTGCAGAAGAGTGATATAGACCCTTATCTCCTATCAAAACCTGGTCTACAATGATGAAAGACCTGAAACTGAGACACTGTTGGTAGAAAACATAAGAAATGCTTCAGGAGAACGGACTATTCTAGGGTTTCATTTTTTCTACTTTTTTTCCAGATAAGACCCTCAAAGCCAAAGAAACAACATGCATGGGGACGTTGAAAGAGAGAGGGAGGGGGAGAGAGAAAGAGAGAGAGAGAGAGAGAGAGAGAGAGAGAGAGAGAGAGAGAGAAGACATTGCAGTAAGCACAAAAGTTTCTGTACATAAAAAGAAACAAAAGTGAAGAAATAACCTTGAGAATGGAAGAAAATGTTTTCATAGGATACATCTGACAAAGGGTTAATATTTCCAATACACAAGGACTCAAAAAATTCAACGACAATTATAATCTATTTTAAAACCACTGGTAATAGACCTAAAGAGATATGTCCCTAAAGAAGATATGCAAATGGCCAGTAGAGGAAAAAATGTTCAGCCTCACTAATCGTTGGGGAAATGCAAATCAAAACATAATTTAGATGCTATTGTTTTTCTTTCAGAATGATGGTTACAAAAGGACAAAAATTAGCAAGTGCTGGGTGAGGAGAAAAGGAAACTGTTGGTCACAGTTGGTGGGAATGTAAATTAGTGTAGTCATTACCAAAAACCATAGTGGAGAATACTCAAAAAATGACGACTTAAGAGTACCACATGACCCAGCAATCCCACTACTGGGAACTTATCCAAAGGAAATTAAACCAGTATGTTAAAGAGATATCTGCACTTTGATGTTTATTATAGTACTATTCACAACAGCCCAAAACCGGAAACAACCAAAATATCCATTAGTTGATGAATGAAAAAAGAAAATATGGCATATTTATATGAGATGGAGGGCTGTTGGGTTATAAAAAGAATGAAATCTCACTTGTGACAACATGGATGGGACTGAGATCATGATGTTAAGTGAAAGAAGCCGCCCACAGAAAGAGTGATCTCACTCATCTGTAGAATATTAAAAATAAGATCTCATCGAAGTTAAGAATAGAATGTGGGGGTAGAGGGGGGGGAAGGTATACCAAGGAGCACTAAGTTATAGTAGCAGAAACTGTATTATAACATGCTAATGTGACTACAGATGATGAGAATGTGGTACACACTTCAAAAGCTAGGACTTCAAGTATGTTTTATCACAAGGAAATATTAAATATATAAGCACATAGATATATTTTCCCTTAGTTGAACATCATTATATGAGTGCATGTGTATGTATCAAAACATCATGTGAACTCATGAAAATATATACATTTTCATGTCAATTTTAAAAATTAATAACTTCAAGCCAGGTGTGGTGGCGCACGCCTTTAATCCTAGCACTTGGGAGGCAGAGGCAGGCGGATCTTTGTGAGTTCAAGGCCAGCCTGGTCTACAGAGCGAGTTCCAGGACAGCTGGGGCTACAGGGAGACCCTGTCTCGAAAAGACAAAAACAAAATTAATAACTTCAAACCCCAAAAATGTATCATTTATTTAAGAGGACATAGTCCTTGTCAGGTGTAGTGGTGAATGCTTTTAATCCCAGCATTTGGGAGGCAGAGGCAGGCAGATCTCTATGAGTTAAAGGCCAGCCTGGTCTACATAGTGAGTTCCAGGCCAGCTGGGGCTACAAGGAGACCGTCTTGAAAAGACAAAAAAATAAAAGTAGAAATCATCCTTGTTATCAACTAAAATATACATATTTTAAAAACTGAAAAAATATACACTAAAATAAAAGAACATGAGAAGTAAATTTATTTATTAAGTGGAAAATAAGCCAGCATACTCAGGATTTAGGTTGGACATTGAAGAGTCCCAAAGGACCATGTGTTGAAGGCTTGTTCCCTAAACTATGACAGGTATTGGGAGATGATGGAACATGGGAACATGTTCTTGAAGGGAGTAATGGAATCCCTAGCCTCTTCCTTTTCTTTTTCTCTTTGCTACTTGCATGCTCTGAGATGAACAGGCTTCTCTGCCATGCATTCCTAATACAATATACTGTGTGCTTATCAGTCTAAAGTAACTGCCAAGTGCCCATGGTCTGAAAACATTAGCCTTGGTAAATATTTCCTTTATTAAGTTTATGATCTCAAATATTCTGTTACAGTAATAGAAAGCTAACTAACATATCCAGGAAATCTTCCTGGAAGAAATAATCTCATGTTGGAGCTTAATAACTATCCTGGACTTAACATGTTCAAAAGTATAAGATAAGCAACCAAATGTACATCTGTTCATTGCTGGAGAATTTTTTTTTTTGTCTTGTAACTGCTCTGTCTGGAATTTGGCAAAGTTGAATAAGCGATGTTGACTAAGGAATATCTTGGACCCCAAATCCTAGATTGGATCAGATTGTTCAGGGTTAAATTCTTGACTTTACTAATCAAAAGTTATGAAAAACAGGCAAATATTTAACTTTTCTAAGCCCTGGTTTCCTTGTCTATAAAAAGAAAATAACTGTGTACTTCATAGGCTTAAAATAAGAAATGAAATATTTGCATTTTACATTACCTAGCTCAACAGAGGCTTAGTTGCTACTAACAAGGTATCAAATCTGATGCAAGTGGGGTGTGCTCTTCAGCTTTCATGCACATCCTGGCCTTTCCTGCATCTCCCTCTATATAATATGCTCTCTCTGTACTAAATAGCCACACACAAAAAGTTTAAAATGGCTGTTGCCTATCACTGGTTATCAGAATTATCATTCACTATTAAATTACCAAGACAGAAATAAATGAAATATGACTCATCAGTTCGTTTCAGGAATAGACAAAGACAAGAGCTTCAAATAACAGTGCCATTTGGGGAATGCTAGGTTTAGATAGTGAAAAAAATGAAAAGAATAAACACATAAAGGGCCTAGAAAGTCTAGTTGTTTAATTCATGAGACATTTTTAAAAGTTAAAAAACTAAAGACAATTATTGTAAAGTAACTATCACAATTTTAAAAACATCTGATACCAATGCAGCATTTGGTATCAGTATTGATACCAATAAAGCATTTGGCATGCTTTATTTTATCTTATTCAGGATTCTAGCTTATAAGAATAAATAAGTATCTGGGCTGTGGTCATATTGAAAACTTGCTAAGTTCTCTGAGACTCTGTTACTGTGAAGAGAAATGCCAAGGGCTCTGGGCAGGCTCTGAACTGTTCTGGACATGGTGATCTGGTGGGCAGAAGGAGTCAGAGGTGGATCCTTCTATGTCTGTGAATCTTTGCTGGAGCTGAGCCACTGGCCAGAGACTGGCACAGTGCTCAGCATCTTTACCCTGTGGCCTGTGAGGCAAGAGGCAGCCCCTTTGCTACCAGAATGCAATAAATGGACAATAGGCAGCAAATATTCAGTCTTTGTTCTACTTTAGCTTGGGAACAAAAACTTACTCCGTTGATTTATTTTTAAACTTTGTGAATGAAAACAGAATTTAAAATGCTTTTTACTTCCAAATTGTATTTGACTCCCACACATACATTCTGTCTCAGTCCCAGGAATAGCCCAGGATTGGTACTTTTTGATCACCATTGGCACCGTTGCCCTTTCAAACACCAGCTTCTCTGGATCCTCCTACAAGCTTTACCATTCCTTATTCCTGACATAGAAATTTCCATACACAAGAAGTATTATGGATTTTGTCTCCATCAGCAGGTGGCAATCCAGGAAAAGAAGCTGCTGACTGAGGCTAACTATAAATTGGTTTCTTCTTCTGAGTCATGAAAATAAAATAGTACATTTTTTTACTTAGATACAAGAAATAATTTTACTTAGATACAAAAACTAAATACACTAAAGCTTCTAGAAACTTCATGTTGTCTCCAGAGCCCAAGTACATGCTTTCCTGGGCTTCATCTTAGAAGCGTATTGGTTTCAGAGATGTCTTAGTTACTTGTGTCAGCCATTCCTTACTTTTCTACCTTATGTGTTAGTCAGCTTTCCTTAACTATAACAAAATACCGAGATCAACAGAAAAGATTTAGCTGACCTCATAGTTGTACAAATTCTATCATCAGTTGGCCCAGTTGCTTTAGGACTGTGGTGAGACAGCACATCATGGTAGGAATAGAACACAGAAAAACAACTCATCTCACGGCCAGAAAGCAAAACGGTAGTGAGGTTGGTGATGTGGCTCACTGGGTAAACATGCTTGCTGTGTAAGCATGGAAACCTAAGTTTAATCCCTGGAACCCATGTAAAGGTGGAAGGAGAGAACTGGCTCCACAAAGTTGTCCTCTGACCTCTGTACACCATGAAACCTTCACCCATAGTCACATACATCATGAACACATAGTAATATATAAACAAATATGTAATTAAAAATTTTAATGATAGTAAGGGGGCAGAGTCCTATAATCACCTTCAAAGAAATGCTTCTAATGACCTAAAAAGACCTCCCACTAGACCTCCTAATAACACCACCTTGAGGATCAACACTTTATTCAACATTAGGCTTTTGAGAGATAGTCTAGATACAAATCACAGTACTTAACATATTTCACTATTGTAGCATCAATTTTAAGATAATTAAAGAATAAAAAGGGGAAGTCTCTTATTTTTTCCATTTCCACTCCTCCCTCTCTCACCCACATTGTTTTTAAATTGACTTCCTCCTCCATACTTGCAAGTGTCTGACTTTGTTCTACCTTGTTGTCCTTTCCCATGTTCTGGGACGTTCTCTGGCATTGACAAGGATTGTCTTCCAGACTTCTCTGCCCTTTGGTTTGCTTGTTTGTATTTTTGCTATCTGAGGTTGGACTGACTGTGGGCTTTCCAAGGAGAGGCAGGAGTTTGGATAAGACAGCAGTTTAAGCAGGTTTTATGACCAGTCATGTAATAAAATGCATTCAGGGGTCACCCAAGAAACTTTAATCAGCACCAGGGGTCACTGGATAGCACTTCTAGACAGGAGAGAAAGAAATGAGAAACAGAGGTTCAAAGGTGGGGGGGGAGAATTGGGGGAAGGGGATAACTTTCGAAGGGTCTCAAGTTATCAGAAATAACTAAAAAAAAATGTGTTTCGCAATCAGAAATCATAAAGAGTCCTAATTGTCCAGCGGAAACTAAAGATCTTCTGTAAATTTAGATGAGAATTTTACCCAAAGACTTCATTTTTTCCCCTCCGAGCAGTTTGCTTGAAAGTATGGCCTTCTGACGAGTCTCAGGATGGATATCAGATATCTCACCCTGAAGGGAGAAACATTCCCAGCAAATCCTTCTCCTCTGGAAAAAAAATTCTGCATCCAAAAATCAGAGTCTGGGCAGACAAATTGGCACCACTGTTTTCCCCCTCTCTTTCCAGCCTTCCTTTTATTTTCTGTGAGAAATAAGATTGCAGACTTGAGTCACAATTCACAAATATTTAGTCATATTATGTTGCAAGAAACCAGGAGGAAAAACCAGAAGAAGGTAATTCTTAAAAGCTTTGCCTTCACTCATGCAAACAAACTTTATGCTTCTCAGTAAATCTCCTGTTTTGTAAGTGGCCATTAAAATAACAGATCATTTGATTAAAATTCTGTTTTCTTTTCACAACAGTCATTTGGCGTTTTGGGGACCTCCAAATGTGTTCTTGGCCATGATGTCATTAGCATTTTATTAATACATCCAAAAGGTTAAAAGCTCTTAGGTTTATAGGGCTTTTAAAAGCAAACATTCGATTGTCTCTTGCATAAACTGCATCTGAACCCATTAAAATGTGACAACTTCAGAACTGACCCTGTTTAAAGGTAAAAAGAAAAATTGATCAAGGATTTGCCACATTTTTAATTGCTTTGAATTAAATGGAGACTGAATGGAGGCCAATATTTGGGAATGGAAAAATTAAATCCAATCCAACACCTTTCAATATAATAATATTTTTAAAATTAGGGTTTCACCTCTATTTTTCTGTTGAATGATTTTTTTATAGCACAAAAATGGTTTATAGTTTGAAAAGTTCATTTTTTCTCTCTCTCTCTGGTCCAGTTACAGTGTAGCCAGTTTGTCATTAAAAGTAAGTTGGAAAAAAAACTTTAAATACACATTTTAGGTATTTTGGCTTAAAAAAAATGCTCAGAGCACCATCTGTCAGCTTTTCTCTGTTGTTTTTCTGGATGGAAAAGGGATCTTTGTGTATCACTCAGGTGGTTTTATTAAACTTTGAGAACTAAAAACTTTTTCCAGCGGGGGTGGTGGTCTGGGAAGACAGCCTGGAAGTCACTCTCTAGTCCAAGCTCCTAGCAAACTCAGTCAATTCTCCTGCCTCAGCCTCTTAAATGCTGGGATTACAAGCATGTGCTACCACATCTGGCTCTAGGAACTCTTAAATTAGCCTTTTTTTTAAAGCATTACAAAGTAACTCCATGGTAAAATTATAAAACCATCACTGAGGGGACATGCGCAGCTCTCACACTGCTATTTGTTTTCTCTGCGTTGCCTCCTTTTCCTCCCGAGCATTTTCAGTTGGATTGCCCCGTCTAGTTGAGTGATCTTTTGCATATGAAGGAGAAAAATTCCTCCCTTCCCATCCCGGATTTTGTACCCTAATTGAAACTATTTGAGCTGTGTTCAGATTTCCCTATACTAATATCACTGATCACAAGGTTTTCTATTTACCTTTATTGCTTTATCCATTAGTTTCAGTGCCTACATCTTTCGTTCTTGTACATTTTGTGTCTTCAGGGCCCATTTGTGCTTTCTATTTTATTTTATTTTGTTTTATTTATTTTCTTTTTTCTCCCTCCCAAGTGAACCACTGAGAAGCTCTCCCGGGGAGTCTTTCCTTTTTTTAATTGCTTCTGTTCTGAGGCATGCAGGGAGCAGCGCACAACTAACTAGCAGGATCCCATCAGTAGATAAGCTTGCACAACATGCCCTTAATTATACAAACAAGTCTTTCTGGAGAAAGTCTTCTGACAATTACCTCCCGAAATAAATATACCCCAGCGACTGTCAATAGTAATAAAACCCACACAATCATTTCTTAAAGCTTTTATTGTTTGCCTGTAATTAGCATGTTGATGTGATTAAAGCTACATTTGACTTTTGATAAACCCCAGACTCCTTTAGATAACATTTCCAGCGGTTCAAAGCTGCTTTCATTAGAAGCGATATTTATCTGATTTGTAACCAATCAATTGGAAATAAAACTTTCCTGTGGCATGCCGTGAAAACAGCCAGCAGCAGCCTTGGTTTCCTCAGCCCCTCTTGCAGACTAGGTCCTTGAGAGAGATGGATTCCATATGGTCGGGAGGAGGAACCAGGCAGGGACCAAAAAGGTAGAGTGAGCCACTCTGGGGAGAGCCAGGCAGACCCGTGCCTTGTTTCTACGCGCGCTGCGGTGGAAGGCATAACTGCTGCAACCAATTTTCTTGAAAAATAGACTTCGTGTGGCAGCAGAAAAGCCTGCAGAAATGGAGTTTGCTGAGGCCATAATTTGTAATGTTTACTCTACTTCCATATTCTAAACTGTTTTATCAGACTTTAAATTTGCTTTTAACATATATATATATATATATGCATGTATATGTATACACACATTCGTGTATGTATACATACATATATGTATACATACATATATGTATATATATGTACACTCTTTTCCTTCCCCCCAAGTTTACTCTCCCTCAGTCTTCCTTTCTCTTGCTCTCTCTCTCTCTCTCTCTCTCTTTCTCTTCTCTCTCTACTTTTTGTCTTCTTTCTGGCTTTTGGCTCTATATGTTTTTATTTTTTTCTACAAAACCATTTTTGTTTGCAATCAATGTAGTTTTCTTTATTCAGAATTACAAAGCTCTAAATGTTGATGTTCTGGCAACTCGATTTTTCAAAAGTTCATTTGATCAGGGAAATATGCTGAGAATTCGGGAATGGAGGAGTGAGAAGCAGCATCCGGGAACTGTCACTGTAGTAACACTGCATCTTACGTCTTATTTTCTGTCTATTTTAACCATTGCACAAGTGTATTTATTTTTGTTCTCAGTGGGAATAAAGAAAAAGGAAAGCCAACCTACTTTTAAAATTAGTGTATATTATTCAAATTGTTTTTTCTCCTTTGCCCTCCATAAACTCCAAACTCTATGAATTTTTAGAAATGAAGTGGAGGGAGGAAAATATTTTCATATAATGGAAAACTGTTGACATGCAAACCTTTATGGATTTCTAGCCATGCCTCATTAAAATTTGTCTTTAAATATGTGGTAAACATGTGCATAAATACTGTGTGCCATGCTTTTTAAATTGAGTTTTAAAAAGAATGTACATAAACAAAATAGTTTACTGCTATTAAAATGAAATCTATGTCTGTGAAGCAATTTACAATAATATGAATCTGTTCAAAGGTTTTCCATTTTAATTTAATTATATGATGTCTCAAAGCCCATTTCAAATGTTTTCTCAAATTCTGTGATTTATAACTTGATAGATAATCCCATCCCATTCCAACATTGTTTAAGCATACCTATGTCTTTGCACAGATAATTTAAGAGCATTGTCTTGAAATGCTGATTGTTTCCAATCTAAAAATGGCCTCAGCTATGACATTTAATATCTTGGGAATGAACACCGTCTCATGTACGTATGACCTACAGGCATTTGCACTTAAAAATCAAGAAACCAGGGGAGGAATTATGCCTGCAAAATGAACTGTTGAAACAGCAAGGAGATTGGGTGTGACAAGTCTGTCTCTACGGGTCTGGAATTTATGAATATGTCTCAGAGCCAGGAGAATCTCTGAGGGTGCCAGGCTCAAGGAAAAGCTCTATGTGAAGTCCACTATGTACCTTTAAAAATCAACTTTAATCAAACACTTTCAACATTTTGTTTTCCATAATTTAGAAAACATTTCAGAAGTCATTAAAAATCCATTTAAAACATCAACCATGTGTTGTTCTTCACTTTAAATACATCCCTCATCCTTCCATTTCCTAATTAATATAACGAAGGGAACTCCCTTGCTAAGTGGATTATACTACCGAAGCACAAAATATTTATCCCCACCTTCTTGATTTTATATTTACTAAGATTATTAATCATATATTCTTCAGATAAAAATTTCATTTCTTCGGCCAGGTGTGGTGGTGAACGCCTTTAATCCTAGCACTTGGGAGGCAGAGGCAGAGGCAGACGGATCTTTGTGTGTTCAAGGCCAGCCTGGTCTAGCTGGGGCTACAGGGAGACCCTGTCTCGAAAATACAAAAAAAAATTCATTTCTTCAAAAAAAGTTAAGTATATTTTAGAAATTAAAGCAACTTCCTATTCTGTATCATCCTCATGATTATTAAAATAGCAGTGACAGTCAAAACATGCTGGACCTGAACAATGCCTTTAAATTACACTCTGCATACAACTAAGACTACAGTGACAGTATCTCAAGTCACAGGAGGATAAATGATTTTCAGATTTACAAAGAGAAATCACGTGCTTTTAGAGTTTTATTCTTGCCTTACTGTTGACTAATGCTGAAATAACGTATCAAATAACTAAAGGCAAAAGTTGAAATCTGGCCTCACTGGGTTTTGTTGTTATAGTGGTGGTAGTGTTTAAGAGTGTGTGTGTGTGTGTGCACATATGTGATACTGTATGTATACCAAGGACAAATAAGTGACTGCAGCATCACAGTTTAGCTCTTTATTTTCTATAAAAATATAAATCAATAAAACAGGTATTCAGTTCTACCAAAAACAATGCCAAGAGCTAACTACTATATATGCATCATTTTTTTTCTTGGTGAGAAGTGGAATTTATGTAGCCACTAAATATACTACACAATAACAAATATCAGAATGAAAACCAATAAATATAGCAGCTATCTAAACTGTCTCCCTTTACAGTATTTAAATGTTTAAAATTGAGGCATCGGCATAATGTTTTCATCTTTAATCCAGGTGGTAGATAACACGTAGGCACAGCTATTAGTTCTGTTCTTCTCTGCTGAGGCTTGCCTGCCTGCTAACTGTATGATGTGGGGAATTTCAAAAGTCCTCAGAAATACAAGTGTGATGTTATTCTCCACACTGAGTTATTCAGGAGAAGGTTGGGCACCTTTTATTGTAGGTAGCCAAGTCAAGATATTCTAGTTCACATCTCTCATCTTATACAACAAGATGATTTTTCTCCCCCATTGGTCTTTGCACCTGTGTGTGTTAATTTCTTTATTTTGGATCCCAAAATCTTTTTCTTTTTGGTGGTGCAAGGAATAGAACCCAGGACCTCAGGCCTGTCACCCAACTGCTGTGCTATTGAGCCACAACCCCAAGTTGCATGCCATTAAGAAAGTTCTTTACACAATGGAGGTTTTTGTTTGCTCATAAGTTCTATGCACACTATCAGCAAAAGTCATTTCTGAGAAACCTTTAGAGAGAGAGGGAAAGAATCTGTCACTTGAAGTGTTATCTGAAGACACTAGGATTCCTGCTTCACCAGTAATTCTTTCAAAAAGCAGAATGTCTGTGAACTAGACAAAAAAGACAACAGTTGAATTTCTACTTTACCATTAGACTATGGGGCTAATTCAGTAGTTGAGTTTCTACTCCACCATTAGACTATGGGACTAATTCAATAGTTGAATTTCTACTCTACCATTAGACTATGGGGCTAATTCAACTTTAACTAACTGTCAATTTATTAAGGGGATTAACTTTGCCTTTTTTTCTTTCTCACATTTTAATTTGAAGCATGTGTGATTCGGATGGCTTTCTGAAGGGTAATCACACACTTGTGGAAACAGCAGCAGTCAAATCCACAGCAGAACCCCAAACCAAAGAGATGAGGATAACAGTGAGACGCTCTTTTTTTAAAAATTTTATTTATTTATTTATGTGTATGAATGTACTGTCTGCATGTAGGTTTGTGCACCCGTGTCGTGCAATGCCACGTAGGTCAGAAGAGGGTCTCAGATTCCCCTGGAACTGGAGTTCTCCTGGAATTGGAGTTACAGACGGTTCTCAGCCGTCATGTAGGTGCTGGGGATCAAACCCGGGTCCTCTGCAAGAGCAGTCGGTGCTCTTAACTGCTAGGCCATCTCTTCAGCCCGGAGATGCTCTTTAAAACTTATTCCATGTATGCATAAAGTTGTTCGCTTAAATCCAGAGCGCTCGTTCTCTCTCTCTCTCTCTCTCTCTCTCTCTCTCTCTCTCTCTCTCTCTCATATCTGTGGCTACATGACTAGCATGATTTTCCACAATGTGAAACATATTGTGACTAAGGCAGTTTAAAAAGGAGTTCCAGTAAAACTTAACAGTTCTATAAATAAATGAATAGGGTAACTTCTACTCTCTGGATTTCAAAAGGCTAATTCTTAAAAAACAACTTGAAGGAAGCACAAAATGGCAGCGCTGGGGAAATCTGTTCCCAAGGGAAGGTTGGAAGAGACCATGCTGCAGATTCTTGCAAAGCAGTGGGCCAGGGTGCTGCACATTTGTACTTGAGAGCAATTTCGGGGTGCGCCTGGGAGCCTGCTCTTTACATTCTATGTGAAGATCTGATGGACATGGACAAGTGTGGGTGCCTTGAAGGCTGTATATTCTTGCTTCTTTTTTTTCTTTTTGCAGAGCCATTGTGGGAGCCAGAAGAAAGAACACCAAAAGGGAAGTTTTAAAAGAAAAGAAAAAAAAAAAAAATAGGAAAAAAAAAAAAAAAAAAAAAAGAAAAGAAAAAAGAGCAGGCACTCTGAGCTCCAGCGGAAGCAATGCCAAGAAGTAACTAACTAAAAACAGACTGAACAGAGACAGAAACGAGGAAAGAATAAAATGGTTTGGAGTCGGGCTGACAAATACATTGGAGAGCAGTTCACATAGTTTCAGACCGTGCTTGGCATCTAGCTCAGAGATTCGTGTGCCTGCGTATAGATGCAGTTTTTATTTCTGGGAGAATATTTTGCTATTTCTTAATGAAGAAGATGCTACTTTACTTTTTTAAAATAATGGAGAGGCCATCCCCATTATCCTTTACCTCCCCCAAATTCTCCATCCTCTAACTTATTGTGGTTTTAAAATGTTTTTTTCTGTTGAATCACTAGATCACTTCCTAGGGTTTCCAGCCAAGTAAAATACTAAAACCCCAAATGTCTGGGCCTACTGACTTTCAGCTAGTTTTCTAACACTCCCTTTTGAGGAGGCAGGGGACCACCTGGCCTTGTAATTCAGCCTGTTGTAACAACCACAAAAGTAGCTGGAGAGAAGTCAGAGGGTGATAAGGGCCAGGGATAGATTGGATTCTGTATTACTTTGCATAGCCTAAGCAGCATAGAGCTGAGGTCTGTAAGCATTTGGTTTAGCAGATTTAATCCACGGATGGCTTGTATGGTAATGAATGTCTGAATTGCTTGTCTATAATTAGGGATTTTTAATGTGTCCTCATGGGCTCTGCTGAACTTTCCTGTTTGTAAGTGAGGGTTTAACACACTCAGCTCATCTTTGGAACTATGCAAGCTGTTGATTCCCACAGGAGAGCTCACCAATGAGATGTGATTTTCAATCTCACCTTTGACTACTGGGAGTAATTATACATGGTTTATGGAAAGAGTTCTTCTGGAATGAGGAGGAGACATAGGAGATGCAGATATTCTCTCTCTGTCTCTCTCTCTATCTCTCTCTCTCTCTCTCTCTCTCTCTCTCTCTCTCTCTCTCTCTAAAATATCTGAACCCAGAAACTCACACATACTAGGCAAATGCTCTTCTACACCATCAGTACCAGAAGTTGTTTAAACTAAATTGAATACCTTTCAGATAAGGGATACAAATGCAGTTTGGACTGGATTGTTTCCCTCTGCCTTGTTATCAAAGCACTGGGAGATTTCAACTGCTCAGAAAGACAGGGTATCAGCATGGAGACTCTTCTTGTACCTCTCTCCACAAGGTTACAAAGACCAGACTTGATGACACACAGATCCCCAGCTGCCAAACTTTTGTTTTCTTCTAGAGTAGACACATTGTAAAGGCACTAACAGTGACTAATCATCACACTGACAGTAACAATCACCCAAAGGGCAGCATTCTGCTTTGTGCACTTCTTCCTTGCCATTTCATTCTATTCTTCCTGTCCCTAGGAACCAGTCTTAACTGAGCTGTCTCAGGATAGACACAAGAAGAAAACCACTCTGGAGAAGAGTGGCGATAGATTGCTCCCACCTCTAGGGTAGCTGCTGCTTTTGCACTGAGAACATTTGCGTAGCATCTGTTCCCTGTGTCTTAGACAGAACACTTATGAAATACACAATACTTTAGCATCCCCATTTCCGGTATTTTTTTCGCAACAAAATTGAGCTCCTTAGTAGGGTGATATTGTCTGTGGCACTGTAGACAAAGTCCAAGTAGACTGCAGAGTGGACAGTAGTGGAATGAGCGACATGTGGGTATGGCACTCATTCCTTTATGGGAGTGTACAGTGGAGACTGGAGGCTATGCATTGCAACCATACCCAAGCAGCCATGATACTTGTATTCAGTGTTGATCAAACTATTCTATCAGCTCCTGTTATTGATTGAAATTTTCAGACCAGTGATAAAGTTAACTTGGCCACTCTCATGTAGTGGAAACACTGCGTGCTTTAGTACACATCTAGAGTCACATAGAATGATAGCATATTTAATTATGTGTCCCTTGACTTCCAACTTTCTCCTCCATAAAATGAGCACTATATCAAGAGAATATTTTAGATAAGCTATAGAAGGTTCTTGGTACACTAAAACAAAATAGTACTCGACAGTCAACTCAAAGTTCTTTTCTCTCCCTGCTATTCAAAATAATATATATATATATATATATATTTTTTGGTCTTTTCGAGACAGGGTCTCCCTGTAGCCCCAGCTGTCCTGGAACTCACTTTGTAGACCAGGCTGGCCTTGAACTCACAAAGATCTGCCTGCCTCTGCCTCCCAAGAGCTAGGATTAAAGGCGTGCGCCACCACGCCAAAATAATATTTTTTAATGAACTATTTTGTTGCAGATCTTTCTAGAATCTAGTCACTAACTCTTTAATAGTTGATTGCCTTATTCTACATAACCAGTATTATAGGATCACTGTAGAAGTTGTAAGAGACTCAATGCACAGTATCTTAAATGCTGAACTGTAACCTTAACAATAGATATCCAGATATTTTTCTGGTGCTTTGACAAGACAATGACAATAATAATATATTTCTGCAATATTTTGTTAAGAGCTATACTTAAATTATTTCACTTATTTCTCCTGATGATTTTATTAAATTCTTGTTTCTATTTTAAAAATGAGGCAAATAGAACTCAAAATAATAAAAGAAAAACTATCATCATTCAAATAATTTAGATGAACATCGAATCCAGGTCTATTTCACTAAATCCGTAGTACTATGCATATTGTTTCTCATGACTGAGTACAGAAGCCACCATGACTACAGATAGTAAAACTGCTAAATCTTCTATAACACAAAATTCACTTTTCTGTCTAGATAGCTCATTCTACATTCCGGTAGCTACCTATTTTCTATAGTTCTTTGAATCTAATGACCATTATTGTGAAGCGCAATGGAACATTTAAAGAAAAATGTTTGTCATATGGGGGGAAAAAAGCTTCTGGATTCTTTCCAGGGTCCCTAAGACACTGTCTGGTACTAGTAAGCGTCTCCATGGTCACTATGTGTTATTTTCATTTGTTAGAACATTTTCGAGCTGATATATTGAGCAGCACTTGCACTGAGGCAAGGGGACTGCTGGTTTGAGGCCAGCCAGAGTGGCAAAGTGAGACCTTGTCTCCAAAAGCTAAACAAACAAAGGATTCACAGATTTCCCATTTCCTAGGTTGAGGTATGCAAAATATACCCTCAATTTCAATACAACAAACACAAAGAAGAATTCAAAAAAACCGCATTAATTTATTACATACTAAAATGATATTTTGTTAACATTTCTGCTGTGAATTAGGCATACTATTAAAATTGTTTTGATCTGTTTATTTTTACATATTTAAATGTGACAATGGAAAGTTTTTCATTACATACATGGCTTCCTTATGTAACTTGCATTATATTTCCTTTGGGCAGCATTGACAGCACTGATCTCAAATTTGGAAATCAGAATGGACCAATCCACTCCTTGCTTCATGTAGCCTCAGAGAACAGCACAAAGAAATGTATATTTTGCTTCCATCCTGTCCTGCTCGAGTGCTTTTACTACAGGGTACTCTACACACATGGATGGAGCTCTTCCCTTTTGGTGTGTGGCTGAGGGCTAAGCTGATTATCCCTTAGCTCTCCTTGTTTAAGGCTGATGAGTTATATTTAAACCAGAAAAGATTGCAGTTTGTTCTGTAAGTGAAGGCATGGCTTTATCCCCTCAAATCATGGAATCAGCCTTGGAAAAATGCAGGCATGTACCCTCAGTTTTACTAACTGGTGAGTGGGTGGGACTGGGAGGAAGGTTTGAAACAGAGGACAGAGTTGTATTAAACTGAGTCATGGTCCAAGGTCCTATCACTCTGAGTCTTCACAATGAACACAAATGTCTTTTCAAACTCCGCGTTCTACATCTGAACACAATAGAGGATTGTCTAGAGGGACCAACCATGCTGATGACTTTGATTTCTGTTCTTGAGAAATGAAACGACATTGCCAACTACTCAACCTAGACGTGGTTTACTCAGGTCTCACCAAGAAGACTACAGCTGATTTCCATCTTGGAGGAAGGAACTGTTTCCGTCAGCTTGCCTGCCTAGGATTGCAGCTGAGCCATATTTAGCCTCTAAAGCTAGATGTTTTAGTGCCTGGCTCTTTTTAACTGGCATATGTTAAGAGCTTTGAATTAACAGGTGCATAAAAACTGTCAAAAAACACTTAAATCTCAAGACAGACTGTCAGTTGTATTAAAAAATATGGTGTTACATAACCATGCACTCTCAACACGTCCAGCCTGCCACAGCTTGGAAAGTCCCAGTGATGTTAATCCATACCATGAAACAAAAGGCCATGGTGCTTAGCGGGCAGTAGAGGATGGTGGTTATGCATGTGTGGATGGTGATTAAGAAGAATAGATCACTAAAGGGAAGGTTTCCTTTCCCTGGAACGGAACCTTCTTTCAGATTTAGAGATCTATCTGTAAGCCAAACTAACTAAAGAGGAAAGAAACCCCCCAAACTCTAGAGGGCATTCTTAGAAGATGTTCCTAGTAAGGAAAATAATTTTTATACAACTGTAGTGAAATTTAAATTTAAATGACCACAGGATAGAGAACATGCATTGTTTAACCTTGTATGAATTGCTATAGTTGCAAGTGAATGTATAAAACATACAGCTTGCCTAAAATAAATGGCGTCAAGTACAAGCCAGTTAAAGCAGAGAATAAGTCATTTATTTCTATGATATTAAGAGCTCCTTTATCATATTTCAAGACAATAGTTATGCACCACTGACTCTAAAACTGGGTCAGAACCAAGCATTTCTGACTTAACTACTTCCTTGCATATAACATATGCCATAAAAGCATTTTTTAGTGAAATCAAATTAAAAGTTAAACGTGACCTTGGCTGTGTTTTAGAGAGATATCTCATATTCAGCACTGGCTACTTATCTACCAAATAGCTGGGTGATCAGGGCCAAGTCAGTCATTTTTTTCTAAGCCTCGTTTATTTTTTTAAATGTAATATACAGGATGGAGTTGGGCTATGTGAAACGGACACATTTATTTTAGTTCTTAAAAGAATAAAATCTTACAATGTGTTCTAGATATTCTCATATAAAATGATAAACACTGTATTAAATTTATGTTTTTGTTTTGTGGTGTTGTTTTTCTGTGTCCTAACATGTATGTATATTACTCCACTTTTGGTTATGTTTTCTTTTTTTTCTAAAATTCTTATGTGTAATCCAGACTCAGATGGCTCTCAATACACCAGATTTTCAAATAAACAGATTCTGAAATGGAGCCGTGTGTACAAAAGATGATCCATAAGAATGTCTGAGGATGGCAATTGGTAGAGAGCCCAGAAAGGGACACTGGGCAGGGGAGGGAAGGAGCTCCAGTGTCGACCAAGGTCTCCTGCAGATGTTGGAAGGGGCTCCAGTTTCTCCCATCTGAGGATGAGGAACCAATCCTCCGAGTCTCCTTCAATGTTGCCCACCCCCAAGGAAAACAATTTGACAAGACCACTCTTTTTAGCCTAGAGCAGCTCTTGGAGAGAGAATGACCAGTGAGCAATCAGCACTTTCCAAGCAGGGGTGGGGGTAGGGGTGGGAGGCAGTGGTTTTGGGGGGTTGAGGGAGAGGCAGCATACCATCTATCACAGTATCCATTACAAAGGAAATGTAGGATTTGTTCTGGTGTTTCTTATAGTTTCTATTTCCTAGATGTGTGTCATTTGACAAGACACCAAACACTACATTTTTAAGCCCATTCTTTCCTCATTCCTAATTTAGAGAACCAGGTAAAATTAGGAAGACCAGAATGGTATTTGTAAAGCACCTTACAGAGTATGGACGCTCATTAATTGCTAGTGTCACCTTCTTCCCTTATTAATTATGTTTACATCTAAAGATAACTTCAGAAAATAAAGAATATGTAACAATCATTAATTTGACCTTGAGGTTCATCCCCAGGAGAAAATGGTTTCCTCTTGTAAGCTGGCATTTTGCACTATATTGTATCATTAGAAAAATGTATATTGAAAGGCTACAATCTCTTTCCCCTCTCATTCTATCTCCAATGCGATCTCAAACTCTAACATTACTCATTAACTAATATTCATACATTAGAAATTGAGATGAGAATAATTCCCTAAAAGGTTAATTCTACTCTATTTATTAATTTGAGAAGCATTAAATATCCTGCCAAGTCTCTGAAATAAGTTTAAGAAGAGTAGTTGGATAGAATAAATTAGAGATACACAGAAGAATTTAGTTATTTTGCCAAATCCCTTTTTAAATCAAATTTAAAGCCAAAAATACTATGCACAAATAGCAATAAATTGCTTTCCCTTTGGGAAGTTTTCCCTTGCTATTCTTTTCTTAAGAATCATTGTTAGATATTATAGTCTATTATATATTGTCTATTAACTCATGTTATTAACTTCTTGTATTATTGGAAAGTGATATTATTATTGTTTTATCTTTTTTAAATGGAAATAAGAAGCCAGTTTCTATAAAGGGCCTTGAGGAGAAAGGATCTTTCCCTGAAATAAATTGCATTCTAAAATCAAAGTATGGAAGTTTCAACTGGCAAGCATTCCTCTCGGAATATTCAGTCTTGGGGTCTTATCTGAAATTCCAAAATGCATGTCAAATCCTCGAGACTTTTTCTCATCCTTGCTTTCTTTCTCCTTCCCTGATTCCTTCCTTTGGGGAGACTTTTCTGGCTTCTCCCCTTCTCAGCATCAGTCAGTCTAACATAACTATCACAAGAGACCCAAGGAGAGGCCCAGACTACTCATCAATAGCCTGATTTTTGAAAAACTACAACAAATAAATCTGATTTCAGAAGTCAAAGGCCAAGTAGAGGGAGGAAATTCCTGTCTTCCTAATATTGACAATTTTCCTTTTCCTCTTCTTCTTCCTCCTCCTCCTTCTTCTTTTTTCTTTTCCTTTCTTTTCTTCTTCTCTCTTCTTCCTTCTCCTCTTCCTCCTCCTCCTTTTCCCCTCCTCCTCCTCCCCTCCCCCTCCTCCTTCTCTTCTTCTTCTTCTTCTTCTTCTTCTTCTCCTTCTCCTTCTCCTCCTCCTCCTCCTCCTCCTCTTCCTCCTCCTTCCTCCTTCTCCTCCTCCTCTTCCTTCCTTTTTTCATTATTTTTTCTTTTATCTTCCTATTCCTATTCCTTTTCCTTTTTCTCTGCCTTTTCCATCCACTTCCTTCTTGATGCCCCCTTCTCCTACCCATTTTTCCTATTTATTTATTTGTTTATTTAGCTTTTGATATGCAGCTCAGGTTGGTCTCAAACTCAGAGTCAGAATCCTCATGCCTTATCTTCTGAGAACACCAGGATGACAGGCATGCACTACCAACTCAGCCTTAATAATTACTTTAGCTGGGAGATATTTTATTTTTTTATTTTTTTTTTCAAATTTTTTTAAATTTTATTTTTGAATGTGTATGAATGTACTGTCTGCATGTAGGTTTGTGCACCCATGTCATGCAATGCCGCAGAGGTCAGAAGAGGGTCTCAGATTCCCCTGGAACTGGAGTTCTCCTGGAATTGGAGTTACAGATGGTTCTTAGCCACCATGTGGGTGCTGGGGATCGAACCCGGGTCCTCTGCAAGAGCAGTCGGTGCTCTTAACCGCTAGGCTATCTCTCCAGCCCCGCTGGGAGATATTTTAAATTTGTCCATATGGAACAGGAAAATCTTTTTTTTTTCTTAAGCATATAACAGGTATCTGAGAAAGATACCTGTTATATTTTAGTACTTTAGATCTCAGGAGAGGACAGGAGACCATGGCTTCATAACTGATTAATATCTGACACCACATTGTCAACATTTAGCAGGCTGTATTCATGTAGCAAATTTCAAGATAAACTAAGTCTTTGGCTGAATTATAGTCATGAATGATCACAAGACTTGGGAAAAAGAATAAGAGGGGTGAGAAGGTGATTCAACCCTTCCTGAACATCTCTTGCTTGGGAGCATTTGGGAACCTTTCATGTGTTGTCATAACCTATCAACTGGGCTTGGCCTGGTGGCTCAGAGATGGGGCAGTCTCTTGCTTTGCAAATGCCAAACCCTCATTGAGCTGACTCTCACATGTCAGAGAGCATCTGTCTCCTCCCATCACTTTCAGACTGGTAAAAACAGTACATCATGGACATATTGTACATAACACAGTATCTGACACTCCAGTGCCACAGATGTGATACAATCTAGAGCAGAGTGGAGGTCCTCCAAGGCAAACTCCCACCAGTGAGAATGAGGAAAGGTAGGAGTTGTCAGATCAGTGTCCTATTCTTCCTTACGCCTGTGGGCAAACGGCTTTGAAACATCATTTCTTTTTTTTTTCCAAAATATTTTTTTTAATTTTATTTATTTATTTATTTTTATGTGTATGAATGTACATGTAGGTTTGTGCACCTGTGTCATGCAATGCTGTGGAGGTCAGAAGAGGGTGTTGGATTCCCCTGGAACTGGAGTTAAAGATGGTTTTCAGCTGCCATGTGGGTGCTGGGGATAGAACCCAGGCCCTCTGCAAGAGCAGTCGGCGCTCTTAACCACTAGGCCATCTCTCCAGCCCCGAAACATCATTTCTTAATGTAGTCTTTCTGTAGATGTTCCATGAGAGATCTTCCCTGGGTATCCATGTAAATGTCTTGACTATCATTGCAAAGCAGTAATCATTGCAATCTAGCTGTCTGTTTCCTTATCTCCATCCTACCCAACCTCCTAAGTGAAATCACAGCAGCTAATCCTTGCTTCAAACTCATTGCAGATCTCAAACACCATGGGAAGCACAAAGTCTTCTAAGAAACCAGTCTTAACAATGTGCATGAAGTAAAGTTTACATCTTAGAAAAAGGTTGCACAAATAAGAAAACTCACCGAGGGTTTAGGAATATAAGGCATAGGACATTAAAATCCTGGTAACTAAGGATAGCATACATGTGCATCTTTCATAGTGCCAAGGGTTTCTGTCCTTGAGAAATCAATTGAGGAAATCTATCATGCAACAAGGTCACCACTGTATTGTGGGCCAGGAAAATGGCTCAGCAGTGAAGGGGCTTGCCAACAAGAAGCTTCACAAGCTCCATTTGATCAAGCCCCACATGGTGGAAGGAGAGAACCAACTCCCACACGTTGTCCTTTGACCTCCACAGATGCACCATGGCATGCACACACACACACACACACACACACACACACACACAGTAAATATATGTAATACAATGCAAAAATAAGGTATTCTTAAAAAGTTATCACAGTGTATTTTAAATGTTCTTAGAACAAGCCTGGCGTAGTGGCGCACACCTTTAATCCTTGAACTTGGGAGGCAGAGGAAGGCAGATCTCTGTGAGTTGAAGGCCAGCCTGGTCTACAGAGCAAGCTCCAGCTGGGACTAAAGGGAGACCCTGTCTCAAAAAGACCAAAAAGAAAAATGTTCTCAGAACAAAAAGAAGGATCTTAAAAAATATAATATAAACATAACTAGAGAGATTTAGCTATTTTAATTTTACAACCTTAGAAGACAATAGTGTCACTAGGAAAAAGGAAAAACAAATCAAACCAAACCAAAAGCCCACTGAGGTGGGAATCAGGAGACCCACCTTAAGTATAAAATGGAAGTAGTAATAGTAGCTATTCTGGCAATCTGAACTAGTTGTCAGGAATATCAAATGAGCTTGGGACTTGAGGTGTCAAGTGCTAGCCACTGTTTGGCTACCAAGTATCATTAATATAACTGTGACTTTAGAAAGAAAGAAGGCATTAGAATCAGAGAGAGGCTCAAAGCCCAAATACCATACAAGAGAACAGTAAGGTCTTAGAATGGTGACTTCAACTTTCTGAACCTATTCTTCATTTTAAAATGTGGCTAATCCAGGAGCTGATGTAAAAATAAAAGACCATCATGTTGCCAGATACAGCCTTGGACTACTTTGTTCATGTGAGTCTGATTTTTAAATGTGATCATTAAAATGAACAGACACTTGTGGAGATTTCAGCTGAAGTTTGAAAAATGGGATACTGCCATTTATTTAGTAACCAAATAAGACCTTCAATGCATTATGTAAAATACATACTGCAAACTAAATCTAGTCCCTGAAGATGAGGCCATCATCTGGTTGATGAGACCAGGAAGATGCACAGTTTCAGCCAATGAGCAGGGCCAATGTCACTGATAACTTACAGGCAGGAGCATCTCAGAACTTAGAACCTACCCTAAATATTAAAACGGCACATGATGCAGAAAGAAATCAATGTCCCATGGTAAATAATCAAAAAGTAAGGGCACACTGAGAAAAATGTTTACAAATGACAGAGAATACAAGAGCAGACAATTTAAATTAAGCTTCAAAAATGGGCAAAAGATGAGACAGCTTTCTCAAAACCTGCTGGATTTGGTAGAACAAAGACTTCCACTCTTTTTGACCAGTTGACAAGGTTTGCAAAAGGGTAAAATGACTGTGGTGTCAGTGTTATTGTTTCATTTCTGATTTTTTTGGTCTTTTTGAGACAGGGTCTCCCTGTGGCTTCTGCTGTCCTGGAACTCACTCTGTAGACCAGGCTGGCCTTGAACTCACAGAGATCCTCCTGTCTCTGCCTCCTCTGGAGTGCTAGGATTAAAGGCATGTACCACCATACCCAGCCTGTTTCTTTCTTGAAAGAAAGCAGTAAGGCAAGGCTGAAACCCTTCCTCTAACACAATAATACAGAATAACTTAACCAGGAAGACAGGCTTATGCCGACGTCAGTTGCTGTGATGACCACATCTGTGAGTTCCAGGCCAGCCTGATCTATGCAGTGAGTTCTAGGACAGCCAAGGCTACATAACGTGCCCCTGTCTCAACAATAACAACAACAATAAAAAACACTAACCACCACCACCAACAACAACACAATCAAATAGGAAAAGACACATGCTAAAGTCAAAAATCTAAAGCTTACTTAGAAATAACTATGACCATTTCCCTCAGCCAAGCGCCTCTTGGGAGGATGAAGGACTAGAATATAATGAACCAAGAAAATTCACAGGCTGGAGTAAGAGAAAGAGGAAGAGGACACGTGTCCAGGTGCTCCAGGCCCACAGCACTATGTCCACATAGGGGTCTCCTGGTGCAGAGGGCTGGGAAGTCAGCTCCCTGCTGACAGTTCATTTGAATTCTTGGACATTATACTGAAGTCTGGGACTTCCATTCCCTGTTCTTAGGAAGAGCTCTCCCAGATCTGCCATCCGTTCTGTTTCTGACCTCTTTTCTAACACCCTTGCAATCACCTTCGTTCTTTGCCCTGTACCTGTGTGTCACTCTAGACTCTTCAATTCTCTTTGGGCTGATTATAACATTAGAAAAAATTCGTTGCGGGCTGGAGGGATGGCCTAGCGGTTGAGGGCGCCGACCGCTCTTACAGAGGACCCGGGTTCGATCCCCAGCACCCACATGGCGGCTGAGAACCGTCTGAAACTCCAATTCCAGGAGAACTCCAGTTCCAGGGGAATCCGACACCCTCTTCTGACCTCCGCGGCATTGCACGACACGGGTGCACAGACCTACATGCAGACAGTACACTCATACACATACAAAAATAAAATTAAAAAAAAATTAAAAAAAAAAAAAAGAAAAAAAGAAAAAATTCGTTGCTTCTCTGGTTGGAAAAAAATGCAAATAGGAAAAAAGTTGAGAATTGGGTGGGGAAATGAGATGAGAAAAAAAATCAGACCTGCCTATAACCACAGGTGCCTCATTAGGACTGATTTATGTTGGGCCAAGTTAGAAAATGTTTTTTTACCAAAACAATCCAGTCCTAATTCTTATAGCTGTGTAGCCTTTCACCCTCAATCTGACTTGAACTACTAACATGATTTAAACTCTGAAATGCACACATTGCCCAAGGCAAGGATTTAAAATCAGAGTCAAGTTTACAGTCTTTTACAAAATATACTTTCTCGCCCCCTGTCACTTCTCTAGTTACCAAATCTTTTCCAACCTGTCTGGACCTTCGGGGGCCCATGCATAAATCAGGAAAGATGTGGATGGAAATGGCTTCCTTTTCTTCAAAGCAACGTGTACCCACCTCAATGGAGTGCTAGCAGTCCATAATGGTACATGTGGTTTCCATTATGTCAAAGAAAAGCCTGTCCTCACTGCTCCAAGTGGTCTGTGGTTCATAGTATTGTAGCCTCTCCTCTGGACAAGCACGTTTATAGAAATCTGAAGCCTTTAGGGTAAAGTCAAGAAGGGCACATCGGAGACTGGGGCGATGGCTCAGTGGGTAAAGTACTTGCTGTGTAAGTATGAAGACCTGAGTTTGGATCTCTAGCACCTAAGTAAAAGCCAAGCATGACAATACTTCTGCAATCCCAGCTCCAGGTAGCTGGGCCAGGGAAGCAAGAAGGTCCTGGAGCCCATTGGCTGGCCAACCTAACTGGAACGATGAGCTCGTGGGCGGTTCAGTAAGAGAACACCTCAAAAAACACGCATGAGGGTTGGGCACAGTGGCTCACACCTTTAATCCCAGGACTCAGGAGGTGGAGGCAGGTGGATCTCTGTGAGTTCAAGGCCAGCCTGGTCTATAGAGCGAGCTCCAGGCCAGCTGGGACTAAAGGGAGACCCTGTCTCAAAAATGCCAAAAAAAAAAAAATGCATGAAGATAGTGATCAGAGAAGATACCCACCATCATCCTCAGGCTTTTGCATGTGCAGTCATGACACACATACGTGAACACTTAAACATAAACATACAACAGAGAAAGAAGAGAGTATCCAGTTTCTCAGATCGAGTCTCTTATTCTGATAGAAATAGGAAGACACTGTATGGTAGCTTGGCATGGTCTCTGAAGGAGAGATTCTGTTGTGATATTTCTGACTTCAAATACCACTATCCTTTAGGGACTTCAGACTCTGAGGCTGTTTGCAGCCTGAGCCAGAATGGTCACGGAAGGCCTGGGAACAAACATGAGACATGAAACTTTGCACAGCTTTTGTTTCTTCTCATTTGTTTTCCTCCCTACCTCCTTTTTTGTCTTCTCCTTTCCATCTTCTTTCCTTCTACTTCTCCAAATCTCCCTTTCTCTCTCTCCTACTCTTCCTTCCTTCTTCAATATTTCTATGTTGTTGCTTTGACTTTTAATTTTGAATTGTATGGGTCTCTCTGCATGCTCTAAGCAGGTGGAAAGGTCAATAAATGACTCATGTTTTCCACATGCCACATTCCAGGGCCTTGTTTCCCTGAGATTATTTTTACTGTGCCCTTGCTTCCATCAGTGAGGAGCATTTTGATGTTCATAGATGAATGAATTAACTGTCTTGACAAACAGATCTTTACATGCCATCAAGAGGTATAGGATAGGGAGACCAAGGACCAGCAATGTTTCTTGCAGCATGTGCATTGAGATTTGTACATGAGCTCTGCCTTCCAAATTATAAGTGAGAGAAGCAAGAACAAGAGTCAGGGGAGTTGCTACATACCAAGTCATCGATTCCTTCACTAAACACTTCCTTAGTAGCTATTGTTCTAGGAACTCCTCTAGGTGCCAAACAAAAAGCAGTGAACAGCGACTAAACCTGACCTGTGCACTCTATGGTATAAGGGACTGGATATTTTGTATATGTAACTTTATTTGATGTTCCCAGCAACTCTCTAAACTAGATAATATGAGTCCCAGTTTACACATGAGAAAAATAAAACCTCAAAGACCTTAAATTACCATGGTTTATTGGGAAAAGGGCCTGGATTTCAAACCAAACCTGTCTGATTTCAAAGCTGGTATGCTTTCTATTATGTAGTATGGTATATAGAGACTAATGAAGTCCTGAGAGGTACCATAGAGTGGAACAACAAGATTAAGTGCCAAATGAAGGAGCTGGCATGGGGCTAGGGAGGCGCAGGGCAATTTTGTGGAGGCTCTGAGTCTGGATGGTAGACAGAACCAAGAAAAGAGGGAGGGGACACCAAGTACATATGGCGCAAACACAGATCTGCAGGCCCAGCTAGGAACTATGGGTAGAAATGGCTTCCATGAAAAAAAAAAATGGTTGTCATGGGAGATAATTAAGAGACAGAGTCACATAGGGAGGTGACAAATTGTGGTGTGCCTGGAACAGCAGAGTTTGTATCACATCCTGGGGCAGTGGTCTGCACGAGGTTGGACTTAGACTTAGGGTGGTAAATATATTTCTGCTCTATTGTTACTATGAAACCTTCACCTTTCAAAGTTACTTTGTTATCTATGAAATAGAGAGAAATCATGGACATATTTTTAGATGATTGCAAGAGTAAAACCAACTAATAAAGACTTCTGTAAATTGTGGGACAAAAGGACCAGCATACGATTAGATTTCCATCCTGGCTATATTTTTAAGACCTTCTCCGAACCTTCTTTGAGCAGGCTTGGTGTTCATATAACTGGATGCATAAGTTTTGAGCCAATAAAACTGGTTGAAGAATGTGAGAAATTTATCTAGTACATGAAGTCATTGTTTCATATTTGTCTGAAGCTCCCAGTGGACTCTGAATACCAGATCTTTGCCCCCCTCTGTTTTCCACATTGCTTGTTCCCATGAGGAGTCTCTTTTGATATCAGCATGGGGTATATGGAATTCTTTGGGGGGTGAAAGGTGTACTTTCTATTATAGTAACTTTTTTATTTAACCAGTTCATTTCCATGCAAAAACTCCTATTGATGCAATAAAATTTGAAGGGACATAGCAGATCTGTTTTACTCCTCTGGTAGAGCACAGTTGCTGGGCAAATTTGTTGAGCAGCTGGAATTGTTAAGGTCACACTAACATTGAAAAAAGAAGGTCTTGACATCAACATACCCAAAGATCTGAATAATCTTGGGCTGCTTCCAATTTTGAAACCCATTCTTCTGGGCTGTTCATTTCTTCCTTTCTTTCTCCCACAGTGGTTTTGGACTTTTCCCGTTTTTCTAATGAGCCTAATTCTATGTGGATTTAAAAATTTTGTCTGCCATAATGCAAACAATTCCTTTAGTATAACCCTTAGGTCAACTCTACCAAGGATTATTTGCTCAGTCTGCTTTGGGAGGAAAAAAAAATCCCTTTCTTCTGCCCAGATCTTGTGTAATTGCATGAATTCTGATTTGGCTGGCTTTGCAAATCCATCCCAAGGTGCAGTGACTGTAGAGATGGAGGAGAATTCATTATGCATTCCCTGCTGAAATACTGACCTGCAGTAATGATGGAGAAATCAACCTTGATCGCCTTGCTTTTCCTCTAATTTCTGAACTTTAGACTGTAACTTGTTTTTTTGGCTCAACAGCCCCAGGACATACTGGAGTCTAACAAGCTGGGTGCTGAGACCTGGATTTTCACACCATGAAACTGGTAACAGTTTTGACTTCAATGCCTTGAAAAGTAGGTGATTTCAATTGCCCTGTTTCCTTTCAGGGGAAAATGCTTTTTTTGCACCTAAACAATCTTCCTGTGCCTTTGACTGACAAGCATATTGTTATGATTATGACTGGACTTCTTGACTCCTGCAGGGATAGCATTTAAAACTGCTTGAGACTGGCACAAATCAAAATATTCATCAACTTAAACTATGTCAGCCAAAATGGAAAAAACCAAACTGTAGCATTTTATATCATGTCAGAAGCCTACGATCAGAGTGTATGACTCCTTAACTCTTTCTCTGCCCAGAGAAAAATGTGGAGATTTCACACATATAATTGAAGGTACTTGGATATTTTTTCCCAAAATGATACCTACTGTATAATGCCTCATCTCTTTATTATTTTATCATTTTAAAGTTATGTATTGGTTTATGAGACAGGGTTTCATAATGTAGCTCAGGCTAGTTTTGACAATCTTCCTGCCTCAGTCCTCTCAGTCCTGGGATAAGAGCTGTAGGCTGACATGTCAAAGCTGATGCAAAGCACAGCTTTCATCTCAAAGAATGTGATGGTTAATTCTAAGTATGAGTGGACCACAAGCTGGGAACAAGGTTCAAGTTTTTCTGAGTAACATGTTTCTTTTATTTTAATTTTTCTTTTTTTTTTTTTTTGGTCTTTTCGAGACAGGGTCTGTCTGTAGCCCCAGCTGTCCTGGAACTTGATCTGTAGACCAGGCTGGCCTTGAACTCACAAAGATCCACCTGCCTCTGCCTCTCAAGTGCTAGGATTAAAGGTGTGCGCCACCGCGCCTGGCCGTTTTTTAATTTTTCATATGTGTGAATGTACTGTCTGCATGCAGGTCTGTGCATCCATGTAGTAGAGGCCAGAAGATGGTGTCGGATTCCCCTGGGACTGGAGTCAAAGACGGTTCTCAGCCACCATGTGGGTGCTGGGGATTGAACCCAGGTCCTCTGCAAGAGCAGTCGGTGCTCTTAACCGCTAGGCCATCTCTCCAGCCCCTGAGTAACAGGTTTCAATGTGGGAGCACTTATATGAACTTTTATAGTCATAGGATGATAGAAAGTCATAAATTGAGGCCTTTACCAAATATACTGGTGGGGGCAGCAGGTAGATGGGTCACAGCAAGGCAGGGAGGCACGGTCTCTGCTACAGGTTTCAGGAGTTATTTAATGACATTCTTTTTATTTATTTATTTTTTTTTGGTATTTTTGAGACAGGGTCTCCCTGTAGCCCCAGCTGTCCTGGAGCTCACTCTGTGGACCAGGCTGGCCTTGAACTCACAGAGATCCGCATTCTTAACCTTTGAGTTGGTGGAAAACAATGATCAGCTAAGTTCATAGATTAAAAAGGGTCTTACTTGATGGTTGAAAGAAAGGGTGTTAGGCCAGACACAGAGGTGTGTAATAAATGATTATTGAGGAATAAAGATTACCCAAGATTGTTTTGACTTTCATCAGTCTGTGAAATCTTCCACATAGGCATGGCTTGTTCCAGGAACATATGTTTGGACCAGGTATGTGATTAATATTGTCAGTTTGACAGGATCTGGAACCACCTAGGAGCCAAGCCTAAGAGCATGTCAGAGAGAGATGATCTAGATTAGGTTAACCGAGGTGGAAGCTACACCATAACTGATGCCATCAGCCTCCAGGCCAAGGTCCCAGATTAAATAAAAAGGATAAAGCGAGCGCTGCTGGTCATTGCTCTCTGCTTCCTGATTGTGGACTGAATGCGACCAGCCTCAGCTCTTGTCATGATCCCCGCCATGATGGATGCTACCATATTCTCACTGAGAACCTAAATAAACCTCCTTCTTTGAGTTGCTTTCTCAGGAACTTTGTCTCAGCAACAAGTAAAGTAATTTACCAGGTGTCTGTCTCCTTTCATGGTGACTACTGATGGCTTGAACTTAGTCAATGAACTCTTTCCTTCATTCTCCATTCGCTGATCTTCTGATAATTCAATGGATTTTTTTATTTCAATTCCATGCAGAGCACTCTGTCTTTGCAAGGAATAGGAGCTAAATTTGTGCACACAATTTCCTGGTAGTCTGTTAGAAGAGGGATGTCCATAAATAGCTATAAAATAAGCAGTGTAGTTACTATGGGGTGGGGCATGCATAAACTGGTAAGGTTGTTTGGCGCAAGTGGAATCACTTCCTCCTAGTGATACTAAACCAGACACCTAAGTGGTTGGCTGCCCAGTCTCCACTTTCCTAAGAGCTGTCCTTCCCTCTACTGGGCTTGGATACTTTGTGTACATTTTGAACCATGGGATCCTGTTCTTTGTGCAAAGGGGTTTTTTTTTCCGCCTCCTTGATAGCCATTGGCCACACTGGGCCATTCAGAAGCCCTTCCATTATAATTCAGATATCACCAATCTCAATAAGGTTAAAGACTACAATTTAGGTCTTCCCACAATGTGAAAAGCCAGAGAGTGTAGGCAAAGTCAACATTTGGAGAGGAATGGAGACCAGCAGAGGAAGCATGGCTTTTCGCAACAATTCTCATTTGTGCTTCTCCTAAGCGGGACTCTGGAACTCTAGTCTGTCCCATCCCTTCTCCAGCACCTGCATTTCATTTTCTCTGAGGAAGGGGGCAAACAGAAACAAGTTGATTTCTATTACTTCCAAAGAAACCTATCTAATGCACAAATGCATTCATCTCCATCTACCTAATGGGAAAGAGAATAGAAATCTTAATGTAGCAGACTG
The DNA here is from genome assembly GCA_009823505.1 of Rhizomys pruinosus. NCBI lineage: Eukaryota > Metazoa > Chordata > Mammalia > Rodentia > Spalacidae > Rhizomys > Rhizomys pruinosus. Next base: position 2,964,115 of record VZQC01010683.1, on the reverse strand, counting down.
ATATTTTGATGCATTAACCAATGTGTTTTTCTTCATGATTTCCTGTTACCCTTGACCCTCCCCCATCTGGGCAGCTAGACCATGAGTCATTCTTTGCCTCAAGGGACGGTTGTCACAGCAGAACCAGAGAACAAAAGAGACAAATTCTTGGCTTTGGAGTTTAAAAAGCTCAGCTTTAGGCTTCAGACAAAAAAGATTTGGAAGAATATTTGATCCATTTGAGCCAATTTTTTTTTTTCCTGCCCACGTAAGATAAAAATTCCCCTGGCTGAGATACAAGAGGCAATTCTAAGGCAAAGACCGGGTTAGAAGCCCTGCAGTCCCTGAGGAGAAGGATCTCCACTCTTCTGCCCCTTCCACTGCCTCAACTTTGGTGGGAGTGTGGGATTTTCAAGTCCCCAAACCTACACTTTATTTCTTAGTTGGAATCCAGAAGATGGTAATCCGAAATCCTTACATCCAGCATTGTACCAAAGAGATTTCCTGGCACATACACACTGGAAACTCTCAGAGAATTCTCATGGTCCCAGAGAGGTCAGCGAGGTGAGCCTAAAATTCTCTGATCCTTGGACAGATATCTAGGTGGCCAAGAGCTGGAGGAGTCCCATGGTTTTAAAGGTATGATACTAGTATTCATAACGAAATGTGTACTAGTGGTTCCCATAAGTAGCTTACAGGATGCTAGCATGGACAGATAACAACAAAGAACCAGGATGGGGCTGGGTATGATAACACATAACTATACTCTCAGTACTCAGAGAGGCAGTACCAGAGCTCTGGATTTAAGGAAGGTCTGGAACATCTAGTCAGTTGGCTCAAAACAAGCAGTGGACAACTATAAAAGCTGGATTCTAGCCCATGCTGAAGCCTGCAATTCTGGGGAAGTAACTCAGCTTCTTTGAGTAGCAATCTGAGCTTGTTGGACCTATAAGTATTACCTACTTCACTCAATATTCATGGATGAAGCAACCTACAGATTAAAGAGTTTAGGGTCTGAGTAACTTGCTGGGGCTCTGAAAATGCTACCTGGGGGCTGGAGACATGGCTCAGAGGTTAAGAGCACTTGCTCTTGCAGAAGACCCAGGTTCAAATCACAGCACCCACATGGCGGCTAATAACCATCCATAACTCCAGTTTCAGGGGCTCTGATGCCCTCTTCTGTCCTCCGAAGGCACTGCATGACACAGGTACACTTACACACATGCATGCGTAATAACACTCATATATATAAAACGAAATTTTAAAAAGAAAATGAAAACGCTATTGCAAAGATTGATGCTTTGACATCCTCAGAGACCCTACAAGTTACCTCAGTTTCTTATCTCTTTAGCCCCAGCACAAGGAAAGGTTTTCTACTTTTTCTTATTTACTTGACCAGACCCCATCAAGAGTGAGACACAAATGCCTTTAGTGCTCTTAAATTCACTGTCAACCTCATGACACATAGAGTACAGAAGAACCTTGACTGGACTTCTGGGACTATTATCTTACTAACAACCTCCTCTAAACTTGCCCACATGGTGGTACTTCCTGCTTCTCTACAAAGAACATTCAACCATCCACTACCTGTCCTCTTGGGTACCATGCCACAGAGGTCTTTGTATGCATTTTTTGTTCATCTCTCTACTGTCAGTTAATTCCATAGATTAAAATGACTTAAGTACAGGTAGCACACACCTGTAACCACAACCACTGGAAGGCTGAAGCTGGTGGATGGCTACATGTTCAAAGCTGCATTTCCAAGTTCTAGGCCAGCCAGGGCTACCACGATCTCAAAAATAATTCCTGTATTAAAAAAAAAAATTACTGAAATCTTACAAAGTTTGAATTTCTTTAAAATGTCTTCAGATCTTTTCCTACATGCAGATTTTGAGAGAATACCAGACACCTAACAAGGGGCTGAGCCAAAAGAGGACACTTACCCTGACTTCTGTCTAGGGCATAAGGCTTATCCTGTGCCATTGAAGAAATTAAGGTACAAACAAAACTGAGTTTCATAGACTTTTACTATCTTCTAAAGTGGCGAAAATCAGAGTATCTAGAGTAAGAATCCAGCAGTAACACCTGCTTCCATCCCATGGCTCCTTTCAATTGTACATTTCTTGCTCTACCTTCTAAGTTACTGGGTATCTTACCTGTTATCTCTGTTAAAGATTTGTCCCTAACATAGGGTAGAATTTAGTTAGATACTAGATCCAAGGACTTCCCTCTCTTCTACAACAGCAGTGTTGGGAAAGGGGAAGCTTCAACTAAAAGGCTCAAGATGTTTGTGGCTAGACTCTAAGTGGCACTGGCCATGTCTATGAGTAAGGAAACACACATGAGATACATATGGAAAATGACTCAATGTGGTTGATTCAGCTTTTTTGTTTCAGTTATAACATCCAAGTCTGAACAACTAATCATAATTCTAGCAGCCTGTAGTTCCATATATAAATCTACAGAATTGTAAGTTCGCGTCTGAATTGCTTGTTTCTTTGCTTGGCTAAACATGAGTGCCAATTTCTGTGGAGTTTTTAATTAAGTGACGTAAATACGTAGTTTCAGAAAGCTGGATGAGGCTAACAGCCACATGTACTGTACACATGGCAGTACTACCTAACGAGTGAAGTAACAGCTCATGAAATGCCTTTTGTAACTCCAGTTATTCATTTCCTTCTTCTCCCTGTAACAGCAGCACACTATACCTTGAAGGGTTATTACTCCACTCCTTATATGAACCTTTGGCCTAGTGACTTGTCCCTTGAGGCATGCTACAATCATTGAGAAATGTTATCCCTGTCATGTCTTATTGCTTAATTATGTCTCTATTTTAGGGTCTTGGAGTCATCTAACTTGGAAAGACTCTGATGTGTAATCTTTGAACAAGCCTCTGCATTGAGTTACCCTTCATTTCTCCCTGTTCCATTTCCATCTTGTTCTGGCTTAAAGAATAATTATTACCCCTTAGTTTGACAACACATTGAGTAATTGTAGTGATCTATTATCTTCATGCTATTTCCCATCAACTTTATCCTAACAGTTTATCCTTGTATTTTCCAATAATTGATGGGGTTTTGTAATGGTGAGACCCATGCGTTTCCTAATTTTAAATCTATGACGTCCAAACCCCTCTCTACTAGTTCACTCTTGCTCTGGTAACTAGACTTTTTAAACCCAAAATTTGAGCATATTGTCTAATGGATGTTTTTGTTTCATTTTTATAAGAATTTAGTGCTAAAAATGAAGTAAAAATATGGTGCCTCTTAGACATGTCCATAGATTGCCAAAGAACAGAATGCTTTAAAAAAAAAAATCACAAGGATTACCAATGTCTGGTATTCCAATCATTTGTTTTGTTTTCCATTACTAAATATGCTTTGTATCAGCTTTTATGAATGAAAACCTTATTCCCTTAATTAGACTATAAGCTTAAGGAAATGGGCCCAGATTGTATACCTCCTACGTAGCACTATCTCTATGAGCTGCTCCAGTGCTGCTGTCTGATCAATTGCATAGATGACATTGCACTTTCCAGACAGCTGTTTAGGATTAGGAGCTTGCAAAAGTAGCCTAATGTTAAGGTAAAGGCAGACCGGAGATCACTGCTCTGCTTCATCTCTCTAGAGAACAGTTCAAGTCAGGCCTGGGGTGGATCTATGTGAGAAGAGGGATAATTACCCTGGACCAGAGTGGCCTCAGGTCTTGTCTAGCAGACTGAGTTATATCAGGGCCTCTTAAAATGCTGACTTGTCTCCTTAGAAATACAAAACCCCAAACATCATTTATAAAGGTCACTGGGAATGGCCTAGGTCAGAATAACTAGAGTCGGTTTTGTGCCAATGCAATGAAGGAGGAAGTGGCTGAACACTGAGATAAGCTCCTTGAGAGTACCACATTGCTAAATACAAACAGAGCAAGGGAAGTTTATGGCTGAGCTTCTACCTCATAACTCAAACGCCAATCCAGCAATGAAATTTGTCAGGAATTCCTATCAGAGGTTTTTATCATTTGACTTGGAAACCAGCTGTGTGCTGGTGAGAACACTGATTTCCCACCTGCAAGCACTATAATTCAGAATTATGCAGAGGTGAAAACTGAGAACAAAACCAGGTCATTTTCAATGCAACGAGAACCATTCTTAAAGGAAGTCTGCTCCTCTGGAACCCACAGAAAATGCTCCACTTGAAAAACATAGTAGTGGGGAATCAAGTTTTAAGAACCCTTAAATTCTGGAACTCAAGTTTAAACAAAAAAAAATATGTTCTACAATAAGTGAAATACTGTCTCTTAACTAGAACAAGCAAGTTAACAATCAGTAATTTTGAACCATTTTCTTTCCTTCATGGAAATGAACAATTATCAGGTACTAATGAATTTATACATCAAAGTTGATCAGACATACTATAAAGGATTGTATCAGGGCTATCTGAAGTCCGTGTATGGTCTTCGCATCAATGCATCTCCATTCCTGCACACATGGGCTGTTGGCAGCCTACCACACAAACAATGTGTGCTGTACCACACCCTAAGATGGCGCCAACTTCCTGAGTCGCTAGAACAACAAGCCGCTTCCCGCCATTGCCTTTGCATTGGACAAACCGCATGACTACTACTCTCCGAGCCCACGCTCTCTGGGCCCGCGCTCTCTGGGCCCGCGCCTTGGGCATGCTAATGAGGCATCAGGGCACTGCAATAATCCAGAGCATACACGAGCCCTCTAGACTGCTATATAAGCAGTGCTTCTGCCCCATTTCGGGGTCCTTCTCACAAAAGAGCTGTGTGCACAATAAATACTGCTGCAGAAGAATCCTGTTGTCCGCGTGAAGTTCTTGCCGGCGAGACTACTGCGCGTGACAATGGGCTACAGCTGTCTTTGTATACAACTGATGCAGTATAATTTTCTCACTCATATCACCACCTGAACACTCAGATACCACCCTAGATAAAGCGAGGGAGGTCATGCTTTTTCAAAATAATGAATTCACTGGACTTTTTACAGCATGTTTAATCTCTCTCTCTCTCTCTCTCTCTCTCTCTCTCTCTCACACACACACACACACACACACACATCCCTAAACAGAGTTATAATGCAAAATTGTTAGAGAGATGGATGCAATGCGCTTCCATGGTCTGAGACATGGAGACATTGTAAAAGGTGCAGACCTGGCTGGGTGCGGTGGGTGGTACATTTCTTTCATGATTCTCATTTCTCCAAAGACCCTCCAGGTACTTTGAAAATTAAGATTGCACAAACCTGTATTTAAGCAATTTTACACAACCTCATTTATTAATGAATTTTCTTAAACAGAGCCTCATAAAAAGTAGTTAACTGTATTTACAACTTCCAAAATACATTACTGACACATACACACCATTTAAGAACACATATTAAACTCCTTGAAACTATTATTTTTTAAAGGACCATATTGTAAACACATCAGACTTGTTTATTCCTTAGAAAAATATGAGTGTCTTGGGCAATATGAAGCTTTAAATTTGTATGTATGCCATACATAAATAAAAACCGCATGACCTAAAATGCTTGTTTTTAGAGAAGTCAGTAATGGAAAATTATACTTGCAACCCAGGTTATATGAAACTATCTTCAAATAAATCACTTTAAAAATAGGATGTCCCTAATTTTTTCTATAAACTATTACCGATACAACTATCTTTATCTCCTTTTAAAATAGGTCCTTCTGTTATGAGTGAAATGCAGTTTTATTTTTCATAATTTTCAGAAATAGATAATTTAAGATAATAGTGGATTTTGTGACAAAACTTCAATACTGACATATATATAATCACATATAGCACAATGTAGTGATCAAGTATTATGAACAAATTATTAAAGTAATAATGTGCATTTTAACAAACTAAATGCTTTATAGCAGGATAATTAATATCCAATACATAAAGTATCCATTTTACAGAGAGTTTTAGAAAGGAAACACATCATCATTTGATAGTCAGAAGTGGAAAAAGGTTCTGTTTCTCTGTGTTATTTTTATCCTCACTTTAGAAATGCTTTTGTCATCTAAAGTCACTAATCAATTCACTAATTACAGAAAGCAGAATACTGTGACAGTAACATACAACTTGTTTGTGTCTGTGCATCAGAGTCAGCTAACGAAAATTCACAGTAAAAAAGAAATAATTTATGGGCAAATTAAAGGCAAAAACCTTGTGGGATGAAGCTAATTCCTTGTATTGGCTGTGATTTTCAAGTTGTGTTTAGAAACTTGAGTAGCAAGCAGAGATAACTTTTTTTTTCTCTTCTTGTCTGTTTTGCACAGTAATTTCTGTGTTTTCAATGACTGTATAAATAAGGCCATGCATTCTCGACACTGCTCCCACAAGTTAAATGAATTTATGTACTGAAAAATCACTTTTCACTTTGCTTTTTGTCTTTACCTGCTAAGAAGCACTGTAGCCATGTCGTTTCTCCTTCTGTCATTTTGTTCTGTTTGTAGTACTGGAGATGGAACCCAGGGCTGCAGGCTCCTTGTCCTGTCCAGTTAGTTACAGTAATTCAGTAATAAGGATCAGAGGATCCCCATAAATATAAAATTATCACAAAATTTGGAATTTGGGAATGATCAAATATGTTCTACTAAAACTAATCATGGATTCAAACACAATCAGTTTTAAATTAGCTTTATGAGAGACCAAGACAAGACAGCCTCTCATGTGGCTAGAGCAGCTGAAAAGTTCTTAGCTCCTTGATTCGGGCAGTTGAGTAGAACAGGCGTGCTACTAGAATGTTCACCCTCTGGGGAAGTAGCTTGTTCTTGAGGCTTTTTGCTCTCTTCAGCAAATCCTAAAGAGACACTCTCTCCAGCAGGCTGACACGACCTCTCTGCTGACACTGCCTGCTTTCCTGCTTCTGCCTCCTGTTCGTGAAGCAGTCTTTCCACCTCCACCTCCGGTTCCAAAGCCTCCTCATCGGCCTGCACGTCCAGCTGCTGCATGAGCTCTTCCAGCTTCTTGGCCTTTCGAAGCTCATTCTGCTGTATGATTGTGCAGAGGTGTTCAGTGAGTTGCTCTTTTGTCTCAGTCTTACGCTGCAGATCCAGCTTTGCTGCAATGTACTCAGACTCCGCCCTGTCAAATCGCTTCCTATTAGGACAGACACGAAGACTGGTTCATTAGCTTTCAGTTAAGACATATTCAAAGAGTCAGGAACAAATTCCAAAATGGGAGAAGAAATGTATAATAAAGATATAGACAGCACGAGATAAAGTGGGCTATGGATGCTACCACTTCCGTAACATCCTTATGTGGATTTATTACATATAACGTTGTTTTCTACTTCTTTCTAAAGCTGAATTTAGTAGTATGCTATCTTTGGGAAGAGGGTGGAGGACAGAGTGATCAGATTGGTAGTGTTGTCAGGTTGTGTGGTATAAATATTACCACTTTGGCTAATTTCAAGCTAGTCACATGACATCACTAAATGAAGAACTGAGAAGAACTAGGAAAAGAAGCACAAACACCTGCTCTCCTGAGCAGGGGAAACCTCTGCATCTCTCATTAATGGATCAGAAAGAAACATTCTGATGAAGAGGTGAACCTAAGCAGGACGGAGCAAAGACACTGAGTGAGGAAAGATGAAAATACAGATCAAGAACAACAGAAAACCCCAGGGCCAGTTTGGGCAGGACTTCTCAAAGTCAAAACTTACAATCTGGGCCATAATTATTTCTTGTAATGAGCTGTCCTGTACTTGGGGGGTGCTGAACAGCATGACTGGCATTATCCACTAGCTGACATTACCATCTACTAGTTGTGACAACTAAAAATATCACCAGACATTGCCAACATCTTTTTGAGGGAAATTATTGCTCGTAGTCAAAAAATCTCTGGGCCAAGTTGTTCCCATGCTGTACTGGATGTGATGTTAACCAAGACTGATGTTATACTTAAAAAGGGGTTTATGGCTGGACGTGGTGGCACATGCCTTTAATCCTAGCACTTGGGAGGCAGAGGCAGGCAGATCTTTGTGAGTTCAAGGCCCGCCTGGTCTACAGAGTGAGTTCCAGGTCAACTGGGGCTACAGGGAGACCCTGTCTCGAAAAACCACACACACACACAAAAAAAGGGGGGGGGGTGTTTATGGCTGGGACTACAGCTCAGTGGCAGAGCGAATGCCTAGCATATGAGCCCCTGGGTTCAAGCCTCAGAATTAAAAAAGGAGAAAGAAAAACATCTTATGTATCTCCACATATATTAACCATATAGACGAGTGAGTAATCCCAGTTTTTTGTGAAGTAGGATAATTTTAGGGGAGAAGCCACCTGAAATCTTACTCCTTTTGTACTAGATTGGTACAAAAACTAAAGCTCACTTTTCTTTTTGACAGAAACCAAACCAAACCAAACCCAGATTTCTTTCTGAAAGAAAAGAAAGCCCACTTGTCAACTAGTTCTTCAATCTGATTACCACTAATACTTGTGAAGGCCATGTTGGCTTACCAGTTATGACCATCTATTTAACTTCACTAAATGTATTTACTAGCTTTAAGTATAAGAGTTATAGCACATAAGAAAAAAGAAAAAAGACCTCGAACCTTAAGATTCTCTACCTTGGCAGAAAATACACCGAGAATCATAAAAGGCTTTAGCTTCAGCGAACTAAAGGTTCAAAACTTGCCTGTCATTTGCTGTGCATACATGTTTGATCTTAGGATAAAGGGAACAGGTATCAATAGAAACTACCTAAGGAAGTGAAAAATATTTGCACTGCAGAATATAAGAGGTAGTGCCATAGGCAAGTCCCCAGAATCAAAGTATTCTCTTCAGTGCTTACAAACCGCTTTTCCTACTTGAGCTTTCCTGTCTCACAGACCAATTTTGCTACTAGCTGTGGCCCTCCATCAGATTCACTCTGCTCAATCTCACTGTGATCCAAAAGGAGAGCCTGGGTAGGCCCAGTTCATCACAATTAAACATGGTTCTTAATGTCGGTGGTCAAGAGCCAATGCTTAGTCTGTAAATGATATACCCTGGAGTGGGTTACCAGGTGTGCCACCAGGGTCAACATCCTGAGTGAAATATTTAGATTCCTGCAGATGGGGTTGGAGAAAAGGCCTTCTATGACTAAAATGTGCTCAGTAACTCTGGCAGCTGCTTAGCTGAACCTTGGTTTGGGTAAAACAAAGATGGCTAGCAATGCCATGCTGACATGTGGTTTAAGAATCCTGCCCAGTACCTAAGAAACAGACCCTCTTCTTCAGAGCATTGGAATAAAAACAACCATTGCTACCATATTAGTAACATGCATCTAAAATTGCAATTACAGAAAACTTGGGGGGTCTGATGTTTATAAATGAAGACTTATTTATGCAGTACTCATTCCTTGTATGCGTACTCATTCCTTCTTTTCACTGTCACCTAATAAATGTTAAAAATGAATTCGTTGTTTTTCAATAATCTCTGATACTAAAAGATATTCTGCTAAAGAACTGTTTTGGTACTTGGGTCCCTCATTTCTATACTTGGTAACACAGCCTGCTTATGAATGCTCTTGCATCAAGTCAAGAGCTCGCTTTGACATTACAGATATATGAACAGCTTCCCCCTTTCCCAAAATTCTGTTCTCTCCCAAGTCTGTGGTGTCCCTCAACCAGTCAGTAGAGATTTACAGGCTGGGTTCATGAATACTGAATCAAACTTAGCATCTGCAATTGGGTCCCTAGTTTCCACTGGTCTTTCACCCCAGATAAATCATTTAAGATGTCGAAATTTGTTTATTTATTTAAAGTCTTTCTGGCCAGAAATATGCACATATATTTTCCTTGACAGAATGATTTATGTTTAAAATATTGATTAGTTTCACAAGCTACATGATTAGTCCAGGGGTCTCTTGGCTTGTTTGGAATCTGAATATGATGACACACTCTGGAACAGAATAAGAGCGTTACACACGGACAGTAAGACGCACGTACTGACCTGGAGATGTAATTAAAGAATTGTTTTGCTATTTTAAGAAGACACTAAGTGATTTAATGTTAAGGTTTTAGAAACTGTCTCTTGGTTTTGGTTATCTCTGATGTTTTAAAAAAAAAATCAATGTTTAACCCTTTGAGTATCACCTCCTTCTATGGACCCACTTTCTGTTTTAAGGTATATTTTCTGGGTAGTTTAAACTATTTGAATAGTTTAACATGATTTTTGTCCTTTCTTAGAAGTCTTTGACTAACAGGTACTTATTTAAAATCACAGATTATAGGATTATAGAGATATTTTCCCTCTATCTTGAAATACTCTGTTATTTCAATACTATAAGAATTTTTCATAATTCATTCTTTTTATTAAATTTAAATGATGAGGATCTGAGATCTCCTGAGAGCAGCAGAAGGAAGAGCAGGAAGGCAGTGTCTCCCTAGTCCTAGCCCCCTGGAAGTCCATATATGGAACAGGCTGGTCTCAATATCCCTGAGACCCACCTGCCTCTGCTTCTGCCTCCTAAGGGCTGGTAATAAAAGTGTACAACACACACACACAAAAAATTTAAATGATGAGAATGGCTGAATGCTCTAAAAGGGTGATGCGATAATGAAACCACTCGTCATCTTAGCACCTTAGTGCTCTGTCTCAAGAACGTGTAGAACTGTCGTCTTCACAACTTATTCTTAGTTTTCACTGAACACAACTGAGAATCATTTTTATTTATTGCATGCATATCTTAGAAATAGAGAAAATTAACAAAGACCTTTGCTACTGTTAGACAAATTTAAATAAGAATGTTGTGGTAAGCTAAAACAGCCTCCCAAAAATATTTACTTCTTTATTTTGGTTTAATCCCAGGCCTCGGGAGATAGAGGCAGAGCCAGGCAGATCTCTGTGAGATTCAGGCCAGCCTGGTCTACACAGTGACTTCCAGACAGGCTAGTTCTCTAGAGAGCCCATCAAAACAACAACAAAAACACAACCAAAAAACAAAAAAACAAATTTTTTTTTTCAAAACTGATTTTAAGTTTCTGAGTATGAGTATTTGGTCTAGATATATGTAAGTGTATGCACTGAGGCCAGAAGAGGGCATGGTATCTTCTGGAAATGAAGTTAAGGATGGTTGTTACTTGCCATGTGGATGGTGATAGATGAACAAGTTCTCTGCAAAAGCAGCCATGGCTTGTAACCACTGAGCCATCTCTACAGTTCCAAATATTTACTTCTTAATCTGTGGAACTTTTGAGTATTACTTTAAATGAAAACTAGTTTACAGGAGAACAGATGTGATTAAGCTGGGAATTTTAAGAGGTCTTCTGAATTATCCAGTTGGAGCCTAAATATATTCACATGTAACAAGTGAAGAGAGACAGAAGAGACAGGAGGAAATTAGACTATGGAAATGGAGAATGCACAGAACTGAGGCCACAAGTCAAGGAACACATATAGCCATCAAAAATTAGAAAAGACAAGTACTAAAACCAGAGGGACTCTCAGAAAGCATGCTAACACCTTTATTTTGGGTTTCCAGTCTCCTGAAATGTGAGAGAGAAACTTTCTGATGTTTAAGTCATACACCTTGTGGTGACTTATAACAGTCCTAAGAAACTAACAACACAGGGGCACATGGTCTAGAGTCGAGGTAGTAAAACTGATCATGAATGTGAAATGTCAGACTCTATGTATTCAGAATGGCCCATACAAACAAAGCACTTCAGACTCAAGAATCAACTGAGTGAAAAATAAGCATGAAAAGGAATTATGATTTCCTCATGCAATTAATCACTTCAAAGGAAGAAATTCTAAGTATCTGGGTATCCTACATTCCTAAAAGGATGTAACAATATTCTCATCTTTAGATGTTTGTGACTCAAACAGGACTTGAAAGAAAAGACATTTATTATGGTTACATTCTTACAGCTATTTTCTATAGTCTCTTATTCTTACCTTTATAGATTATTCAAAAATGATTTACTTCTTGGGTAAGAAGCTCCAATCTCACCTAAGGAAACTGTGGCAATAGATGGCTGCTGGGAAGGGGAGAGACATGGGTGGGACTCATGATAGGTTAACCAGGTTCCAGTGGATGGGCCCATATTGAAGAATATTAGGAGACACAAATTAGACTCTATAAGTTTGCTCTATCTTCTATCTATCTATCTATCTATCTATCTATCTATCTATCTATCTATCTATCTATCTATCTATCCATCCATCCATCCATCCATCCATCCATCCATCCATCCATCCATCCATCCATCCATCTATCATCATCATTAAATTGGCTGAGGGGCAATCAGGAGAGTGGATCCAAGTGCCATCAAATTATATGAAAATTATAAAAATTCAATTGAAAAAAACTTTAAAAATTTACTTCTGGGTATGTGCCTGTGTGTGTACATTTGTGCATGCTATAGTCATAGCTGTGTGCAACAGCAACAGCAGCAGCTATCTCAAGACTGCAGAGGCAGGCTTGACCTAATGTTGCTGTACGATGTCAGTATTAAAGAAATGCTGGCTATTTACCACATAAGAACCTTTGTGGACAACACTGAACCAGCTACTACAGAATGAAGATATTGTCTTTAAAAATATTTTTTATCTGTTTAAGTATTTTATGTATATGAGTGACTCATCCGCACGTATGTATGTATACTCATGTCATACAGTACCCACGGAGATGAGAAGAGGGCACTGGATCCCCTGGAACTGGAGTTATGGAGGGTTGTTAACCTTCATGTGGGTGATGGGAACTAGACCTGAGTCCCCTGCAAGAGCAGCCAGTTCTTTTAACTGCTGAGCCATCTCTCTAGCCCCATTATTTTCTTTTTCTTTTTTTTTAATTATTTATTATTTTTTATGTGTATGAATGTGCCATCTGCGTGTAGGTTGGTGCACCCGTGTTGTGCAATGTTGCGGGAGTCAAAAGAGGGTGTCAGGGGCTGGAGAGATAGCCTAGTGGTTAAGAGCACCGACTGCTCTTGCAGAGGACCTGGGTTCAATCCCTAGCATCCACATGGCAGCTAAGAACCATCTGTAACTCCAATTCCAGGAGAACTCCAGTTCCAGGGGAATCCGAGACCCTCTTCTGACCTCCGTGGCATTGCACGACACGAGTGCACAACCCTACATGCAGACGGTACATTCATACACATACAAAAATAAATAAAATTTTGAAAAAAAAAAAAAAAAGGAAGAGGGTGTCAGATTCCCCTGGAACTGGAGTCAAAGACAGTTCTTAGCTGCCATGTGGGTGCTAGGAATCGAACCCGGGTCCTCTGCAAGAGCAGTTGGTGCTCTTAACTGCTGAGCCATCTGTCCAGCCCCCCATCCCCAATTATTTTCTTAAAAAAAAAAATCAAAACTGAGTGCCCTAAGGATTATCTTCCAGTAAAACTCTGGACACTATTATTATTATTACTGTTTGAGGTGCTCGGAATTGAACTCCAAGTCTTGCACATGCTACTCTACACTGACCTGGATTTCCTGCCCTGAATCATTATGTTACTTAGTCATAAATGTAAATTTAGAAAATTCTATCTTAAACTTATGCATGAACAAGACAATCCTGGTACCAAATACAGCTATCTAAGGCATCTTTGACTTACCCGAGGAGCTTAGGTTTTAAAAACAGACTCACATGTTAGCATTCATGTATATACAGTTTTGTCAGCAACAGCATCATGTGAAACTGACGTATTTAGATTACTAAAGACATAAACACGTATGATGTAAATCATCTTTACTAAGAATTCCCTAAAATTTCAGTAAGAATTGCTAATTCTTTCCTTGTAGTTCTCTAAAGGTCCAAACTGGTATTTCCTACACAATTCAATGAGAAAATGGCATCTTTCCCCAGTCTGCACTAATTAAAACACAACCAGACTATTTTTCTTTAGTACCCAGCACTGCATGCAACACTATGAATTATTTGTATAAAAGGTGTAAAAATGACTCTCTAGCAAACTCACATTGAAAAGAATAAAATGTGCTAAAAATCAAGGCTGCGTATACTTGTAACACAATCTTGGTTGCCTCCTGAACAACTGCAATAACAGAAATCAGGAATGTCTAGTTATCAGCTACTGATGACATTAATTTAGACCATGCACTAATAAAAGGAAATCTATTAAGTCTCACAGCATATGGTCAAATAACAATTACCAAAATCACAGGGCCAACCACAAACCTCTTTCTTAAACACTAAACAGTGAATTAAAAACTATCATCAAGCATTTCCGCTTTATTAAACTGTTATATAAACATTCTGATGTTGTGGTTTACCCTAGACTAATGAAGCGTTCTGATTGATTCCTAGTGTTACAGAGAAAGATGCAAAGCTGAGTCATTAGCACAGCATTCCCTTGTGAAGAAAGACAAACCAGAATGATTAAAGCAATGTTGAAGGGACTGAGAACCCTGAAATTGGACTTTTTTTTTTTTTGCCCTTTTATCTGTTTATAAAGCCCATGTAATTCTTTACATGTGTTTGTTTACTTTAAAAATATTCCGTAATTTTTCTTCTTTATAAAAATGCCAATAGTTGAAACTAAGGAAATAAATGGTACTAAACCATTGTGTACAAAGCATAATCGAACAAAAACAAAACAAACATCATGATTCTTAAAAGAAGTATTTAAGGAAATATTCATAAATATTTTTTTCTTTGTATTTTCTAGACAGAGTCTCACTAAGCAGTCCACACTGGCAGCGATTCTCCTACCTTGGCTTCTGCAGTGCTAGGATTTAAGCATGCATCACCACGCCTCGCTTATGTTCAAATGCTTTCACAGAATAAACCAGATTTTCTTACTTTGATACGAACTAAAGTGAGAATTTGGCTCCAATTCTATGAAGGCCGTATCAAATGATCCAAGACTTTAATAGAAGGAACACAGATTTGGTGTTGGAATAACACAGTTCTATGGCAAGTCAGGCATGCAGTTTTGTTAGTGCCTACAAGATGGGCTCTAACAAAACTACATCCAAACATTAACTAATTGAAGATTCATCAGGAAAAACTAAAATGTAAATAAACAATTTAGGAAATGCTCCAACAAGAATTCAGACAATGTTAAGTGGTAGGGCAGGCAGCCCACTCAATGAGCATATTACATAATGAGGCTTCCATGCCATGAGACTGACACTTCGATGGTGTACCCAAGACCTGCTGATCTAGCTAGTAACAAACTAACTAAACCGGACTGTTTGGAATTCAATTTTTAACTCACCGTGCGTAAGAATAGTCTAGGCTCGCTTGATCAATTCGGTTCCTGAGGATTCCAATGTCAGCTGACACCATGTCATCTAAAGCCTGTAATTCCTTCTGAATCCGCTTCAGTCTGATGGTCTCTGCCTGAGTTCTTTTAGATCTAGAGAATAAGGAGTGTGAGTTGGGAAAAAAATACTGTAAAACCACATTTCCATACATATTATAAATGGAAAAAAGAAGGAAATTGTATATATAGTTACAGGTCATAATTTTTTTTTCAATAAATGACATCTGAATTTTTCTTATTTTTCCAAAATTTCTATTAGTACATACTATTTTCATAAGCAAGGCAAAAAATTAAGACTTGAAAATGCTTCTAATACACAGTCCATCTGTGGACTTACATCCATTCTGTAAGAAAAGCACTGAAAAACGATACTGATATTCCCTTTATATTAAAGTATCTAACACAGCTTTCCAGAGTTCTAGGATCACATGCTTCTTCTCAAGTCCATTTGCACCTTTTATAACCCATCTTACATGAAGTGTAGATATCTTAATGCTGGGACAATAGATGCCAACCCGGCATTAATTTTTAAACAATGCTTCATGTCTGAAAACATCTACATTTTCAATATTCTTAGGAACAATCTTGTTTTGTAGGAACAACTGTACACAGGTCCTCAAAATGATCTGTGGGATTCAAACCCTCTTTTCTTTCCTGTTTAAAAGCATATGCAGGTTGATCATCTCTCAGTCCTCTCCCCATACCCAAGCACAACATATACTTCAGAAACAGAGTGACAAACACAAAAGGAAACCTTTAATCATGAATTCACTCATTTCAAAATTTCATGCCCATTCTCTAGGGAGCAGAAATCTCTCCCTGCGCGCCCCCCCCCCCCCAATATGGAACCACTATCCTACAGCTTGTACTCTGGATTTCTCCAACATTATACAGTCATCTTTCCTTTCTTCCTAAGAAAGTTCACTGACCTATTTTACATCAAGTACTTCAGTATCCATTTGTCACTAATAAGCTCATTTCCCTACATTTCTGTCTGTATATGCATCTTCTGTCTTAAATCAATAGCAAAGATATATACAGCCTATACATTTTTGTTAAGACAGGGGATAATGTAGCGGAGGCTGGTTTGAACTCACAATCTTCCTATTTCAACCTCCCAAGTGACAAGATTACAGCAATCCACCAACAGAGAAAGCTGAGTGTATGTAAATATTTTTGTAAAATCCTCAGTAATAGTACTTGCTATTTACTTTACTTCTAAAATAAGGATTAAAATGCTTTTTGAGAATAATCATTGGGAGAAAAATGAGGGTACTACTCTTTTATACTTTGTCCTTTTCCTTGAAATTATAAGCCAACCAATGAACCATATCAATCTTATATTTTACGGAAGAGCCAGTTGCTTTAGTGGGGAGTGGGAAGGAAGGTGCTTTCCGATTTTGAATACATGCATTATCTCTAAAATGCTCTGAATACCTACCTAACCTTCTCTCCATTTCTGCCCTTACACCCAGCAATAACAGTTTTGCTACTTTCCTGGAGAGACACTATTTTTCTTTCTGTTTTGACAGGGTTTTGCTATCTAGCTGTGACTGGCCTCAAACTTACTACACAGCCTACACTGGTCTTTTAAACTTAAGCACTTCCTTCCTCAGCCTCAGGAGGGCTGAGACTGCAGGCCTGCTCCACCATGCTGAGTCAGAGATCTTAAAACAAATGTCACTGAATTATTTACTTGCATGTGATTCATCCACTACTTTATTGAGGCCACAGGAGATTAGGAACTATAAACTAAAAGGGCAAGAAGAGTGGTAGAGGTAGGAAGAATGATTTGAATGGGCTGCTATTTAGGGGCAATATAATACAATAAATGAGGAGGGATTATGCAAACTAATACCTAGAGGTATGAGAAAAATCAAATCTCACATAAGACTCATGATGGCCACTGCCAAGTCACCAATAAAAAAACATGTATATTCTACCAGTGAAGGAAGGGTGAACTATTTAAGAAAGATGCCAGTAAGACATAAATTTGTGAGACTGTCAACCACTTTGTACACTCAGTCCTCTGCGAGATGGATGGCAAAGGCGCTCTACAGCAATATTAAAACCTGCATTTGCTGCTCACTTATACACATGGGAAGGTATTTCTTGCTTCCCTCATGAGAATGTTATTGACAGACAGCTACAGCAGTCCTTCACATACAAATGTACCCATGAACTCATTCTGATCCATTCCTAAAAACCTCCTCCCTGTAAGTTAAAACTACACATTCAGTAGAACTTGCTGCAAAGAAATTATCAGCCTATTAGGAAAGGCATGGAAAAATAAACATAAAAGACAGAAATGACTGCAGCTCACACTCCACCTGGTTCAGATGCCTCACCTCTCTGCAATAGCTTGAGCCAAAAGGGCTTTCTTACGTTTATTTTTCTCTTCCATTAGTCGCTGTTCTTCTTGGAGTACTTCCCAACGAGATTTTTCTTGCCTTTCATCCCTAACAAATTTTAAAAAAGACATAAAAATGAATTTATGAAAGCAACTATTACCCTACCCCACACGTTCTAGTCTGTTTCCTATCTATAAAATTTAATCAGGTAGATTACATATATTTTCTTTCAAAACTTCTCTTCAAAGAAATGCATCTGCAGATCATTATTCTGTTCTAACAGGAATAAAGACCATGATATATATGAAGCAAAGAGCTTTCTAGAAACTGGACCTTTAAAATCCATTGTATGTATACAATCCTGGAATTACACAAAATGTAAGCCCAAGTACCATGGTATTTTTTTTAGGAATACAAAGAACAGTATATGTGAATTATGTTACAGGTAAAATGGAGGTCAAAATGGACTGGTCTGCAGCTGATGTCCTGTCATGGCTTTCAGAAGTCCTCCAAAGAGAAGTCCCGTCTACTTTAACATCTTAAGGTAATATTAATGTTTGTTTCACTTTGCTACTTTTCTTCAACCCTTAAAAAAGTTTTAAAAGTGCAAAGTACTCTGAGCTAAAGCCAAACGGAAATGGACTAAGGCAAATGTCAAAGACATGAAAACACGTACTGTCATCAGCTATGTCCAATTCTGAAAAAAGTACTCAAAAATTTCTATAAATTTATGAAGCTGCCATCAGTTAAAACCAGGTAACAGCAAACTACTTCTTCTAATACTGGCATTTCTTCCGGCCCCAGTCACCACTTCTAAACCTGTCCTTTTCTCTCCATTACTGTAGCTTCCACTTTATGGGAGTCATCCACCATTGCTTGTGCTTTCCACTGCAAGCTCTTCAGCAGGCATTTCCAGTTCAGTCCACCTGATTTTCTTTCCCAAATTACAACAGTCACACCTGTCGTTCCTCCAATCACTACTTTGATTGGGACATTGTTCCCACTCCGTATCATGCTAAACTCGGAAGCAGGCATGCTCCCTGCTCAGTTCTTCCTTCTCTACTTCATTTCTCTCTCCCAGAAAAGCATGTCACCCCTAACAATCTCTTTTTCCATGCTTATCCTCAGGAGATTTCCTTTCAACAAAGGTTCCTGAGATTACCTGTTGCCTATGAATGAGTATCTAAGAGAATAAATTTCCCAAGGACCCAGTCTAAGATGTTCAACCCAATCACAGATTCAAAGCCACTATGAGCTAAAAACACTCTGTTATAAAACCAAGCAAACAAATATATTGTTTGGACATAACAGTCATAGGCCTTTGTGGTAAAATACACTTAAAGACATTTTAATAAATTCCTTCAATATTTGTTTCATAATTCATGTGGTCCTTATATACATTATCAAAATGAATTCTTTGTCATAAGCTTCTGGTAGTCAGGAACCACTTTATACTCAGAGTACAGCAGCAATGAAAACTTCCTCTGAGATTGGGAAAAATATAAGACACTTTGGGGGAAAAAACAGGAAAGGGAAAAGAAAAACAAAAGCCATCTTTTCTCTCTTACTAAGAATTCACAAGTCAGAAACTGGTGATTTCTATATAAGCGTGGCTGCACGTCTCAACTCTATGAACTCAGTATGTAGCTCAGGTTGGCCTTGAACTTGAAAGCCTCTTGCCTCAGCCTCCCAAGTACCAGAATTATAAGTATGTGGTAAATGCCACTATGCCCAGCATTAGGAAGATTAGGAAGATAATATCTTTTTAAAGATGAAATAATAAGAGGCTGGAGAGATGGCCTAGTGGTTAAGAGCGCCAACTGCTCTTGCAGAGCACCCGGGTTCAATTCCCAGTACCCACATGGTGGCTGAGAACCATCTTTAACTCCAGTTCCAGGGGAATCAGACACCCTCTTCTGACCTCCCCGGCACAGCACAACACGGGTGCACAAACCTACATGCAGACAGTACATTCATACACATATAAAAATAAATAAAATAAAAAAAAATTGTCCCTTCTATAAAAAAAGATGAAATAATAAGCATACATCATAAGGCTGTTGAGAAGACTAAATGACATAAAACATACAGAATAACTAATAGTTCATTTAGTTAGTAGCTTCTTTTCAATTTTTTATTGATTGTATTCCTAGGCGTGAATATATAAGAGAAAATATTAAATCCAAGTCCAATGTGGGGGATGAAAAGTCTCATAGACTTACTAACAATTCCATTTTCTTTATCTCCAATTTGCAATCTGGCTTTGGAGGTAGAACCTCAACATTTCTGTGAGCATCATGGGAATTCTGGAGTCCTGGTTCCCGTGGCTGACTTCCAATACCCAGTGGCTTTCCATTGCCAGTGGGAGACATAGATGTACGAGGACTAGGGGAATAAGACTGTGCTTTCTGATGGCTAGATCCCTGCTTTGGTGCAGAAAGCAGCTGTTCTGGAGGTAATGAGGTTGATCCATCTTGAAGTCCAAGTTTTTGGCTTTGCTCTAGAAGGGCTTTTTCTCGCTGAAGTTGTTGTCGAGTTTTTTTCACAGGAAGACGGCGCTGAGGTTCAAATGGATCTACATGAAAGAGAATGAATGAAAATTCCTTTGGGACAGCAGATGACTAACATTTCTCAAAAAAAATATGCATTGGTATTAAATTTTGACAATGACTCTAGAGGCCCCTCCCTTCCATTTTCTGTCTTGAAAGTCCAGGAAAAATGGACCATTTTCCTAGGGTTCAAAGTTCTTACATCCTCCTGTTAATTTAGCAAAAAGAACCTAGCTCTCAATTCACCTGTACAGGAAATTCATTCCACTGGGGACAAGAGGTAAGGTTTCATTTTCAACTTGGTTGGATAACTGTCAAAAGAACTGACCAATTTTGATCACATACGTTGACACCTAAATTCTTTGAAATATTGTTTGATTTATAGTTTTACCTGGTATCTTGAAACAAATAATGGCTATTTTTCAAATGTGATATACTGTTAAATTTTGTTTTTCAAACAATGCTAATTAGTTCAAAATTGTTTTATCTCAGAATCATTGTATTTTCCAAAGACCAGATGAGATCTAATTAATGCATTCAAACTAATTTTAATAGTAGCCTGAGGAAAGCAACAGAGAAAGAGAAAACAACTAGTCAAATTTTTCTTTTTTTTAAGCACAAACTAAATGATACTTCTACAACTGATTTTTTTGTTTCCTGACTATTCAAACTAACGTTAATTTCTTAGGGCAGACAAAGAATTTAACTTTCTTGGTACATTAAATATGATCGGTAATAATATATCAATACAAAATTATGAGTTCTCATAAGTGAGCAACTTAAGTCTGGACTTGTTAAGCAGGGCTAAAGCATTTGCCTAGCATCTGCAACACCCTGGGTTTAATCCCTAGGACTGCAGGAAAACAAAAACAAAACCCAACCAACCAACCAACCAACAAAAAACCCCAAGACTGTCCAACAGGAGTTTTAAATTCTCCACACTGCCCTCTGAACAAATACCACCTTATCAATTTGAATTTCTCAAAGCAGAGTTGAAAGCTCTGCAGTCACTGTCCTACCTTCCCTTCATTCAACTCAGGCAAGCCATTTAATTATTCCATACATGTATCTACATCTGTCATACCAGTTGAAAATTATCTGCTCCACCTAACTCATGGTGATAATGTAAGAATGAGATATAGAAATGTTCTTAAAAAGAAAGAAAGAATTTCTATCAAAAGTAAATGTGATTGTGGACTGTGATGGTTAGTCTCAATCATCGACAAGAGGAGATTTAGAATCACCTCTGGGCAGATGTGGGGATTACCTTGATTAAGGCAACTGAGCTGGGAGACCTGCCCACCGTGACTGGCACCATTCCCTGGGTGCAGATCCTGGACAGTGTAAGAGGGAAAGTGAGCCGGACACAGGCGTTCACTGTCCTCTGCTTTCTGACTGCAGAAGCACCATCACCAGCAACGTCAAGCTCCTGCCTCCATAACTTCCCCATCATGAAGGACTGTACTTTCCAACTGTGCCCCCAAATAAACTCTGTTCTCTGTAAGTTACTTTTGTCAGAGTACTTCAGCACAGCAATAAGAAAAGTTAAGTAAGACATGGATCTTCCCAGAAGGCCCCAGAAAGTAACCTCCTGTACATTTCAACTTGAACTTATTCTTGGTTATTATCGTGTTCACATCATCAGAAAATATCCCTGAGCCTATTTTAAGTGCCAATTGAAAACATTAGCTGAATAATTAATTGCTACATTTTAACTCCACTGTAGCTTCTATTTTACTTTATGTTTTTATATATAGGATAGATATGCTGTTTTTTTCCACTAGCAATCAATAAATAAATCAGTCATTGCAAAAACTGAACATACTGTTCAAGTACTATGTACTAGAAGCTGTAAATGTCAAGGAGAGTAGGGGCAAGTAAAAGCATACATTCGGCACAAAGAAGAGATCTGTTCATAGTCATCTCTGCTCAACTGCTGCCATTAAGAGAAATTAGGTCAACGTAGCCAGAGATTTTGACTTTTCACATTAAAAAATTTTTGCAAGAATGGTGGCGGCATGCATGAGACCCATGCCAACTCAGTCAGACAAAACTCCAGCACAGGACTGGGGCAGCAGGTCCCAACCTTAGCCTAGGAAGTACTGGCAACCGATCACTTCTGGGTAAGGGAGAGTAGATCTTTAAGGGAGAGACTCTAGATAGGCTGACCAGACTCCAGTGGATGAATGTGCATCAAGGAACATCTGGGCACAAATGCTTGACCAGAAAGGACAGAATGCCTGAAATTTGGTGTGTGTGTGTGTGGGGGAGGTATGGGGATGGTGAGGATGAGGAAGGAGAAGTCTAAATTTCATTAAGATCTGTTTTATGAAATGCACAAAAACTCAATGAAATAATTTTAAAATTATTTATATTTTTTATTTTTTGTGGTGATGGATTAAATCCAGGATTTTGTACATGAGAGGCAAATGTTCAACCATTTAGCTACGACTCTGGCTCCTTCAGATTTTTATATAAAATACACAGGGTATTAAATGTATAAAACTGTTAATTATAAAAATCTAGATTATGTTACTAGGGGAAAATAATTCTGGAATGTTAGCTTTAAATAAAGGTTTGTGGTTCTTTTTTTTTTTTTTAATTTTTTTTTTATTTATTTCGGTATGTGCATGAATGTACTGTCTGCATGCAGGTCTGTGCACCCGTGTCGTGCAACGCCGCGGAGGTCAGAAGAGGGTCTCGGATTCCCCTGGAACTGGAGTTCTCCTGAAATTGGAGTTTCAGACGGTTCTTGGCCGCCATGTGGGTGCTGGGGATCGAACCCGGGTCCTCTGCAAGAGCGGTCGGCGCTCCTAACCGCTAGGCCATCTCTCCAGCCCCAGGTTTGTGGTTCTTAATAGTACATATACCAACTAGAGGCCAAGCTAAGGATGCAGCTCAGCAGAGAAGCAACATCATTAGACCCTTAGGTTCGATCCTCAGCACCATAAACAAAAAATAAACTCGAAGCCAACAGGAAATTCTGCCGATCCATCTCTGGAGACGCTAGACTAACCCTTTAGCATTACTAGTCACCAGGACAGGGGAAGAACAGAGATTAAGAAGGTCTTGCTGGAGGAATTAAATGCTCTGGACCATTAGTTACATAACATTTCTACTCAAATCCAAAAGTTCTACTGGTAGGTAAGGCCAATGGGCAGATGCAAGTCTGGTAAGGAATAGTCATGATTATCATCATTTTTTTTTAAGTTGAAGTCTAGATGATCAAAGGCTGAGGGGAAAAAGGGAAAAATCCCCCCAAAGCCAAATAATTGTGTGTGTGTGTGTGTGTGTGTGTGTGTGTGTAATTAAACCAGCAGTCTATGTTTCTGAGGTCTACTCTTTACCACCCCCAATAGCTAATGTGACAATAGCACATTTGACTGATGTGTTGATCATTTATCAGTCTATAAATATTTCTAAAATGTACATTTTAATTTTATAAAAGGGTACTGTGCTGTATACAGTTTTTATTTAACATTATATTGCCAATACTTATCCATATTAATAATGTTATTCATTTTTAATGATGAATCACATGTCATGGTGACAAAGCCTGAGTTTACTGATCTTCTTGCTCTGATGGACAATTGGGTCAGTTCCAAGTTTTTACTTCTATGAACTTTGCTGTTATGTCTCCTCATGTACAAAAATTTGCCCTGGATATTACCTGAACACTATTGGCTCATAATGTATAACATTACATGAAATGCTAAAATGCTTTCCAAAATGCATTTCCTCTAGCAACATGCGAGATTCCATAAATACATTTTCTGTTCAATATATGGTACTGTTTAATATTTTAACTTTTGTCAATCAAGTGGACATAAGGTGGCATCTCACTGTGTTTGTGGTTTCTAATGCTCTGCTTGTTGGTAGTGATAAGCATTTACTTATATTTCCTTTTCTTTGAAAAACCTAGTCATTTCTTTTATCGCCTTTTCTTTTGGTTTTGATTTTTCATGCACTAGAAGCAAAGAACTAGAGAGCATAATTAAAGAATATTTCAATCACAGAAATGGTTATGCATCTGGGAAAAATTGTTAACAGAAAATGGTTAAGACTTCATGGGAAAAAATTATAAAATTTGTTAGGAAATATTCTAAAAGGTCTAAATAATGGAGATCTACAACCTTAGTGTTAATGACATGACAAATCAAATCTCTCAAAACTGATGTAAAGATTCAATGCATGTCAACTGGTATTATCATTATGCAGGTCTTGTTTAGGCAAGCATATTGCTGCGATTCCATGGTGCAGCTTCCTGGTCATGTCTAGAAGACACTAGCAGCAGCAGCTGTCCTGTTTCTCTGCCTTTTACAATCTCTCCTTCTCTAGATGAAGCGCTACTACAAGCAATCACTGCAGAGAGAGGGAGAATCAAATTTCTTCAGGAATGATCTCCTTATATATCATCTACTCCCAAGTGGTCAGCCCTAAACACATGCACACACAAACACCTAAATGCACTCATAAATTTTACATATATGTGTGTATGACAATAATAAGAGGTCATGAAACTGAGACGGGGGTGTGGGAAAAGTTGGAAGGCAGGAAGGGAGGTGTGGAAATGAAGTAAATATTCATACAAGAATTTCTTGTATGAAATTCTCAAAAAAATTTAAAAGATTCAATGTAATTTTAATAGAAAAAAATCTTACTCCATGAAATCTGGAGAAATTGTTGACATATTTTATATGAAATGATAAATGTTCAAGAATAGCAAGGAAATTTCTCAAGATGTGGATTAGACTACTAATATAAAGAACAAAGACAGCTGAGAGATTGCTCAGTGGGTAGGGGTACCTGCCACCAAACCTGAGGACCTGACTTTGATCCCTAAGAGCCACATGGTACAAGAAGAGAACTGACTCCTACAGAATATCCTTTGACCTCCATACATATCCTGTGGTGCAAGTACGCATACTTAGATACACACATACAATGAATAATTATAATTTTTTAAATTTAGAAAATAAAGGTCATATCTGAGCAAATATTTTTACCAAAAAACTGACAGGGCATGGCTATATTATTTTACTTCCAATTTTTTTCATTATGAAAGCAATAATACATCAAGTACTGTATTGGTGTGTGTGTGTGTGTATGTGTATGTATGTGTGTGTGATACATACTATGACTGGAAAATTTCCACAGTTTAAGACATAGAATGATTGCAGGAGATATAACACCTCCTTTTCTGAGATTTACAAGAGAAATGTTTCCTGTTCCTCAAATTATATCATTTATTTTTATTAAAGGAAAGTTATTTACTAGTAAAGCATTTAATTATCAATGTTCAATTTTCAATCTTCTTTTCTTCATGCTGGAGAACTCCTTTATGACCACATCAAAAGCTTCTCTTTGCAACAGATGGGAGGCTACTGCAGAATCCCACAACAGATTAGACAGAAAATATACACCTGAAAGATGCCCAATCCTAGGACACACCTACAGTTGAACCTCTACATGTGGAATGAAGGGCAGAGAGAAAACAAGTGCATGCCTAAATTCTCAACAATAAAGCTTCCTTACACAATAGACGGCAATGTAGATAGAAGGCAACAACTAGCCAAGCTTCAAAGAATGAGAGCCTCCAGAGTGCACACCCCTATATTAAACCTCACCCATCCATGGCTCAGGGATCACTGTGGAAGAGGCGGCAGAAAGATTGTAAGAGACAGGCAGGTGCATGAACATAGAGAAGCAGCGGCTTACAGACAATGGAACGTTCACATGTGAACTTGTGGCAATGTTGGCATTAGGCATGGGACCCATGCCAACTCAGAGAAACTCTCAGAGTGGAGCAAGAGAAATGGGTGGGAGACAGGCCCTGGACTGAGAACTACAGGAGACTGACTACTGCTGGGTGAGGAAGAGTAGGCCTTACCCAGGATTCCTAGATGGGTTGACTAGACTCCAGTGGATGAATTTGCACAGAAGGACGTCTGGGTTCAAGAGCTTGACTAGATAGGGCTTAGCTTGGATGTTGTAATGCATAAGTTCTGATGGGAGGTTGGAGTATGGGGGTAGGGGGCTGGGTTTGACTGGGAACCATTGTATGAGATGTACACATGCTCAAAAAAAAAAAAAAAAAAAAAAAAAAAGAACAAGCATGGGATGGACGTATTACAGCCAGTCACCACTTCGCCTGGCAACCAATATTAGACATGCCACTAGACTGAGAAATAAATTTTCATTTTTTAAACAATTGACTATTTTACAATTATTTGTTATTCCAACTTACCTAGTTTAACCTGATTTCTTCATTGCAAATAGTGCTGAATGTATTTGTACCTCCTTGATCATATTTCCATTTTTCTCCACCAATATGAATTTTGTGTTTCATTCTTTAATATTCTTCATAGATTTCCTAAGCTCCTAAGCTTCTTTGTATCATTTTGGTGTTTATAAACATCATCAGACTGTATCCACAGAGCTGCGGCTTGCTCCTTTTACTCATTATATGAAAGTAAATTGTAAATTAATGAACAAGGCTGGTGGTTAATAGAGTCCCATGATCTACTGCTTTATTAGATAGGTATCAGCACAAGTTACTTATTTACTCCCCTGTTATTGCTGATTTTTGAAATATTAGGAACAAGGTGACTGAGAACATTCTTAACTGCATTCCAAAATGCAGTCAGGTGTTTCTAGAGCACATTATCCTTATTTTTGCTGGCAACTAATCCAACCTTCCTATATTCAGTTGTATTTTTAATTGCTAGGAGGGGCCTTAAAATGAAAGATTCAATTTCTAATTTAAAAAAAACTGGAAACCCAGATAAAAGGCTTCGCATCTTTAAGCCAATCACTGTGTCCCACTATGGCTATATAAAGAGGGATAGATATCTTCTCTGTCCCCATGGAAGTTATACATGATTCTGTATCCACATTCAACCACCTCATTACCAAATTAGAAGCCTTGAAGCCCAGGTCTTAGCACCTTGTAACCTATTACAAACAGCAGAGATCACTTAAAATGTACTTTTACATAACAAAAGTACTAACTTAAAATCCCTCCTTAAACCTTTGCCCCAACAAATCTCTGCCAATCTGCAACCTCTGTGGAATATTCCTAAACTCCACTAAATCCTCACTACAGTGAGGCTGCTCTACAGCTACCTCTTGTACAGTATCTGGTACCCCATTATGTCCAGGTCTGTCTCATTAGACTACAAGCTCTTTGAAGGCAAAGCTGATAAATTGTTCATCTTTTCATCCCTAATGTAGGAGTTATGCTTCCTGCAAGACTGTTAGCACTCCCCTTGAGAAAGGGGGGAAAGGGAAGAGATCCTAGGGCCTGACAACACACCCAATGCAGAAGCTAATACTAAGAACTTGGAAAGCAGACCTGAAGCAAGACACCTATACTTTGAACATGTAGGTATGTGAACAGGTGCTGAAATCACATAGCCAAAGGACTTGAGGATGTCTACATGGATAGAGTCAGTTAAGCACATATGATAATCTTAAATCATTTTTAAGACCTCTGGACCAGTTAAAATGTCCCCAATCTATATAATCTCCATGGAGTCTATGTTACTAGTTTACTTCCTTTTGCACATGTCAGCCCCAGATAATTCTCACATCTGAGTTAGAACTGCACATCCAAATTTCTCAAAAATTACAGACATAGCAGATTTAATTTTATCCCTAAACAAAGTATTTTAAAAATATTATCAAGAGTGAGAGGAGGGTCTCACTGAAGTGATGTGCACTACCAGAATCACCCAGTAGATCTCTATGAAATTTCAAGATATACATATAAACAATCACATAATAACATGACTAATCCATGGGGGAGGGTGGAAGTAGCTACTAGATTTTTCACTGGTCTTGAGGGTAGCAAAGATATGTTAGTGCACTGTGTACACACGTACACACACACACACACACACACACACACCACAAACATACACAAGCACGCACGCGCACCTACTTCACATCTAACCTCTCAAAGATCTTTTTGGTCTGCTGATTCTCAAAAGCTAGAAAGAAATGCAAAATCATCTGGAAACTAGAAGTGAATGCAACACAAATGTATTATAAAAACTACCTTTTCCTGTTTATCCACTTTTGTGATCCCTTCTTTCTCCCATTTTCTGTACACTCACCACACTCATAAAACTGTGCTGTGTTCCTCTCCCTTCACCCCAATCCTGCAACCACCGACTCAGACTCTCCCTAGGAGCCATTCAGACAGTAGGCTCATTTTCTCCCCTAAGCCCCAATGCTTTCTGCAGGGAAAAGTCAAATTCCTGAAAAATGGGGCCCCAAGGAGAAACCCTGAGCCCGCCCTTCTGGCTTCAGGTCTAAGGACACTCACCTGCGAGCCCTGCCCACCACCGGGAGCTCCCGGCCGGACACAGCGCGCAGCCTCCACGCCCCCTCCTTCCTTCCCAGACTCCAGGCCCCACTACCCGAGCTCTCAGCCCGTTACCTTTATTCTGCTTCAGTCTCCTCAACTCCTCCTCAGAGAAGCCCGCCCAATCCTGAGCCATCCCCGAGGCTGCCGGGACCCCAAGACTGCCCAAACCTCAGCCCCTAGACTGCCAACTCGGCTCCCTGGGCACATCCGGGTTCCTTCCGGATGCGGCCATCAGCCAATAAGCGCTGAGCTTGGGCGCCTGGGCCCTCGGGGCTTCGTGCTCGGGTGCCCACGGGACTGCCTAGAGCGCAGCAAGAAGAGCAGCCTCGGTGGAGCGCGCTGTACCGCCTTCGCATCTCCTCACTGCCCCTGCTCCGCGGTCTGGTTCTTCATGCTCCATCACTTCGTGAGGAATCGGGGCGAAGGGGTTGTGGAGAAGGAAGGACATCAGCAGGCATGTAGGCGGAGGGCAGCCCGCCTGAGTCACTGACTGGGTCCTGAGACACTGACTGGGCGGAGCCTGGACCTGGGGTCCTGGTTCTCAAACTTGGTTGGGCTGGGAGGTGAGGCGTTCTGGAGCATCCCTCACCTGGAAGAGTTGAAGCCTGAAGGTGCAGGGGTGTGGGCCCCAAGTGATCTATATCAGGGGCGTACCACCAGCTTCACCCAGACCATACGGTCTCCCAGATTTTGTTTGCTTCCTTCCTGGTTTGGTTTGGTTTGGTTTGGTTTGGTTTGGTTTGGTTTGGTTTGGTTTGGTTTTGTATGAGTTTTTTGTTATGCCCTAGACACTAACTCTTTGGGCTTCCATTTCTTAGTAACGTTCAGAGTATTTAAGGATGCAAACGTCAAAAAAAGTTCAGATTAAAAAAAAAAAAAAGACCTGTTTCCTATTTTTGTTTTTCTCTTCTTTCCACTATTTTTTTGTGACAACAGGCAAACCACATTCTCTTCGCCCACAGATTGAAAAATCCTGTCTTAAATTTTAATTTAGTGTCAGTACTGTTTTTAAACAAGTAGAAATGAAGGAGTATACTGGAAAATAAAACATCTCACGAAGAAAAGGATTGAAATGATCGCTCCCAGTTTAGATAAGAAGAGGCAAGTTTAAAAGGTAAAATGTCATCCAAAAGTATTAGTTCCATCCAGGTTTCGGACATAGGCTAATATGTTCTCTAACTACAGAATAGTAGGTAGTAATCAGTCAGAATCTGGTGGTTGATTTAGTTTCTTCTTGCCATGCAATAACCATGCAGTTACTATTACTACTGACCTAATAATATTGAACCAATATGTGTGCTTCTTGTTTAGTTTTATACTTATAAATTTCTTTAATTCATTCAATTTAAAGATTAAGATAACTGATAAATCTTGATATTGAATGAATTAAAGAAACATATCAGTAATCTTAATAGAGATGGTAGTTATGATATTTTAAAAGGTTTTGCCTTGGCCCTGAATGAGAACCAAGGCATAAGCTAGCCATAATAAAAGATAAAGTCCATCTGCATGAAATTATAATTTCCAGTTTGCAGTGTTCTAAATCTCCTGCTGTTTCTGTTGGCCCTTCCTCAAGATGCCTGCTTTTGTCAAATGATGTAGGATATTTTACTGGGAGCTTATCTTCTTTGTTCTGTGGGAGTTCTGTGTTATGGGTTGAGAGAGTATCTCTACAGATTAGCTTTGCTGGGCCCTAAAAGTCTCAATCATGTTAAACCAGTAATATTTAAGGTAATTATTTTGAGTTATAAATTTGGGTCTTACCTTTATATATGATACCAGGTTTGGTTTTGTTATTTTAAGGATTGTTCTTGACAGTTTTATAGAGTATATTTTGATCATATTGAGACCCCCCTCTCCCATCTCCTCTTAGATCCATCCTCACCCTCTATCCCCCCACTTTCATGTCATCTTATTTTTTAAGGGGCTATCAAATCTAATTTGTGTTTTCCAAATACTTGGATATGGGTCCATCCCCTGGTACATGGTTAACCTACCCAGTGTCATTCCTTTAAAGAAGACTGATTCTCCCTCTCCTAGCAGCTTTCAATTGCCAGTTGTTCCCCAGCTAGTACTGGGGCTTCTTGCCCATCTTCCTACTCCACATAGGAATCCTGTCTGGCTTACACTTATACAGGTCTTGTGCATGCTGTCATAAGCGCTATGGATTCAGATGTGCAACTGCCCTACTGTGTTCAGAAAACACAGTGTCCTTGTTTTCACCACCTCTAACTCTTAGGATTTTTCCATCTCCTCTTCTGAAATGATCCTTGAGCCCCAGGAGGAGAGAGTGTGATGTAGATATCCTATTTAGGGTTCAGCACTCTGCAGTCTCTTATTCTCTGCACATTTACTAGTTGTGGTTCTCTGTGTTAATTGCCATCTGCTACAGAAAGAAGCTTCTCTGGTGTGAGTTGAGAGATGGACTCAATCTATGCATATAATAGTAAATCATTAAGAGTCTGTTTACTACTATGTCCTTTTTTCTCTTTTTTTTTTTTAATATTTTAAGGGATTCACAATGTAAGAGCACAGTTGTTTTCAGATCACATTGACATTGCTCACTTTGCCATACAATTAGGTAATGGTGCTAGCATCCACAGATAAGGGATACCATTCGTCATTTGTTTTTCTGGGACTGTGTTACTTCACTCAGCATGATATCGTCTAGCTCCAGCCATTTACCTGCAAAGGTCATGATGTCATCTTTCTTTACTGCTGCATAGAACTCCATTGTGTAGATGTACCACATTTTCTCTATTCACTCATCAATTGAGGGGCATTTGGGTTAGTTCCAGCTCCTTGCTATTGTGAAGAGAGCTAAATAAACATGGCTGTGCATGTATCTCTGCGGTAGGATGAGTATTGTGGGTACATGCCGAGGAGTGGTATGGCTGGGTCAGGTGGCAAGTTCATTCCAAGTCTTCCAAGAGTTCTCCACACTGCTTTCCATAGTGGCTGTATGAGTTTACATTCCCACCAGCAGTGGATGAGTGTTCCTTTCCCCACAACCTCTCCAGCACTTGGTATCATTTGTTTTCTTGATCCTAGCCAGTCTTATTGGAGTAAGATGATATCTTAAAGTGGTTTTGATTAGCATTTCCTTAATGATTAATGATGTTGAATACTTCTTAAGATGTTTCTCAGCCATCTCTAATTCTCACTTGTGAAGTCTCTGTTCAGTTCTTTGCTCCATCTATTGAGTGGGTCATTTGTTTTCTTTCTTCTTTGTTTTTTGAGTAGTTTATACAGTCGACCTTAATTCTTGCGCAGCTGCTGTCTGATTTAGGAAGTCTTTTCCTACGCCTATGTCTTGTAGTCTGCTGCCAACTTTTTGTTCTATCACCTTCAGAGTTTGGGGTTTCATGTTGAGGCCTTTAATCCATCTGGAGTTGACTTTTGTACAGGGCGAGAGGTAGGGGTTTAATTTCATTCTTCTACAAGTAGTGATCCAGTTTTGCCAACACCACTTGCTGAAGATGCTGTCTTTTCTCCATTGTATCTTCTTGGCCCCCTTGTCAAATATGAGATGGCTGAAATCGTATGTGCTCAAGTTTGGATCTTCGGTTTTGTTCCATTGGTCAACAGGTCTGTTTTTGTGCCAGCACCAGGCTGTTTTTATGACTTGTAGTACAGTTTGAAGTCTGGTATAGAGATCCCCCTGTATTGTTCTTTTCACTCAGGGTTGTTTTGGCTATTCAGGGTCTTTTGTTTTTCCAAATGAAATTAAGGACTTTTTTTTCCCCCAAGCCTGTGAAGAAACTCTTGGGGATTTTAATTGGGATTGTGTTAAATCTATACAAGAGTTTGGGTAGAATGCACATTTTTACATATTAATTTTCCCAATCCATGATCATGGGCGGGTTTTCCATCTTCTGATGCCTTCTTCAATTTCAACTATGTCCTTTTAGCAGAATAATAGTTGTAGGTTCTCCCCTGTGGCCTTTGACCTGTCTAGCCACAGGTTCTTGGTCCTAATAAGAGTGCCAAGTATGGGTTCCATCTTGCAAAGTGGGCCTTCAATCCAGTCATGAAGTATTTGGTTACTTCTGTCACACTCATGCCACCGTTGCACTAGTGGGAATATCTTGCCAGACCAGTTGTTGAAGCTTGCTGGGTTAGCAACTCGGTAAAGATTGATGATTACTTTTCTATTTTCTCCCATAGATACCAGGTTTCCTTACTATTTTTTTTTCAAAGTGTAAGGCTGAGATTTTTCTACCAATTCTATGGTCTGTTCTTTCCAGTCTTTAAAAGATGTAAGGATCTCAACCTCTAGGAGATATATTTTATAGTATCTTCCTTTTGTATTTTAAGTTTTATGGTATACTTTGTTTAAATGAAAATATTATCATTCAACATGTTTATATATTTATTAAGATGGGACCATCTCTGACAACTTAGACTGTAATATTGTCTCTTGTTGATTCTCCACTAGAACAACTAGTGTTGTTTTCAAACCCCAACTATAGAGCCAGGCATGGTGGTTCACCCTGGTAATTCCAGTGCTTAGGAGGCTGTGAAGTCAGCTTGGGTTACAATAGTGAATTCCAGATGAGCCTGGCATGAGGAATGAGACCTACTGACAATAAAAAAATAATAATAAAAAGTAAC
This sequence comes from Rhizomys pruinosus, assembly GCA_009823505.1. NCBI lineage: Eukaryota > Metazoa > Chordata > Mammalia > Rodentia > Spalacidae > Rhizomys > Rhizomys pruinosus. The sequence continues at coordinate 2,931,019 of VZQC01010683.1, read as the reverse complement.
AAAAATCTAATTGCACCTGTAGAATATTAAAAATTATGGAGCTGGTAAGATGGCTAAGCAGATGGAGGTTATGAGTTTGACCCCAGAAAGCCACATAAGAGTGGGAAGAGAGAACTGCCTCCACAGAATTGTGTTCAGGTTTCCACTGCACATGCTGCTGTACATGCATCCCCACAGAGCTCCCCAACACACTTATAGTACCTGCACAAGCACATTGGCTTCCCAGCTTACTAAAACCCCCGTTTCTCCATAATCATACACAATTGACTTCTGCCTACTTATATTAGACTTTCCCCCCTTTCTCTATTCTCTTCAAAGTCCAGTTAGATTGGGTGTCTTGAGGTTTTAGGATTTGTAGATCTCCCTCCACTCTATTGGCTGAGCCAGGACTTTCTTTCCCAAATGCTACTCTTTAAGCTATGATCTTTCCCTTGTTCTTTGATTCTTCCTGCTTTAGGTCTTGATCTCAAAGTCCACATAGATATTTTATGATTACACTATCTAAATATTTTGCACTCTTCTGTTTCTTCCTTCATTCTTTGTAATTTTTACAGCACTGAGTACAACTTCTAGGTTGTTTGAATTTTACTTTTATATTTTGTTTCCCCACTAAAAATTATACAAAACCACCACTTATATACCCAGTCTGACAGCTACTAAGTTCTCAAAATGTATTGAAAGAATGAACTTCTGTGAATAAAGAATAAACATTGATTTGAAGCATTTAATGTATTTCAAGATTCCTTTCTAGAATGCATTTCTATGGCACTGATTAATAATAACCACATTTATTTTTTTATTCTCCTTGAAGCTACAAACTCATTGGTTACAAGATATTTTAAAAATTTGAGAAACATTAGGATGGCATTCAATTTAGAAAGCCTTATATTGGAGAGTTTCTCAACATTTTGACTATAATACCTGATGGAAACAATGTAATAGAGGAAAGAGAGATTTTTGCTTATAGGTTCAAAGGGTAATAGTCCATCATGAAGGGGAAGGCAGCATGGTGAAGCAGTTCAGTCCATGGTGGATGGAGCATGTGGCAGAGGCTGCTGATTTCATGGGGGACCAGGAATCAAAGAACATGACAGGAAGCAGGGGATGAGTATATTCTTCAAAGACCCACCCTTCTTCCTAAAGATTCTTTAGCCTCTTAGAATAGTGCCAACAGATAGGGAATACATACTCAAAACAGAAACCTGGGGGCATTTCACATTCAAAGCTATGATATAGTATTTCAGCAGTTTTCTTAGTTTTCAGTATATAAGTCTTGTACATTTGTCAGATTTATCTCTTGTCAACATAATTTTAATATAAATATTATTTAAATTTTCAGTTTTATATCGCTGTATACTATGATCTGAGTACTGGTGTCCTCCAAAATTCATTGTGGTAGTATTAAGAGATGAAAGATCTTTAGGGGCAGTCAGGTGAAAAGAGCTTTGGAACCCTAACAAATGGGATTCATGCCTGTATAAAGTATTTTTGAGGGAGTCTACATCTCTCTTTGTCATGAAATGATGGAATAACAAAGCACGTTATGTGAAGCAGAAAGCAAGCCCTTGCCATATCAGCTGGTGCCTTGAGCTTGAACTTTCCAGCCCCAAGATTATGAAAATATAATTTTTATGTTTGTGAACTATCCCATCTAAGATATTTTGTTATAGCAGCCACATGTACTCATCATGTCTGCAAATAAAGTTTTACATCTTCATAGTCTGTTTGCCTTTTTTTCCCTCTCTTCCTTGGCTTTATTGCATGGGCTACACCCACCAGAACAACATCGAGTAGAAGTGAGACTAAATGCTCCATTGGTTTCTGATTTCGATGGTCGATCTTAATTGTGCACTTTGAATTAAGAGATTCCTTAGGTATTAGGAAAGCACACCTTTACTAGAGAGGGCTAGATCGTGGATTCTGACCTAATTGATGTTTTAAGCCATTGGTAGGTTCAAAAGTTGAATTAACCGTAGGGCCTAGTGGGAGGCAGGTGACTTGGGAAATGTCCTTTGGGGATTACATCTTGTCCTGGAGTCCTTTCTTCGTTCTGTTTCCTGGTTGCCCTCAGCAGCTGTGCTCCACCATGCCTTTCATACCATCATGTTCTGCCTCACTGAAAGCCTAGGAAAGAGAACCAGCTAACTGCAGAGTGTAATCTCTGAAACCGAGCCAAAGTAAATCTCTCCTTTTAAATTGTTTCTCTTTGATATTTGTCAGAATTATTAAAAAAAAGAAAGAAACTAACATCCCCCCCATCTTATGGTAAAAAAACATGAAGTCCACCATAATATATTATACCATAGGGTATAATATATTATGTTTAAGATTTTCATGATACCCTTTATCAGGATGATGAAATTACTTTTAGTTCCTAGTTTACAGAGAGCTTTTGTCAGAATGGATAATGAGTTTTCTTCTATGATTTTTTTCCCAATTATCTTAAGATAGTTATCTGATTTTTCTATTCAAGAATGTTAATATGCTCAATTATATTGATTAGTTGACTAGTTTTTTTTTACTATTCTTATATCCTTAGAGTAAACTCGTACACATGATAAATTATCCCATTTCGATATCATTATATTCTATTGTATAAAATTATGTTTAGATATTTTATATACTTTTTGTGTTTCATTTCACTTCTTATAATATCTTTATCTGGTTTTGAGATTAGGGTAATATTCTAACATGGTAGATATAATGCATCCCCTTAAGTTTTCTAGAAGAGTGTGCATCATGAATGCTCATTTCTTATATACTTGGTAGTCTATACCAGCAAAGGCACTTAGAGTTTCCATTGTGGGGACATTTGTAATTTCATATTCAATTTCCTTAACAGTTTATGGGGTATGCATATGACCTATTTATTTTGGGATGAGTTTTTATTTTTTTCAAGATATTTGTGTTTATATATTTCAAGACAGTTCTTGATATAAACTTGTTCATAATATTCTTTTACTTTACAATAAAGAGTTACCTATCTTGGAACATTTTAACTTTGCAGATTCCAAACAGAGGACTATTGCTTAGAAGATCCTGCTTGATTAATATGTGTGTGTGTGTGTGTGTGTGTGTGTGTGTGTGTGTGTAGACACATTTGGTACTTTGGCTTTACTGTATAGTTTATGCTAACATTTGCTTTGAATACCTGTTTGACTTTGCCTGCCTTTGTGGGCCATTCTGTTCAGTTTGGCATCTAGAGGGTCTAGCTACTTGGTCGACAGAGACAGTTACATGAGTGTTCCATGCCTCTGTGAGTGGTCCTGCCCCAAAGAACCCTGCATAGTACAGTTTCAGATGAACTTTCTGGTTGATAGTACTTCATGTCTTGCCACAGTCTGCTGCTGGCAGAAGTGAATCCACACAAACACACTGAGGGGGAAACTACAGGCTCACACCTGGTTTTGCTTGGATTTCCTAAGTGCCTTTTGTGGCTGTTGATTTTCATTTGTATCTATTTATTATTTTTTTATTATTTTATGCGTATGTTGGTACTGTCGTCACGTAAGTAGGTGCATCTGTGTCATGCAGTGCTGCAGAGGTCAGAAGAGGGTATTGGATTCCCCTGGAACTGGAGTTAAAGATGGTTCTTAGCTGCCATGTGGGTGCTGGGAATTGAACCTGGGTCCTCTGCAAGAGCAGTCAGTGCTCTTAACTGCTTGAGCCATCTCTCCAGCCCCTTTACCTATTTATTATGATAAACTGTAGCTGCACATGTGACCAATTTTCTGAATTCTGAGTCCTTTCTAGAAAATAAAATGTAAAGGTAGAATACGGATTACCCTCACATTCTCTTAATCTCTATTGACTTTCTTGTGATATACCTTCTCTGATTTCTTATATGTTGGTTGTTTTTGCTTTGTCTCTTTTTGCTTTCATTAGCATATTATCACTTTTATGAATTATTCTCCGACAGCCAGAGTTTGGTTTTGTTGAAGTTTTCTCTCATTATATTGTTTTATATTTCATTGATTTATATTAAAATCTTTACTACTTTATTTCCCCTTAGTTTTTATTTCCCCTCCCTCTTTTTCTCTCTCCTCTCCTTTCTGCTCTTCCCTTTTCCTCTCTCTTCTTCTCCCCTCTCTTCCTCTCTCTTATGTGGGTCTCAACTTTTTTTGTTCTAAGTGGATGTTCAGTGCAATAAAAGTTTCTCTTGAAACTACTTTAGCACATCTTAAAACTTTTGGTAAGTTGTGGTTTTATTTTCATTCCATTTAAAATAGTTTTTAAATACTCTTAACTTTCTATTTGACTAATGTATTATTTAAAATTCTGTTATTTAGCTTTTTCCGTGGACTGTTCTCTTACTGATTCCTATTTTGATTCGGTCATGATCACACAAGTACTTTATATAGTCAGAATCTTTTTAAATATATTGAGTCTTTTTTACTGACATGTAACTTTTCTTGGAAAATGTTCCATGTGTAAATGAAAATAATATGTGTTCAGCTATAATATTACAGAATGTAATGTTCTTGTAGTGCTACCAAGTACATCAACCTTAGTTGGTTGTGTTTTCACCTTCTCTGTGTCTTTACTGGTTTTCTGTTTGTTTTTATTATTTATTGAGACATGGGAATCAAACTATTCTCCTATAGTTGTAGATTCATTCATTTCCCTTCACCGTTTTCTCAGTTTAGCTTCACGTATCATTAAGCTGTGTTATTAAGTACATAAATGTTTAGGATTGAATGTATTCATTTATACATTTATCATAGTAAAATGACCTTTTCCTTCCCTAAACTTTGCAATTACATTAAAATAGCCACTCTAGCTTTATTTTAATCAATATCTGCATTAGTTAGTATCCCCTTTCCTTCATAAAATAATTTATCTCCTTTGTTAACTTATTTGCTATTCTCTTTGTTACTTTCACTACAATTTGGCTTAAGATCATAACATGCATTTTTTTCTTTTGTCTTTTTAAGACAGGGTCTCCCTGTAGCTCCAGCCATCCTGGAACTCACTATGTAGACCAGGCTGGCCTTGAACTCACAGAGATCTGCCTGCCTCTGCCTCACAAGTGCTGCGATTAAAGGCGTGCACCACCGTGCACCACCATAATGTGCATCTTTAACTTATTAGTTTATAGTTATTATCACAATACACGTAGTGTAAGAACCTTATCAGTCTATATTCTACTGCTTCTCATCTAGTTGTGTGGTATTGTTTCATACATTTTATAATAAATATACCATAACACACGCTACAATGTTATTTTTGTTTAAACTGTCAATTAGTTTTTCAAGAATTTTAAGTACAGGTTTATTTAGCCATTATATCAATTACTTTTGCATTATTGTGGGCAAAATATCTGAATGCACAACTGAAAGGAGTAACTTATTTTGGCTTGTGTGGTTTCAGAGGATCCATGGTCAGCTGGCCCCATGTGATTAGGCAGAGTATCATGGGGTCATGTGCTGGAAGGGCTTCCTCACTTCATGGCAGATAGGTAGCAGAAAAGGACAAAGAAACTAGAGACAGATTTAATTTTCACGACGTACCTTCCTACTTCCTAGAGCTAGGCTCTACCTAAAAGGCTTCTAGAACATCTCCAGCTAGGTGCCAAAATATATGAGCTTGTAGAGGACATTTTATATCCAGACAATAACACCCAGGTGGATACAATGCTCTTAATTTCTTTGTACATGTGGTGGTTTGAATGAGTGTCCCCCACAGGCTGTAAGTATTCAGACATTTTGTCTCCAGTTGGTGGCACTGTTTTTGGAGGTCTTAGAAGGTGTGGCCATGCTAGAGGAAGTACGTTATGGGGGCAGGCTTAGTGAGTTTAACAAGCCTCATGGTCTACAGTTGCTCTCTCTCTGCTTCCTGTGCTCTTTGCAAGATGTGACCCTCAGCTTGGGGCTCCAGATCCAGCTGCCATGCCTCCCGCTACAATGGACTCTAATTCCCTGGAACCGTCAATCGTAAGCTCAAATAAACTCTTCCTTTTATAAGTTCCTTAGTCATAGTGTTTTATCACAGCAACAGAAAAGTGACTAATACAGTTATTTGGTACCAGAGAGTGGGCTGTTGGCTGTGAAGAACCTGACCATGTGGATGTTTGGAGAAATGTGGAAGACTTTGGAACTTTGGGCTAGAAAAGCTGTTGACTACTGTAAGCAGAGCTTAACAGGCCATTCTAGTAGAAGCCTGGAAGAAAGCATGGCTGCAAAAAATGTAGTTCCAGAGGAAAATAGAGACTTAGGCAGCAACTGGGATATTTTGATAAAGAGTCTGGCAGCAGTTTGCCTGCAGTCCAAATGCTTGCCTGATGCTAAGTTGAAAAGCAATGGACTAATGTCTTTGGCGGATGATATTTCAAGACAGCCTAACGTAGAAATGCTGGCGTGGCTTTTAATGGTGAATATTGTGCAGATCTACAGTGAAGAAGAGCAGATGGGGCAGAAAGAAATGCAAAACGTACGGTCTGGATCTGAAAACTGCACTAGGAAGATTAAAGGTGGGGCCAAGGCATGTGAAGGAGAGGCTCCCTTTCATAAGGAGACTAAAGTGATTAAGGAAGGGCCTTGAGATTTACAAGTAAACAACAGAAATAGTACCTTCAGGGCAAGACCACACCCAGCTAATCCTCAAACTTTTGAAAGGAAAATACTGAAAGGGTTTTCTGCTACAAGTTCGGGGCAGAGAAAAGTTGCAAATGTGATTGAAATAGGCCAGGGTCCATCCCAAACTTGCAGCCAAACTCGGCAGTTTCATTCATGTGGTGCTGGCTTTAGAGGCATGAAGTTTTCAAGAGTGAAGGGGTCTTCAGTTCTTCCTCCATGGTTTCAGAGAGCTGCCAAGGTCAGGCAGAGCACAGCAGGGGTGTCCCTGCATAAAGAAGGCCCTGATAGGCCATTGCATGAAGCTGTGAATGTGAAGTCTGGTTGGCAACGGAGACCCCAAGAAGACATTTGAGATGCCAGACCTGTGAGATATTTCCCAAGGAGAGCTGCATACAGGGAGTGGTACTGGCCTAAGAAAGAGATGTATGTTGCACGCAAAGCTGGAAGAGCTGAGCCATCTAAGCCCTTTGGAAGTAAAGTCCCAGAAGTCGCACATGGAGCTACTGGACTTGGTTTTTGGCCTGCTGGTTTTCGGTCTTGTTTTGGTCCAGTATTTCCTCACTATACCTCTATTCTTCCCTTTTGGAATGGGAATGTGTATTCAGTTTCACTGTACATTGGGAGTTTGTAATTTGCCTTTTGATTTTACAGGAGCTTACAGTTAGGAGATTGGCCTGAGTCTCAGAAGAGACTTTGGACTGTAGACTTTTGAATGGCATTGAAACTGGTAAAGACTATGGGGACTTTTAAGGTTGGACTAAATGCATTTTGCATTTTATATGGTCAGGAGCCTATGGGGGCCAGGGAGTGGAATGTGGTGGTTTGAATGAGTGTCCCCCATAGGCTGTAAGTATTCAGACATTTTGTCTCCAGTTGGTGGCACTGTTTTTGGAGGTCTTAGAAGGTGTGGCCATGCTAGAGGAAGTATGTTATTGGGGACAGGCTTAGTGAGTTTAACAAGCCTTGTGATCTCTCTGCTTCCTGTGCTCTTTGCAAGATGTGACCCTCAGCTTGGGGCTCCAGATCCAGCTGCCATGCCTCCCGCTACAATGGACTCTAATTCCCTGGAACCGTCAATCGTAAGCTCAAATAAACTCTTCCTTTTATAAGTTCCTTGGTCATGGTGTTTTATCACAGCAACAGAAAAGTGACTAATACAGTACATATCCAAGTTTCTGGCAGGTATCATTTTTCTTACACACACACACACACACACACACACACACTCATATATACTGTATTTTAACAGAAAGAAAAATGGAAAGCTCTTGTGAGCACTCTGGCCCATAGCCCTGGGGTACAGGGAGAGGGTGTGTAAACTATATTATGTGTGAGCACCCCTTCCTGACCTCTGGTGCCAGGAGGATCACAAAGCCCAGAACTTGAAGAATTATTAGGCCATGGGTACAGCTCTGAAGCTGTTATTAGGAACATGTGCAGTGGCCTGTGACATCTTCAAATCCATGTTCACTGTGGAAGGCAGTTACAGAGTCATTTTATTTCATTGGATCCACAGGGTGAAGCAGGACTCTATCCTGACCTAGGGCCTTCAATTCAGGATCACCGTCTTCTAGTGTCCCATCATCTATGACATTCAGGCCACACACTCACACACCCGCCCCCACATGCACACACACAATTTCCCTAGGACTTGCAGGTGGTGAGCATCTCCTTTCATGTGCTCTTTCCATCTAATGCAGCTCAGCTGCCTAGCATGTACCTGCACCTAGGGTTAGACTACTAGGAGTGAGTGCTGTTTCTGTTGTCAACAAAGTAATCATGTTGGGGGCAAGTTTAGCACCTCAGAGCTCATTACCCAGCCAGTCAGGCATCCCTGTTCATCTTAAGGGACCTGACAAAGAGTGCCAGGAACTTCAGCCTCATTCTGGACAGTGTAGCTATTGCAGAGCAGAGCATTAGCCCAAGTGTACACAGCTGCTGTAGAAGCCTAGAGAGCCCAGTTCATGGGGGCAAAAGCTAAGCAGGAACACTGAGAGGCAGAAGATCCAGAAGATCTTGTAGGCTGGGGGGGGTAGGCTGAGACCACCAAGATGCTTGAAAAGCATGGTGTGAGTACTGGAAAGATCTGGGCTGCTGAATCTACAGGATGAAAGCTTAACCAGGGATGTGAACAGCCTCAGCAAGGGTAAGAAAGATGATAATCATCATCTTCAAAAACTCCACCTCTAGAAAAGTGTATGTGTTTTTCTCCAGTTTTGAGGAGCCAGCTAGGGGACATAGCACACCACACCCTCCCTCTAGTACCATATGATGGTCTCTCTGTACCCAACCTTCTTGGGGAAAGGAAGACTGATGACCAACCTTTTGGGAAGGAATGACTTTCCTTTTCCTTGTATTGGCAGGGGTGGGGATTGTGAGGTGGGGTAGCTTCTCAGGGATTTCCTACAGTGGTGTTCCCTCCCTCAAAATGGGAGAAGATAATTATCCCAGGAAATCTCAATTTTTTATTACTTACACTGTTAACAAAAAGAAAAGGGAAAAATCAAAATTAACGCACTATTTTAAAGGCATATTCATGCTTAGGAAATTCCACATCTTGCAGTGACCTTAGAGGAAGTTGCAAACCCAGAGTGAGGACAGGATTTAGCTTCTGGTTAGGCTCACAGGCATGTGGGAATTTCCCTATCTCCCAGCAGCACCAGTGATAGCTGAGGAACCAGGGTGGGGACCAGGTCTAACTTGATATAGAATCCCTGTACTAAATACCATTCCCACAGAGGGAAAGGACACCTCAATCCTACTAGGACTCCTAAAACACCACCGAAAACACTAGAACACAGGACATTGTAAACGCCACTGAAAGAAAAAAAAAGGTAATGAGAATTCTAAAAGCAAAACGTACAAAAAAGAAAGAAAAACTAAAAAATTAACTAACTCCAGATGCAGGAGTTCAGAGTAGGAACAGAAACAGGCATGTCTTCTCCATACATCAGTAATCCCATAATAGTGCCCATTGAAAGTGATTTGGAAGAAATGTTGATAAAGAGTTCAACGGAATAGGTGTGCTCAAGCAATAGAAGAACTTCAAAGAAGACACAGATATACTCCAAGAGAGTAAAAACAGAGATGAGCAAGATGAGGAGGTCAGTCCAGGATATGAAAACCGAAGAAAACCCAAAGTGCAAAAACGCTGGAAATGAAAAACTCCATAAGCCAAATAGGAGCTTCGGTAGAAAGCCTCACCAGTGCAGTGGGCCACATGGAAAATACATAATAAGGGTTGCAAGACAAGGTAGAGGAATTAATGACGGGAATAAATATACATTGTTCAGTAATGTTCTTAACTTTAAGTATCTCAGTTCCCCCCAACAAAGAGACAGAGTAGCAGAGTAGATGAGAAAACAGAGTTCTTCATTTTGCTGCCCCTAAGAAGCATACATTACCATAGAGAGACACTACCTTAGGGTGAAAGGATGGCAAACAATCAGAAAACAAGAAGGAAGCTATTCTAATATTAAAAAAAAAACCCTGCAAACTAATGCTAGTCAGAAGAGATGAAGACAGCCACTGATCCTTAGAGGAACAATCTACCAAGAAGATATTACAGTTGTAAACATAAATGTATAAAACACAGGTATACCCACTTTCATAAAAGAAATACTATTAGATCTAAAACCACAGATTATTAATTCCAACTGTGATAGTGAGTGACTTCAATATCCCACTCTCACCAAAAGACAGAGCCTCTGAGTAAAAATTAAACAAACAAAAAAAGAAACGTTGAAGAGGGATGGGTGCATCAAAGACCTCTGCAATGCAACCCACAGTGCCAGGTGGGCATGTGGAGCAGGGCAAGCCAGGCCCCTGTGTGGAGCACTGGGGCACCCTGTCCTTGGAGCTCAAGTGAGTGAGGGGTTGGGTGTCTGTTGCCTATCTGTGGGTAAAAATTTTGAATCACTGACATTTTAGTGATATGAGATCTCTCCAGCACCCAGTTTAGATGAGTTCTGTAAGATGAGTGGATTTTTTCAATTATTAATAGAGGATATTAAGGGGGTGGTGGTAAGGTGAGGGTAGAGATGGGGATGGGGTCTGATTATGATCAAAATACCTTGTATGTTACTCTTGAATCAAGGGGCCTGAGAGATGGCTCAGCCTTAAAGAGCACTTAAGTTGGGGGTTCGAAGCTCAGGACCCACATGGTGGCTAACAACTCTCTATAGCTCCAGTTCCAAGGGATCTGATGCCCTCTTCTGACCTCCACAGGTATTGCACAACATGGGTGCACTTACATACATGCAGGCAATACATTCACACACATAAAACAAAAATCAGGCCAGACCAGCTGAGGCACAAGGTAACACTGCATGCGTCAGCCAGGTGGATTGTGGGAGATTTTGGATTTTCTGCCTGCTGTGCATAGAAGCTGCCTGTCAGCCAGGTGGACTGTGTGAGATTAGGATTTTTGGCCTGCTGTACATAGAGGCTGGTGGCCCCTGCCAGGCCAGCTGAGGCACAGGGGGACTAAGCAAGCAACCCCCCCACACACACACTGAAGGGAATGTCCAGTTAGCCCTACAACCAACCTAGAGGAACTGGTGGCAGCAGAGGGAGTACAGTGCTCAGAGGGTGTCATCTGGGTTGTTACCTACCCAGTTCTTACAGAATAGAAAGGGAAGGGTGAGTTGTACCTTTCGATATATAACCAAAATTGAAAGCCTGAAACCGAGACAAGTCAACACTCCATAAACAAGAAGAATACAGTGAAGGCATCTGAAGGAATCAAGGAAAGCAGTCCTTCAATACGGTGAAGAGGCATTTGAGATTCCCATCGGAATACAGGCAAAAGGAAACCCACATGCTAAGAGCACAATGAAAGAATATGGGAAAAGCACAGAATAATTCCACATTAAACTCTACCGAGCCTGTGGAGGAGTCCAACAATGGGATCTCCCTGGAGGTATTCCAGGACACACATCATAGAAGAATAATCACAGATATATTCAAAGAAATCATAGAACTAAAGGGAGAGAATGAAAAACTCAGAAAGGACCTAGGGGGAGAGAATGACAAACTTCAGAAAGAACTATAAGGAGAAAATGACAAACTCCAGAAAGAGCTAGAAGGACAAAATGACAAACTCTGAAAGGAAGTGGAAACACTGAAAAGATCCCATGCTGAAATGAAAAAGGAAACCAACTACCAAAGCAAGGAGTTACAAGAAGAGATTGAGAAGTTCCAAAAGGAAGTGGAAATAGTAAAGAAAACACAGGATGCCGAGCATGGTGGCACACACCTTTATCAGAGGCAGGTGGATCTTTGTGAGTTCAAGGCCAGTTCAAGAGCAAGTTCCAGGACAGCAGGGGCTACAGGGAGACCCTGTCTTGAAAAGACCAAAAAAAAGAAAAGAAAAGAAAAGAAAACACAGGATGAAATGAAAAAGGAAATCCAAAATCCAACACTCATCCAATCAAGAGGAAGGGATGGGCAAAGGCCTCAGAAATAGAATGGAGGAAGCAGAAAAAAGAATATCAGACCTAGAAGATAACACAGAACAACTAAAAAGCTCAAGTAAAGAAAGGATCTAGAGGGAAACAATGACAAACCGGAAAGAAATAAAAGGTGAAAAATGACAGAATCCGGAAAGAGTTAGAGGGAGAAAATAACAAACCCCAGAAGTAAGTGGAAACACTGAAAAGTTCCCATGCTGAAATTAAAAAGGAAATGAATGAGCGAAACAAGGAGCTAAAAGAAAAGATTGAGAAGCTCCAAAAGGGAGTGGAAATACTAAAGAAAATACAGGATGAAATGAAAAAAGAAAATTGAACACTCATCCAATCAAAAGGAAAGAATGGGAAAAAGCCTCAGTAGCAGATTTGAGGAAGCAGAGGAAAAAAGAATATCAGACCTAGAAGATAACAGGGAACAACTAAAAAGCTCAAGTAAAGACTATGAAAAATTTAAAAATACACAAGAGTGGAATAACCAGGAAATGTGGGACACTATGAAAAGTTCTAACCTCTCCATCATAGAGATAGAGGAAAGAGAAGAATCCTAAGAGAATGGTATTGATCAGATCCCCAACAGAGTAATAGAAGAAAATTTCCCCAAACTAGAAAAGACAAACCCATACAAATACAAGAAGCACATAGAACACCAAATAGACTAGATTAGAAAAGAAACTCCCCTGGCCATATCGTAGTTAAAATGCTAGACACCCAAAACAAAGACAAAATTCTGAAAGCCACAGAGAAAAACAAGTTACATATAAGGGGAAACCTATCAGAATTACAGCTGACTTTTCAGTACAAATTATGAAAGCAAGAAGAACATGGACCAAAGCATTCCCAGTGCTAAACGGCTATAAATGCCAACCCAGGTTACTATATCCAACAAAATGTCTATTATAGTTGAAGGAGAGAGAAAAACTTCCATGACATAAACAAGATGATAGAATACATGTCCAGAAAACCAACGATTCAGAGAATACTTGAAGCAGTTCAAAGAACAGAGGAGAGGAGCAACTACCCCCAGGCACCTTGAAAGAGAAATTAATAAAAGCATAACTGCAGAAGTAGAAACATAGATGAAAATGCAAATGGACAATAAGGTGAAAAGATGCAACACACATGTTCTAGTTTCTCTTCCATTGCTGTGACAAAACACTCTGACTGGCACCAACTTGGGGAGGAAAGGGTTTATTCAGCTCATATCTCCTGGATCACAGTTCATCACACAGGGAGCCCAAGGCAGGAACTCAAGGCAGGAACCTGGAGGCAGGAGCTGAAGTATAGACCATGGAGGAATGCTGCTTACTGGCTTGCTCCCCTGGCCCATGCCCAGCCTGCCCTCTTATATGGTACACAACAACCTGCCCAGGGTGGCACCACCCATAGTGGGCTGGGTGCTCTCACATTGCTCAACAATCAAGACAATAGTCCACAGATGTGGCTACAGGCCAGTTCAATGGAGCCAATTCCCCAACTGAGACTCCCTCAACCCAGGTGTGTCAAGTTGACACTAAAGCTATCCAGCACAACACATCTCTCAATTATAACCTTAAATATTAATGGACTAAATTCTCCAATTAAAAGGCATAGGCTGGGAGAATGGATTAGGAAACAAAATCCATCTATATGCTGTCTACAAGAAACCCATCTCACCTTCAAGGATAGGTGCCAACTTAAAGTGAAAGGATGGAAAAAAGTATTCCAAGCAAATGGTACCAAAAAAAAAAAAAAAAAGCAAGAGTTGCTATTTTAATATCAGACAAAATAAACTTCAAAGTAGAAGCAATCAGAGGAGACAAAGAGGGCCATTACATCCTTATCAAAGGAAAATTAACCATGAAGATTTCACGATCATGAATATATATGCACCAAACTCCAGTGCACTGATCTGTATAAACACAACTACAGGACCTCAAGGCACAGATTAACCCCAGCACACTCATAGTAGGGGACTTCAATACCTCACTGAGCCCTTTGGACAGATCAACCAGACAATAAATAGGGAGTCGTCTGAAGTAAATGATAATGATACACCAAATGGACCTCACAGACATCTACCAAATATTCCACCCAAGCACCAGAGAATACACTTTCTACTCAGCACCCCATGGAACATTCTCCAAAATAGACCACATATTAGGACACAGAATAAAACACAACCAATACAAAAAGTTTGAAATAATTTCATTCATTCTATCAGACTACAGCACAATAAAGCTCAATATCAACACCAGAATAAGCTCTACTACCTACATAAACACATGGAGACTAAACAACATACTGAAAGCACTTCTGGAACTAAATGACAATGATAGTACAAGACAACAAAACTTATGGTACACATTAAAAGCAGTCCTAAGGGGCTGGAGAGATGGCCTAGCAGTTAAGAGCGCTGACCACTCTTGCAGAGGAGCCGGGTTTGATCCCCAGCACCCACATGGCGGCCGAGAACCGTCTGAAACTCCAATTCCAGGAGAACTCCAGTTCGAGGGGAATCCAACACCCTCTTCTGACCTCTGCAGCATTGCACGACACGGGTGCATAGACCTGCATGCCGACAGTACATTCATACACATACAGAAATAAATAAATTAAAAAAAATAAAAGCAGTCCTAAGAGAGATGTTTATAGCCCCAGGTGCCTACATTAACAAAACAGAAAGAGCACAAATAAATGAGCTAACACTGCAGCTAAAAAGACTTGCAAAACAACATCAAATGAAGCCTAAATTCAAGAGACAAGAAGAAATAACAAAAATCAGAGCAGAAATCAATGAAGTAGAAACAAAGAAAATAATACAAAAAAATCAATGAATCTAAAAGTTGGTTCTTTGAAAGAATAAACAAGATAGACCTCTAGCCCAGTTAACCAAAAGAAAAAAAAAAGAGCAACTCCAAATCAATGGAATTCATGATGAAAGGGGAAATATCACAACAGACAACAAAAAGGTCCATACAATCATACGGGAATACTTCAAAAACCTATACTAAGTTTGAAAACCTAAGAGAACTGGATGAATATCTGAAATCTTGGGAAGCATCAAAGCTTAACCAGGAAGAGATTGCCAGCTTAAACAGACCCATAATATATGAAGAAATTGAAAATGTAATAAGAGACCTCCCAACTAAAAAAAAGCCCAGGCCCAGATGGTTTCACAGCAGAATTCTATAAAATATTTAAAGAGGACTTACAACCATTATTACTCAAACTGTTCAGAAGGGCACAAGCAGAGGGAAATCTTCCAAACTCCTTCTATGAAGTCAGCATCACTCTAATACTGAAACCAGGCAAAGATACAACCATAAAAGAGAACTACAGACCCATCTCATTAATGAACTCAGATCCAAAAATTCTCAACAAAATACTTGCAAACCATATATGGACACACATCAAAGAGATCATCCATCAAGATCAAGTTGGATTCATACCAGAGATGCAGGGATGGTTCAACATATGAAAACAGTAAATATCATAAAACACATAAATGGACTGAAAGACAAAAAAGCACAAGATCATCTAAATGGATGCAGAAAACACCTTTGACAAAATCCAACATCCATTCACACTTAAAGTCCTAGAGGGAACTGAACTGAAAGGATCATTCCTCAACATAATCAAAGCCATATACAAGAAACCAACAGCCAGCATTCTGAATGGAGAAAAGTTAGAAGGATTCCCCTTAAAGGTAACTCGGCAAGGCTGCCCCCCTGTCACCACTCCTCAATATAGCACTTGAAACACTGGCTAGGGCAGTAAGGCAAGAAAAGGAAACAAAAGGATTTCTAATTGGAAAAGTGGAAGTCAAACTATCCCTGTTTGCAGATGATAGGATAGTTTACCTAAGGGATGCTAAAAACACCAGAAAACTCCTAGAAACAATTAAGAGTTTCAGCAAAGTGGCAGGATACAAAATTAACCTAGAAAAATCAGCAGCCTTTCTTTACACCAACAACAAGCAACTGAAGAAGGAATACAAGGGAGACCTTCTCACTCACAGTAGTCTCAAAAAACAATAAAATACCTAGGAACAAACCTAACCAAAGACACCAAAGTTCTCTATAACAAAAATTATAAACCCCTGAAAAAGGAGATTGAAAAAGACAGAAGATGGAAAGACCTCCCATGCTCCTGGATTGGAAAAATTAATATAGTAAAAATGTCCATTCTACCCAAATTAATATACAGATTCAATGCAATCCCAATTAAAATCCCCAAGACTTTCTTCACATGCTTGGAAAAAAATCCTTACATTCATGTGGAAAAACAAAAGAACCTGAATAGCCACAGCAACCCTGAATGAAAAGAGCAATACAGGGAAGATCTCTATACCAGACTTCAAACTATACTACAGGGCTGTAGTCATAAAAACAACCTGGTACTGGCACAAAAACAGACCTGTAGACCAATGGAACAAAACTGAAGATCTAAACTTGAGCACATACAATTTCAGCCACCTCATATTTGACAAGGGTGCCGAAAAGACTCAATGGAGGAAAGACAGCATCTTCAGCAAATGGCGTTGGCAAACTGGATCACCACTTGTAGAAGAATAAATTAAACCCCTACCTCTCACCCTGTACAAAAAAATCAACTCCAAATGCATCAAACTCCTCAATGTGAAACCCAAAACTATGAAGGTGATAGAACAGAATGTTGGCAGCGACCTACAAGACAAAAGCATAGGGGGCTGGAGAGATGGCCTAGCAGTTAAGAGCACTGACTGCTCTTGTAGAGGACCCGGTTTCGATCCCCAGCACCCACATTGTGGCTGAGAACCGTCTTTGACTCCAGTCCCAGGGGAATCTGACACCCTCTTCTGACCTCTGCGGCATTGCACAACACAGGTGCCCAACCTACATGCAGACAGTACATTCATACACATACAAGAATAAATAAAAAATTAAAAAGCATAGGAAAAGACTTTCTAAATCCAGCTGCACAGGAAATAAAGTCAACAACTGACAAGTGGGACCTTATTAATCTCAAAAGTTTCTGTACAGCAAAAGAAACAATCAGGGAAGTGAAGGGAAAACCTACAGAGTGGGATGAAACCTTGATTGCTGATACATCTGACAGAGCTTTGACTTCCAGAATATATAAACTACTCATAAAACAAATAAGTAAGAAATCAAATGACTCACTCAAAAGATGGAGTAAAGAGCTGAACAGAGACTTCACAAGTGAGGAAATAGAGATGGCTGAAAAACATCTTAAAAAGTGTTCAACATCAGCTGGACGTGGTGGTGCACACCTTTAATCCTAGCACTTGGGAGGCAGAGGCAGGCAGATCTTTGTGAGTTCA
Source organism: Rhizomys pruinosus (assembly GCA_009823505.1). Lineage (NCBI taxonomy): Eukaryota > Metazoa > Chordata > Mammalia > Rodentia > Spalacidae > Rhizomys > Rhizomys pruinosus. The sequence continues at coordinate 2,913,671 of VZQC01010683.1, read as the reverse complement.
AGGCCAGCCTGGTCTACAGAGTGAGTTCCAGGACAGCTGGGGCTACAGAGAGACCCTGTCTAAAAAAAAAAAAAGTGTTCAACATCACTAATAATTAAGGAAATGCAAATTAAAACCACTTTAAGATATCATCTCACTCTGATAAGGCTGGCTAGGATCAAGAAAATAAATAATACCAAATGCTGGAGAGGTTGTATGGAAAGGGGAACACTCATCCACTGCTAGTGGGAATGCAAATTCATACAGCCATTATAGAAAGTAGTGTGGAGAACCCTTAAAAGACTCAAAATGAACCTACCACCTGACCTAGCCATACCACTCCTGGGTATACACCCACAAGACTCATCCTACAGCAGAGATATATGTACAGCCATGTTTATTGTATCTCTCTTCACAATAGTGAAGAGCTGGAACCAATGCAAGTGCCCCTCTACTGATGAGTGGATAGAGAAAACGTGGTACATCTTCACAATGGAGTTCTATGCAGTGGTAAAGAAAGATGACATAATGAAATTAGCAAGTAAATGGGTGGAACTAGAAGATATTATGTTAAGTGAAGTAACCCAGTCCCAGAAAAACAAAAGATGAATGGTATCCCTCATCTGTGGATGCTAGCACCAAGTACCTAGTTGTAAGGCAAACTGAGCAATATTAATGTTATATTCCTCATGATCTTTAAGCAACTGTGCTCTTATATTGTGCATGCCTTGACAGGTTCTAGAACTAACCTACCATTTATTTTCAGACTTTGGATTTTTGGTATATGATGGTGAGCATGTATACATATTTTGGAATAACATAAAATTAAAATGGAAAAATGCTAATCAAGAAATATGATATGGAAATAACATACAGTTTGTTTTCAGAAAATATAATTTTAGCATAGGTGCAATATATCAGGCTGTTGTAACTTAGCCTTGGGTGCTTAACGACCATACTTAATGCCCATACCAATTTGGCTGAGGGACCTAATTGATAACTTTGTTCCTTGCCCTCAGAGGTCAACTAAGTAAGTCTCAGGGGACTATGCATGGGGGCATCTCTTGAAATGTCCTGCAAAAGTGGGTCACCCATAGATCCACTAATGGGACTTCAACCAGTGTCCAGTTTATAAAGAGAAAAGTCTGCTCATGCTTCACAAAGGAAAGCTTGGTTTAGCAAGTCCTGATTTTGTCCTCGAGTGGATGGAACTGGTAAATAAAAAGCCAAAAGGAGCCAGGGACTCCGAGCCCCCGCCCCCCCCAAGAAAAAACCCCTGAGTGACCCCTGAGGACCAGATCCTCAACTGACCTTGAGAAAACAAAAACCTTATTTAATCTGGGCTAACGGCATGGCCTTAGGCATCCAAAAAGAAAATATAATCAGAAATAATCAGTAAGGCCTGAGAAATTGTACTTCAGATATAAAACTTGAGATCTTAGTAAAAAGACAAAAAGAAAAAAAAAGGAGAGAGCACTGTTGTTTTGCCTGTCTTCAATTCTTACTGGCAAGTGTATCTACTTTGTGGCTGCCACTGCTTTTGCCATTCTTCGAAGACACAAGACACCGCTTTTTTTTTAATTTTTTAAATTAATTTTATTTATTTCCGTATGTGTATGAATGTACTGACTGCATGCAAGTTTGTGCACCCGTGTCGTGCAATGCTGCGGAGGTCAGAAGAGGGTGTCGGATTCCCCTGGAACTGGAGTTCTCCTGGAATTGGAGTTTCAAACGGTTCTCGCCACCATGTGGGTGCTGGGGATCGAACCCGGGTCCTCTGTAAGAGCGGTCGGCGCTCTTAACTTCTAGGCCATTTCTCCAGCCCATGACACCGCTTTTTAACCCTCCAATATGGACTGAAGACTCATGTCTCTCTAAGAACCCTCCAAACCTTCAATGCCAGATGGGGACTACTGAGATGTGGACTTGTGGACTGAGCCGCTACTGGGATTTCAGCCTCTTCAGAGTCTAGACTGCCATTGTTCGACTACCCAGAATGTGTCATGGCGGCCAGTACAGGGAGATCAAGACAAGACGTGTGCTTATTGGACCTCATTTGGGTGACCATGGGAGGGAAAGTCCCCAGTGTGGAGCACAAGGGCAGGATTGATGGTGGTTTGGACTTGCCAAGCAGGAACCTTCAAACACTTCCTAAGGAAAACATGACATCTTTTAGCAAAATAACAAGTAAACAGACCCTCGACAAATTAAACTCGAAAGAAAAAGGAAATCCTACCAACTCATGTGATTATTACTATACATATATATATATATATATCATATATATATAATATTATATATATACACACACACATATATATGTGTGTGTGTGTCTGTGTGTGTCTGTGTGTCTGTGTGCAATGCAGGTTGGGGAGAATAACAACAACAAAAGAACTGGGGAAAAAAAGAAAAAGCCTGAAACAATGAAGTTCTCCCCAAAACAGTGAGCCTCTGCTTTGAAAAATAAATAATCTCTGGAAAGACTCTGGAAGGGATGCAGGACATGTACGGCAGAGTGCAGGAGCTTGGGTGGGGTGAGGGGCATGGAAAGAAAACTGACTCTAAATTCAATTGAGAAATGATGTATGTATGATGTATGGAAATAGTTTAATAACAATAATAAATTTGAAAAAAATCAATCAATCCTGGCGTGGTGGTCCATGCGTCTGATCCCAGCGCCCAGGAGGCAGATGCAGGAGGGTCTCTGTGAGTTCGAGGCCAGCCTGGTCTACATAGTGAGTTCCAGGACAGCTGGGACTAAAGAGAGACCCTGTCTCAAAAAGACCAAAAAATCAATTAAAAATTAAAAATATATTGAATAAATAAAATAAACCTTTGGAGATAACATCATAAATGAAACGGAACCAACAGGCATCTATGGAACATTACACCCAAACACTAAAGAATACACATTATTCTCAGTAGCCCATAGAACTTTCTCCAAAATCAACTACATTTTAGGCAACAAAGAAAGTCTCAATAAGGATGGGAAAACTGATAAAACATCCTGCATTCTATCTGACCACAATGGAATAAAGTGAGATATCAGCAGTGATAGAAACTCCACGCAGCACACAAACTCACAGAAGCTAAGCAACACACTCCTGATGATAAGTGGGTAAAGGGAGAAATCAAGAATGAAAATTTTAACTCCCTAGAATTGAATGAAAATGAAAACATAGCATACCAAAATCTATGGGGCACAGTGAAGGTGGACCTATGAGGACAGACTGTAGCAAGTCTCTATGTGAAAAAACTTGAAGGGGCTGTAGAGACGGCTTTGCGCCCTTCCCAGGACCTAAACGGCAGCTAAAAACCTTCTATTACTCCAGGTCCAGGGAGTAAGATGCACACATTTGGTCTCTATGGGCACTGCACACAAGGTGCACTTAAATGCATGTGGGCAGAACACCATACGTGTAAAAGAAAAATAAATTTTAATTTGAGAGTTTTCCGGTTAATGATGTACCCGAAGGCCTTGAAAACATAACAAATAACACCTCAGAAGAGTAGGGTGGAAGAGACTATCAAAATCAGTGCTGAAATTAATGAAATAGAAATATTACAACAATAAATATGGAGTCAATGGAAACAAGAGTTGATTCTTTGAAAAGATTAAAAATATTGCAAAACTTTGGCCAGATTACCAAAAGAAAAATAGAAGTCCTAAATTAAAAAAAAATAGATAATGAAAGGGAGATATTGTAATAGACACTGAGGAAATTCAGAAAATCTTAAGGAAATACATAAAAATTTAATATTCCCCTAAGTTGGAAAATAAAAAGAAATGAATGGACTTCTAGATGTATATGACCAACCAAGATTAAATAAAGATGAAGCAAACAATCAAACTCCTAATGGGCAATAACATAGAATTAGCAATTGAAAATCACCCAACTAAAAATGTCTATGGCCAGGTGTATTCAGCAAAGAATTCTACCAGACTTTCAAAGAAATAACACCAATATTTCTCAAAACATTCCATAAAATAGAAAAATCTCTTCCAAATTCTTTTTATAAAGCTAGCATTACCTCAATAACAAAGTCAGACAATAACCCAACTAAAAAGAGAATTATAGTCCAATCTCTCTGATGAATATAGGTGCAAAAATTCTCAATGAATACTTACAAACTAAATTCAAGATCATACCAAAAATATCAACAATCAAGTTGGCTTCATTCAAGATGGATAGATGGTTCAACATACATAACTCAATAAACAATAATCCACCACATAAATGGACTTAAGAACAGAAACCACATAATCATCTTATTAGATACAGAAAAGGTCTTTTGCAACATCTAACATCCCTTTATGATAAAAAGTCCTAGAGAATTTAGGGATGCAGATGACATATCTCAACATGTTAAAGGCAATACTTAACAATTCCACAATCAACATCATGCTATGTGGAGAAGTTGAACCATGTTCAATAAAATCAGGAACAAGACAAAGTTGTGCAGTCTTCCCACTACTGTTCAACATAGTGCTTGAAATTTTGGCAAGAGGAATAAGACAAGAGAATGAGATAAATGGAATACAAGTGGGAAAGGAAGAAGCCAAACTCCTCTTCTTGGCAGTTATGATTTTATACATAAAACATTAAATACTCCACCAAAAATCTCCTAAAGCTGATAACTATGGTAAGTAAAGTAGCAGGATACAAATTTAATACACAAAAACCAGTACCCTTCTTAAACATCACCAACAAATACAAGGAAAGAAATTAGCCAAGCAAATCCATTCACAATAGTCTCAAATATATATCTTGGAAGTTATCTAATTAAGGAAGTGAAAGACTTGCACGATGAAAACTTTAAGACATTGAAGACAGAAACTGAAGATACTAGAAGACAGGAAGCTCATTCATGCTCATAGATTGGTAGGATTAATATTATAAAGTGGTCATCCTACCAAAAGCAATCTACAGCTTCAATGCAGTCCCCATCTAAATTTCAACATAACTCTTCAAAGCAATGATAAAAATCATCTTAGAATTCATATGGAAGCACAAAAGATCCCAGCTATCCAAGATAATATAGAAAAATAAAAACATTGCTAGAAAGCATCACTATACCTGATTTCAAGTTATACCGCAGGTCCATCCGTAGTAGTAAAAACAGCATAGTACTGGCACAAAACAGATGAATTTATCAATGGAATAGAATCGAGCCCCCAGATATAAGTCCATATACCCACAACTATTCGTTAAAGATGCTGTTGTGTCTCCAATGTTATTTTAGCATGTTTGTCTTAGCATTGACTCTTTGGATCTGTATGTTTAATTTGAAGTACCTAATGAAACCTTAAAACTAGAAAGGGATCATTGGTGGGAGTAAGAAGAAAGATCTTATGGGATGGAAAATAGTAGAACACAGGTGATTGGAAAAGAAAAAGATGACTAACAGAGAGGGAAGTTTAAGTGGGGAGATGGATGGCAAAGTTGGACTGATGAAGGTCTTAGGGGAGGGAAAACTAACTCTAAGGATGTGTGAAAAAACATTTTATTTATAAATCTCATAGCAAATTTTCTAGTTTGATTTTTTCTAAGTTGTCCTTATTTTTCCATCTTTTCCCAATTTTTCCTTAGACTGTTACAGATTACCTAACAGTCTCTCTCTCTCTCTCTCTCTCTCTCTCTCTCTCTCTCTCTCTCTCTCTCTCTCTCTCTCTCTCTTTGAGACAGGGTCTCCCTTTAGTCCCAGCTGGCCAGGAGCTGGAACTTTGCATTCATGGCATGGCTTCAGATATTGGGAAACATGTTGGTTCTTTTTAGGGCTCATTTAAAAATGATAGCTCAGACAAGAAGTTGCTTGATGTGCAAACATGAAGACTCAAGTCTGATTGCTCAGAACCCATGTAAAAAGCAAGGCCTGGGAGGAGCTGTCTATAACACCAGCCCTGGGCACATGTTGACCAGCGGAGCCCCGAAGCTTGCTCAGCCAGTCCAGCTGAACAGATAAACTGTAGACTCCATCAGAGACACTGTCTCAAAGAAAAAAAAAAAGAGAGTGATGGAGGAAAATATCTGACATTGGCCTCTGTCCTCCACAGGCACATACACACACACACACACACACACACACACACACACACACGTGCACACACATATGCATACACAAGTGAAGTATTACAAGTAAATTAATAGCTCCGCCCACCCTTTAGGGAAATATTCAGAGTCCTTTCCATCAGCTTTCAAATTTGAATTTGTTGCTTAGAATTTTTGTCTGTCCCTGTCTGAATATTAGCCAGCAATTATAGACAGGTGGGGAATTTGTTTTCACTCATTGCAAAGCCTGGATGCTCACTTAACATGGGTGGTTGGGGTGGGTGGGTGGATGAGTGGATGGATGGATGGATGGATGGATGGATGGATGGATGGATGGATGGATGGAGACATAGATGGATGGATGGATCAGAGAAGGCTAGTGACCACAGGAAGAGTTAAAGGGAGACTTACAGGGGACAATTTGTGGCAATAACATGTCCAGTAGGAAGAAAGCACCTGAAAGGACCATAGCCAATTGAATCTTGACAATGTGATGCTTTGGCTTTGGGATATGTTTTATGCTTATAATGCTTTGACTTCAGAATTCATTTTTTTAATTTATTATTTTCTATGTGTATGAGTGTACTGTCTGCATGTAGGTTGGTGCACCCAGGTTGTGCAATGCCACAGAGGTCAGAAGAGGGCATCGGATTCCCCTGGCACTGGAATTAAAGTCGGTTCTTAGCCACCATGTGGGTGCTGGGAATCGAGCCTGGGTCCTCTGTGAGAGCATTCAGCACTCTTAACCACTGAGCCATCTCTCCAGCCCCAGAATTTATCACTCTTAAAATAAGGAAATCATACTAACTCTAATAAGATACAGGAAAACAGATTTTATCCTTTCTTTTCCATATTTTATTTTCACTAGACTATTTTAAATATGTTTTCCACATGAAGAGGCAATTCATTTTAACAACACAAGTATTCCAAGCACTTTTAAAAAATGAAAACACATAAAAGGCATTAACTAGAACTGTTGGGTAAAATAACTCTCCTGTTTAACAGTTTCCATCAGTCCTCAATTTAATTACCATGTTATTCTGCCAGCTTTCTCCAGAAATAATTGACTGAATGAAGTCATTTCATTGTGTATTTACAAATACTAGACTTGCAAAGGGGGCATCTGTCAATTCCCCTTTGGCTTGGAAATGGCTGAGGCTGACCTGGCACTGCATAGCCACTATTTTGGGCTTAGTATAATTTTACAGGTACCAACTCAGTAAGATGAGGGGAAGGAAGGAAAGGAGGAAAGGAGGGGAAGGGAGAAAGGGAAAAGTTTTTGCTCTTATGCTTGATTTTAGTTTAATAATTTTTCTTGCTGTGAAAAGAGCATACAACTTATTTTGTCTAGAGGCATATATTGGTGGATACTCATTGTTCTGTGTACATGTGTGCGTGCGCGTGCACGTGTGTGTTGTGTGTGTGTGTGTGATTTCTAGAATATCTTGCCAAACTATAAATAGTGTGGAAGAAATCTGCAAACCTTTGAGTATCTATAGTCAAAACTGTAACATTGGCTTATCAATCATGATAAAAATGAATTATGGAAGCCAGTCTGTTACTGTTAATAATAATATTATTATTAGTAGTAGTAGTCTTTTTGAGACAGTCTCCTTATAGCCCCAGCTGGCCTAGAGCTCACTCTGTAGACCAGGCTGACCTTGAACTCCCAGAGATCCGCTTGCCTCTGCCTCCCGAGTGCTAGAATTAAAGGCATGCACCACCATGCCCTGCTTAAAGACGGTTCTTAGCCTGCATGTGGGTGTTGGGAATCAAACCCGGGTCCTTTGCAAGAACAGTAGGTGCTCTTAACTGCTGAGCCATCTTTTCAGCCCACCCCACCCCCAATTTTAGTATTTTTTTTAATTCCAGAACAAATTTGGAGATTTATATTTCAACAGTAAACTTGTATGCAGGTAAAAAGAAATAGATTTTTACATTCAGCTTCACATTCCTAAATTACATAGCAAGTTGATGTATGTTTTAATGTACTTTTAAAAAGGTAAATTATTCTTTTTCATAAATTTTAGAACTGAGGAAAATAGTTACATAAACTTCAAGACTCCAGAGTTCCAAATTTTGAAGTATAGAGAAAATGAACATGAAATTATTTGGAATAATGGACTCATTAATAAAAGAACAGAATAGTTGAGGTGATAAACATTTTTGGAAGATAGTGTTCCAGCTAATATAATTATCAAAGCTAACCTAGATATGTTTTTCTTTTTAAAATATTTTAATTGAAGTTTTGTGTCTTTATGCTTTTATTAATGTTTTGTGTATATCAGACATCATTTCACAGTTCAGTTTAGACATATTGCCCTTTCCCTTCCCCCGACCCCACCCCAGATTATGCACTCTGCCATAACTGTTCTGCATCTGCTGAACAACATTATTGTTATATTTCTCTTTATCTAAAAGCAACTATGTTGTTATAATGTAAATCTCTTTACGGGTTCTAGAATCAATCCACCACTTACTTTCAGACTCTGTAATTACTGTATATGAGTGGAAAATATGTATTGATATTTTGGAGTAATATAAAATTAGAGGAGGAAAATGTGAATTCCTAAACATAAAAAAAAAAGACTGAGAAGTTTTGTGTCTTACATACATTTCTCAATCCAGTTGAGACTCATTCCCCCTTTCAATCTGTATTTTAGCAATACAGAAGTTCTTAAAGATGATCCCAGAATAAGCCAAATCATTAGTTTGTAATATCAGTATTTTCCACTTGACTGTGTTCAATGAAACTTATAAATCTGATGAAAACCCATCTTCTAATATGTCTGCAGAGGGTTTTATGAGTTTTCCTTAAAAAACAGAGAGAGGGAAAAAAAAAACATGAAATGGTAAGTACTGTTACAGGAACTCTGAAACCTCAGGTAACTGTGAGATCCTCAAGTTTGAACCTTAGCTTCAGATCAGTCTGTTTCTGGTTAACAGTGTTGCATTTCATTCATACAGAGGAAAAAGTTTCATAGTAAAGTCAGAGATGTAGAATGAAGAGTGGCTTGGGGTTTAAGGCCTATGTACCGTATTACAGAGGACCTCATGGTTATGGGTATCAATAGAAAGGCCCTGTGCTTCAGAAACAAGACATTTTGTGTCTAATCTGAATTTAGGAGGTATTGCACACTCGGTGTCAGTAACAGATGCAACAGGATTATTTATATTAATGTCCCTGAGAGTTTACTGCTAAGGAGAAAACTCTCTCACACCCAAGACTTTACTTCCTTTATTAGAGTTTTTAGTGCATTTACTTTTAAAATAATTTACTTATTACTTTTATTTTATGTGTATGAGTGTATTGCCTGCATATATTTAAGTGCACTCATGCCATGCAGTGTTTGTGGAGGTCAGAAGAAGGTGTTAGATCCCCCTGTAAATGGATTTATAGACAGTTGTTATCTTCCATGTGGGTGCTGGGAATTGAATCTGGATCCTCTGCAAGAGCAGTCAGTGTTCCTAACCATTGAGCTATCTCTATAGCCCCTTAGTGCATTTACTTTTTAAAATGTGTATAACACTTAATAATACCACCTGAAAGATATTTTGGCAAGTGCTCTTATGAGGCATTATTTTATTCAGTCTCCTTGACTATTATGGCTAATCTTAGGTACTCCTCTTTGGCTAATTGGAAACTTTTAGTCATATCTGTATACTGATGCACATTGGATTTATTTGGCAGCTCACCTATTAAGCAGAAATGGGAAGAAATGTGTATGAATAACTGCTTAACTGGGTGAAAGGACTTGCTCTTCACATCCTAGGTTGGTTCTTCATGACCTTTGGAAAGGATTCCCAGTAAGCATCCTGTTTTCTTAAACCAGCTCGCTCTCCTTTCTGGCATTGTGTTTTGTGATTATTTATAGCACTTGCTACCTTTGAGTGTGAACCACCCACATGGCTTGTGCAATGATTAGAGGCCCCAAGGAGAGCCAGATTTTACCTCTTCTTCAGGTATATCTGAATGTAGAGGCCTGAAAGGAGTCCTCTTGCTAAATATGGCTTGGAATTTTTAATGCCAGAGTCACCACACCTTTTGTAGGATAATTACCCCTTAACCAAACATTTCTGAGTTCCTAATAAATTGGCCCCCTTAGTCACTTAACTGTTTTAGTAGTTCTTCTCTGAACTTGGTCCAGGTTTTCCATAATTCTGATTAACAAGGTGCTCTGCAGGGAGTACTGTGTCCAGGTGTGGTAACCTTGCCAGGGCATTTGGTGCTGTTGGAGGGAACAAGAGAAAGATGACAGCCATCTAATATCCCTTAGGTTCTCATAAATGGATGGCAGCTTTCCAAGAAACAAAGTTGAGCTCAGAGTAAATGAGTGGGCAAGTGGACTGGAAATGGCTTCTTCCTTAATTTAGGTGGAAGAAAAGCCAGTAGGTTCTGGCTTGCAAGGAAGTGGTGAGGACAGTATATGTAGATTAGAAGAAATTATTCACTTAAATAATGTTATAACTTATTTAGCATTAAGAAATCACTGTTAAGAAGAGGCTAAGGACATTCTAGCAGGGGCAGAGGCATTCCAAGGAAAAGAAGTGGCCTAATATGACATTGATATTGCTCTGTGTTTACCCATTTTCATACTGTATTTGTATAAAGAACATCATTGATGATAATTATTATTTATTAGTTTTGTTTTCCCAACTTTTGACAGGCCTTCATGGAAATCTGATAAAACATAGACATTCTTCAAAGTTAAGGGTTTCTCAGGATGAAGCAGATAGTAAATGGATTCAGAATTGTATTCCAAGTTTGCAAAGCTTCAAGCCTCTGAATTTTTCTAAAACTATAAACACACAAGTGACCAAAGGAAAGACACTTCCAGTGCTCTGTTCTGCTTCTGATGCTCCTTCAGGATGCAGAGGCAGGTACTTACTGGTGAATCCTTTTTTCGATTTAATAACTGTACTTAAGCCCATTAAAAATTTTAGTCTGTAGATTACCTTTTCTGATGATTCTTCACATCAAAAAATAAAACTCTATAGATATTAACATTAGATAAAAAAGAAATTGTACAAGTTTCTTGGAGTTCTGGGAACTTAATATTCAGGTGAAATATTGTTAAGGATTAAGTAAGAAAATCAATAACAAATACCTGAATAACTTTTGTTTCCCAATGTTTGGGGTCAATAAAACAAATATTTAACTACACAATTCCAAGTCTAATTAAATATGTACATAATGGGCCACCGTAAAACATCTAACATTTGATTTATATTTATTTTTTTATTTTACATTTTTGTTATATTTATTCATTGTGTGTGTGGTTGTGTGTGGTTGTGTGTGTGTGTGTGTGTGTGTGTGTGTGTGTGTGTGTGCATGTATGCCACAGCACACATATGGCAGTTTGAGGACATCCTGGAGGACTTGATTCTCTCCCCTTCCACCTTCACCTGGACTCTGGAGATTGAACTCAGGCTGTCAGGCTCGGTGATATATGCCTTTACCTGGGAATCATCTCAATGGCCCTGATAAATATTTAAAATGTATAACTATTGTTGTAAAATGAAATCAGGCAAGAAGAACCATAGCAGCAGGAATATAATAAATGACAACTATAACTTATGACCATATTATTTTAAAGATAATTTTATAATCTTGAAAGCTTAAGATTTTGGCCGAGATACTACTATTTCTTACATTCTGAAAGATTGCTTGCTAGTAACATTCTTAATCCAACATTGTTGAAAAGGGTTCACATGATATTAATATTGGAATTAGGCCTTCGTTTCAAGTCCCTTCATCCCATTATATGTTTTTTTTTCATTTGCCAAAGGAGAATGACTGTTAGCCAACTATTCATGGCTAGGGAGGTCATAGACCCTAGGGAAGAGCCTATTACTTCCATTTTCCTACCTCAGTATAGTTTCTGTGTTCAAAATAATTATCCTTAAGCCCACAGATAAATATAGCTCTCACCACTCATAAGAGAAGAGCAGACTGTTACAATTCACAGTTGGCCAAAATGCACAGACTAAGGGAATGTGGTACTTTCCACCTGAATTGGTACATCCAAAAAAGCAACCCCTACACCCAAGTCTTAAGGGAAATTACAGAAGAGGGGAGGAAATACAATGTGGGCCAGAGGACCAGGATGCCTGCTGCTAGAGAGTGTCTTCTGGACATGACAGGGGGGCTGCACTGACAAAATCTCAGCAATATGCTTGCCTAGACAAGACCTGCATAAGGACAACACCATTTGAATGCTACTGTGCATGGGGACATTTCACAAGGCCCAACCCATAGGTGAGGAGCCACAGGCAATCGATGGCTGCGGGGAGAGAAAGAGTTAGTTTCCACCAGGAAAGAGCATCCTGATAGGTTATCCAATATGAATGATCAACCTTAAACACATGTATATAAAAGGAACACTAAATGGACTCAGTATGTTGAATATATGTACATATATAATGAAATTATAGAAAAGGTAATGGATTTGAGAAGGAGTGGTGGAAGGGAGAAGGTGGAAATGAGGAGAGGGAGGTGTGGAAATGGTCTATAAATGGTATTCATGTATGAAATTCTCAAAAATTAAATAAAATGAAATCTATAATCAGGTGAAGATTTTTGGCAGGTGCAATACTAATTTTGAAACCAGAATTATTCTTTCCACTGTTCTGACAACTCTGAATCAGAACTGTCTAACTGGAGGTGGAGCTTTGGAGATCAACATCTCCTCTGAACACAGCTGGACTCTCAGGTCTTTTGGTCTTTAGGGACAGATATACCTAAAATAACTTTGAATAGTTAAATCTGACCATGTGTGAAATGGCAGTTGCCTTTTAATTTTAATGGAATATTTTAGAGAATTTTTATGGAAAAACTCTTAAAATACTTTTTTTTCACTCTGTTAATGAAAGGGGGAAAATGTGTTAGTTGTGGCTGTGATTTTTTATTATAAATTTAAAGCAGTTCCTGCAGTTCTTAACAAGTAAAATCAAAATTTTAATGCTTTTGGAAAATTGCCTTTATAAAATTTACAGATTGAAATAAAAATTTCTGAATTTAAATTTTTGGAATCAAACAAACTGAATTTGTAAGAAAGAGCACTTACATCATGCATCAATATTTCCAAGTTACTTTGCTATGTGGAATTACAGAACCTTGTAATGACCACAATATTTACTAATAATCTGTCTGGTCTCATATTTAAGAAATAAGAAAAAGTTTGATCCACAAATATGAATATGTATAAAAGCATGTATTGATTTTAGATATGCAGTTTGGGTTAGCCTCAGGTACTTGGTTCTGATGCAAGCCTTAGTTATCAAATGTTACATGTACACTCTAATCCTGGGACTTCACAAGGTCCCAGCCTAGAGGCAGTGATGTGCTGATAATTTTTATGAGGTCTCCCAGAAATAAAACAGACATCTAATTGGTTAATTTGCATTGGGTGAATATCAAATTTGATGTGAAGATGAAATATTGGTAGCAAGCTGCAGCAGCACACTGAAGAGAGAATCTTTTATGCTAAACTTGCAATATGAAATCCATCAGTTGTGAAGAACTACATTTAAAGGAGACAGAGATAGCTGCTTAAAATGACTAGTATTCCTTCTTTGAGCATAGGCCATCTGAGAAAAGGTGTGTGTGTGTGTGTGTGTGTGTGTGTGTGTGTGTGTGTGTGTGTGTGTGTCATTGCAGAGCTAGAGATCAAACCCATGCCAGGCAAGTACTTTACTATGAAGCTACATGCTTAGTTGTCAGGTAGATTTGATGGGGTTAGCCCTTATATCAGATGGAAATGCCAACATCAACTTAAGTTCCATTTGGATGATGGGCTTGACACAATGAAAAAAATGTTAAAGCAGTGGCTTTCAATTGATGGCATTTGTTCTTAAGAATCATTTTACCTCCTTCTGGTCTGAATGAGCTTTCAGTCACATTTTTCTGAATTACTTGTCATTCATATAGTAGTGTATTAAGAAGGTCTCAGTAACAAAGAGTTTAAATACTTGGCCCAATTACTACGACTAGTAGTTCCTATTAAGTTCATGGCCTGATTCAAGATTTTGTGCTGTTAATCAATATATTCTATGCCTCAACTAGTTTTACAGGAAACCCTAGGTACAGTGTAGTTAGCCAATAATTTTGAATATTTTATAATTACTTATGGTAATTGAATATGTGAATAAAGGACACAGTGAAACTGTTGTTTATTTAAATGGGTAGTTAAGGGTAGATATTTTAACAACAATTCTAAATGATATAATATTGAGACTTTATTAATAAAATGGGGATTGACTATTAATGTGACTAAACTATTCTTTTGGCTTTAGTTAATAGAAATAACTTGTCAACAATAGAAGATCCCAACATGAGTGCACACAAGTTCAGCCACCTGATATTTTACAAAGGTGGCAAGAACACACAAGACATCATCTTCAACAAATGGAGCTAGCAACATTGGTTCTCCACCAGTAGAAGAATGAAATTGGACCATTATCTTTCACCCTGCATAGAAGTCAAATGGATCAAAGACCTCAATATGAAACCTGAAACTATGAAACTGCTAGAAGTTTCATAGTTTCAGGTTTCATAGACAGTACCCTACGAGACATACATATAGGGAAGGACTTTCTAAACTGGACGTCAGCTTCTCAAGCACTAAAGTCAACAATCAGCAAGTGGAATCTCATTCAACTAAAAAGCTTCTGTACAACAAAAGAAGTGAATAAAAATCCTCACTGACTGGGAGAAAATCTTCACCTGCTCCACATCCAATAGAGGATTCATATCCAGAATATACAAAGAAAAAAAACAAACAAACAAAGAAACAAGAAAATAAACGATCCAATAAAAATTGGCTAAAGACCTGAAGACAGTTCTCAAACAAAGAAATAAAAATGGCTAAGAAACACCTTAAAAGGTGCTCAATATCCTTAGTAATTAGAGAAATGCAAAACAAACCACTTTAAGATTTGATCTTACCCCAGTCAGACTGACTAAGATCAAGAGAACAAAAGACATCAAATGTTAATGAGGATAGAGGCAAAAGGGAGTGCTCATTCATGCTGGTGGGAATGCAAACTTGTGCAACCAATATGGAAAGTAATGTGGAAAATTCTTTAAAAACTGTAAATGAATCTACCATATGATCTGGTTATACCACTCCTTGGTATACACCCAAAGGACTCATACTTTAGCGATCCTGTATATCCATGTTTGCTGCTGCCCTTTTCACATTAGCTAAGAAATGGAAACAATCAAAAGGTACCTCAGCTCACGAATGGGTAATGAAAATGTGGTACATACAGTGGAGTTCTGTTCAATGGTACAGTAAGATGAAATTATGGACTTTGCAGGTAAAAATGGATGGACCTAGAAACCGTTATACTTAATGAAGTAACACAGACGAGCAATCAACCTATGTTCTCCCTCACTTCCAGATCTTAGCACCAATCCCACATGTGTGAGTATATATCCTGATTTAACAGCAGGGGCCAGGAAAATGGAAAGGAAGCATGGAGGTAAAGGGAAAGAAAGAGCCTGGGAGAGGGGGAAGTAGGAAACAGACGTTACCAAGGGGGAGATAGGGAAATGGGGGTATTTGACTGAGGAGAAAGGAGAGAAGGACATACAAGGAATCATGGGGGTAAAGAGAAGAAGGAACTCAAGAGATGGGTGATGACAGGATACAGGTAGTATAAAGGGGAAAGTGGGAGGGGAGAGAGAGAGAGAAAGAGAGAGAGAGAAGAGGAGAGGTAAATAAAGCTTAGGTGGTATAAAATGCTGGAAGGAAATGCATCAACTCAACCTCCCCTGAAAAATATGCATGTGATATCTGAATATGAGTCATATGTATAGCTGAAGGCTCTGTAACAAGGGACACAGTGCCAGACAGGAGAAACCTCGCTTTGAGTTGTTGCTCAGGGTAGTCCAAGAGACTCCTAGAATATCACAGGCTATTGCCACAGCCATTTATTCTCTCAGAACTTGAAGGTAAGATCCTATTGCTGAAGATAGGACATACTTCAGACACAGGACTTGGAGCAATGGAGCTGGAACTGACCTGGAAGCCTCCTCCCTGAAGAATATCTCCCATAGTTCTAAAGGATATTGTGCAAGCTACTAAGGGAGAAAAATCAATCAATAGTCCAACCCACCTGTAAAGCTTAATAGCCACAACAACTGGGACAGCAATCTATTTCTATTGCTATAGTAGTGGTACTTTTATCTAAGAGGTAATCAACAGCTATCTAATTGGACTTAAGGCCCTGTCAGTGTGATTGAACTCATGGGTGGCACTGTAAACATAGCCAAACACACATGGCTGTAGAGGTCATAGATCCCAGAGAAAACCCTGTCTTTATCATATTTCTACAGAAATGAAATTTCTCAATGTATTCTAAATATGAATAATTCTTCTATCTACAGACAAGTGTACTCTATACCACTCATCAAAGAAGCTTCTTTTTGCAACACATGGAGGCTATTGCAGTGTTCCACAACTGGTTATACACAGAGACTATATATCTGAGAGATGCTTATGCCTAAGTGACACATCTACAGTAGAACCTCAACACCTAAGGATAATGTAACATAGTAGAACAGGGGGTGGGGGGGATACTAATATACATCCCTCAACCCTCACCAGCGAGAAGGCCACAACTCGCCAAGTTTCAGAGAATAAGTGTTTGTCCCTGAGCAGAACTCCTATACTAAATCTCACCCACTCATGGCTCATGAAACCATTGCAAAATAGGGAGTGGAAAGATCATTAGAGGCAGGGTTGGTGTATGAACACAAGGAAACAGGCTTTTAGGCCACTGGGAACTTGGTTACATGAACTTGTAACAATGGTGACAGCATGCACAAGACCCATGCTGACTCAGTTAGGCAAAAACCCAGCATAGAACTGCAGAATGGACAGTAGGTCCCAGCCCCAGCCAAGTAACTATTGCCAACTGATTACCGTGGGGTAAGTGAGAGTAGATCTTCTTTAAGGGACTTACTCTGGGTAGGCTGACTAGACTCCAGTGGATGAACTTGCACCAAGAGACATCTGGGTACAAATGCTTGACTGGATAAGACTTAACATATATATCAGAATTCAGGAAATCTGGTGGTGGGCTATAAGGTGTAGATGGGGAGGGGGATCTAAATTTTATTAAGATATATGAAACGCACAAAACTCACTAAAATATTTTTAAAAGACTTGTTAAGAAACTATAAATCTCTTCTCTTTATAATGCTTCCTAGACCAAAAATAATTTCAAGTGCTTTTTATATTAAGCACTACTGTGTGTATATGCACACACAGTTTGTATATACCTATGCACAATTATATATACCTATGCAAAAACTTAGCCAGTTAAACATATGAGGGTAATGCACACTACGTTAAGGTAAAATAAGGTCACGATATTTATCACGGCAACAGAAAGCAAATTAGAAAAGGGATAGTTAAGATCCCAAAATAGGAGGGTGTGAGTGTGCGTATATTTTAACCCAATCAGAGAATTTGTCTGAGTAAGAGACTTTACCCATTCACATTTATTTTAGTAATTGATATGTTGGGTTATAGGATTCATATTTTGATTTGTATTTTCTTTTAAATATTTTATTATTTTTATTTTATGTATAAGAGTGTATTGCATGCATGCATATAAGTGCACCCCTGGCATGCAACACCTGCAGAGGTAAGCAGAAGACGTTGGATCTCCTGGAACTGAGTCACAGTTGTTAGCTGCCATGTAGATGGTGGGAATTAAACCCAGGTCCTCTACAAGGGCAAACAGTGCTCTTAACTGTCAAGCCATCTCTCCAGCGCCTGTATTTTCTTTTAAAATAGAGACTATTAAATGTCCTCCATCTCTTGGCTTTAGCTTATATTTTAATTCTTCTTTTTCTCTTTTAACAGTTTCAGAGCTTTTTCTATCTTAATTTTTAACAACTTATGATACTAATACTAACTATTCTATTAGCACAAAGAATCTATGCATTGCTTCAATTTCCCAGGGCAGAGGAATGCTACAGCATACATTCTCTTTAATGCCACACCATCAAATTTTATCTTAAGATCTTCTGGAATTCTTTTCATTGATTTGGGTATATATACTTTCTTTCTATCATGTTTCTAAATCTTGATTCATTTTGGAATAATTTCTTAGATATTCAAGTAACTTTAGTGTCAAGTAACATAAGAACAGTCTGTTATTTTTTCTTTGCTCATTTTTAAATACTGCCTTTTTTGAATTCTTTTATTAGAATACATGATTTTGTGCTTTTCAGAAAGGTTTAAGGGATTAAAACTTTGAGGCCTTGTATTTGTTCTGCATTTTAAATGATAGTAGTTTGTTATGTAAATTTTGTCACTTATTAATTTAAATATTGCTCTATGGTTTTCTACTATGTTGGTTGCAGCTGGTCTGACGTTTTAATTTGTCTAATTGGCTGTACTCATTATAATTTTCATACTTTATTACAGCCTTCCATTTACTATGATAATTTTTGGTTTTGAGCGAATATACATAGACATTGTTCTTATACTGCTCAAAATGGATTATTTCAGTATTATGCTAGTTTGCTTTCAATTGCTGGGAAAAAAACACTGACCATAGCTGGGCATGGTGGTGCATGTCTTTAATCCTAGCACTTGGGAGGCAGAGGCAGGAAGATCTTTGTGAGTTCAAGGCCAGCCTGGTCTACAGAGTGAGTTCCAGGACAGCTGGGGCTACAGGGAGACCTTGTCTCGAAAAGACCAAAAACCGTCTATAACTCCAGTTCCAGGGGAATCCGACACCCTCTTCTGACCTCCATGGCATTGCATGGGTGCACAGGCCTACATGCAGACAGTACATTCATACACATAAAAAATAAATAAAATTAACAACAACAAAAAAACCATTGACCATAACCAACTTGGAGAAGGAAGGGTTTAATTTATTTTAGATCTCCTGGGTCACACTTCATCACAGACCATGGAAGCACACTATTCACTGGCTTGCTTCCCTGACTTGTTCTCAGCCTGCTTTCTTATACAACACAGAGCCACCTGCCTATGGGTGGCATCACCTGCAGTGGACTGTGCCCTTCCATATCACTCAACAATCAAGAAAATGCCCAAGAGAAATCCAATGGAGGAAATTCTTTAATTGAGGTTCTCTCCACCCAGGTGTGTCAAGTTGACAACTGAAGCATCCAGCACATGAGTGCAGAGAGTTTATGTGAGGGAAAGTTTTCTTCTGCTCTTTTGAAATAAGATTTATTTTATTTTATTTTATTTTATTTTATTTTAATCATGTGTGTGCATGTGTGTGTATGTGTGCATGCATGTGTGTGTAGTAGTTTGTATGTATGCATGCATGTGTGTGTAGTAATTTGTGTATGTGTGCATGCATGTGTGTAGTATTTTGTGTATGTGTGCATGCATGCGTATGTAGTAGTTTGTGTATGTGTGTGTATGTCTGTGTGTATGTACATGTGAGTGCAGGTGCCTGCAGAGATACTGGATCACCCTGGAGCTGGGGTTGCAGATGCTTGTGAGTTGCCTGACATGGGTGTAGGGAACTGAACTCAGGTCCTCTGCAAGAGCGGTACGTTCTGTTAACCTCTGAGCCATTTCTCCAGCCCATTGCTATTGTCTTTAAAAGATTTATTTATTATTTGTGTTTATCATATGTGTGTGCCTGTATGAGTTTATGTGCACCATGTATGTGGAAGTTCCCTCAGATTCCAGGAGTCTTCAGGAACTGGAGTTACAAGTGGTTTTGAACTACTTGATGTGGGCACTGGGAGTTGATCCTGGGTGGTTAGCAACAGCAACAGCAACAGCAGCAGCAGCAGCAACAGCAGCAACAGCAACAGCAGCAGCAGCAGCAACAGCAGCAACAGCAACAGCAGCAGCAGCAGCAACAGCAGCAGCAGCAACAGCAACAGCAACAGCAGCAACAGCAACAGCAACAGCAACAGCAGCAACAGCAACAGCAACAGCAGCAACAGCAACAGCAACAGCAACAGCAACAAGTGATCTCCCTAGTCCCAACCTACCTGGAAGTCACTATGTTGACCAGGCTGGCCTTGATCACACAGAAATCCACCTTCCTCGGTCTGTTGCTTTTTTCTTTTAATCATTATTTGTTTTGTTTTTTAGGTATTCTTTCTTCAATTTCTTTTTTAAAATATTTTATTTATTATTTTCATTCTTTTATGTGTAAGAGTGTATTGCTTGCATGTAGGTAAATGCACCCATGTTGTGCAGTGCTCAACAGAGGTCAGAGGAGGGCATTGGACTCTTTGGATCTGAAGTTAGGATGGCTGTTAGCCACCCTGTGGGTGCTGGAATTTGAACCTGGGTCTTCTGCAAGAGCAACCAGTGTTCTTAACCACTGAGCCATCTTTCCAGCCCCTCTTTCTTCAATTTCTGATTCATGGTTGGCACAACTTTTAGAAATTTTGTTTTTTCTGTTCCATCCCTGTCCTTTTTACTGAATTCCCACTAGGATTTTCCTCTTTACTCTTCCCATTACTAACATAATTTTTAGTCCCATTCATTCTGCAGTTCATTCCATATTTCAATGATCTTGACAAAACAAAACAAAACAAAACCTCTACTTTTTTTTTTATAGCACCCTGGTTTTGTTAATACTATTTTTAGTCGACACATTTTTTTTTCTTTTCAAAATATCTGCAGTTACTAAGTCACTATTCTTTGCAATTTCTTACATATTCCTTCCTCATTAATTAGTTCTATTGTAGAATTTTGTGTTTAAAATAAACACTTTGTTGGGCTGGAGACATGGCTCAGTGGTTAAGAGCACTGATTACTCTTTCATTCCCATTACCCACATTACCCACGTGTCAGCTACTAACAACTGTCCATAACCCCAGTTCCAGGGAATCTGACGCTTTCTTCTGACCTCTGTGGCCATTGCACAGCACAGTGTACTTACATACATGCAAACAATACACTCATACACTTTAAAAAATAAGTAAAATATTGAAAAAATAAAAAAACACTTGGTTGACTTTCTCATGTTATTCTTTTCTCCCTTCCTTGTATATAATTATAGATGATATTATTGGGGTGGGACCAGGGCTCAGCATTAGGGTACTTGTCTAGTATTCAAAGGGGCCAAATTTTGATCTTCAGCACTGCAGAAAATAAAAACTTATTCACTTGAGCGGCACAGATCACTTAAGAGTGTCTGGATAGAACTTAAGAAATCTGAGATTTTGATGGAAAAATTAAATTTCCTATTAATATTAAAATTAAATGTAGCAAGTCCTTCAGTCATGAATGTACCAACAGTATCTTGTGATTTATTACAGAGGATCATGACTATTCCCATATCACAATAATTTGTATTTGTGGACTAAAATTGCTACTACTTCAAAATTTTGACCATATCAGGCCTATTTTAATCTTATTGTTTTATGTTACTAAAAGGCAAATATTTTTATAATAATTAAAACATTTTGATGGCCTTATTTCAATGCAGTCTTCTTCCTTTTTAATCCTTTCAAAAATATACTGTTGTATTTCAAGACTTTAATCTATTTCGGAGTGCATAAGCTTCATTGGGTACCCAAAGGGGTCCATGGTATAAGGAGGATAAGGGACTGGGACAAAGGCTCAGCTGGTAACGTGCTTGTCTTTCAAGCATGAGAACCAGCAACATTCATTTGCAACATTCAAGTAAAAGCTGGCCCATAATCCCAGTCCTGGGGGAATGGGGAGACAGGTAGATCTCTGGGGCTTACTGGTCTATTCAAATCGGTGAGCCCCAGGTCTTAGTGAGACCCTGCCTCAAAAAACAATGTGGACAGCTCCTGAGGTTGACCTCAGCCTCCACACCGAGGTAAACACATGCTTGTGTACCTGCACACACAGAACATACAGTGTGTGTGTGTGTGGTGTGTGTGTGTGTGTGTGTGTGTGTGTATACAAAAAAAAATAAAAGAGAATTTTACCTCCCAATGTATATTGATCACTGTGGCTTTTTGAATGCGTTTCATCTAGCCTAATGAGACTTGGTCCTTGTCTTGCTGTTGGGTAAAGGAAAGATATTCCAAGCTCTGGCACAGCTTGAGGCTGGTAGTTGTCTGATGTAAAAAGTCCCAACCTTTCTGACAGCCCTTGATAAACATTATTGACTTAAATTTTCAGTTTGTTTGTTTGTTGGTTGGTTGGTTGGTTGGTTGGTTGGTTGGTTGGTTGGTTGGTTTGGGAGAAGCTATGGTTTCTGCCTGGAGCAACACCAGAACAGTAGTTGAGCTTATGGAGCATTTTCTCATCTCTCCTGCTCCCCTTCATTCCTCGCCCACCCCCCACCCCCGCTGGTTCAGACCCAGGGCACTCAAGTTTTCCAGAAATTCTCTCGTTTGCTTTTATTGATTTATTTATTTTTATTATATGTGTGTGTGTGTGTGTGTGTGTGTGTGTGTGTGTGTTGCCTGCAAATGCACCCGTGCTGGCAATGCCCTCAGAGGCCAGACAAGGGCATTGGATCCCCTTGAATCAGAGTTACAGACCACGTGGATCCTGGGAACTGAATTTGGGTCCTCTGCAAGAGCAGCCAGTGCTCTTAACCACTGAGTCATCTCTCTAGCCCCCTGCTTCTATTTTTTAAAGGGAGTCTCATCCACATTGCTTCGTTTCTTTGCTTTTACCTCTTTCAGAATTTGCAGTTTGTTCACCTTTGCCACAAAATTCTGTTGACAAACACTGCTTTCCTGCTGGGCTTGCTGTGTGGATCCAATTTGGTTTTAGGTTTTCTTTGATTTAGGGGAGGCAACAAATAACTTTTTATTTTGCCTTCCTTTTTTTCAATTCCAAAGCCAATTTTTATTGAAGTGTTGTGCATTTCACATAAAATATCCAATCAGATCTAAACCCACTCCCCCTTCCTTGCCCTCCCAACCCCACCAGAGCTCATGCATTCTGACAAACATGTTTTTCATCTTTTTCTCAGTCTCTTAAAATTTTTGATGCCTAAATTTACTGTTTCAAGCAGAAGTTCACGGTTTTGGCAAGTTCTTTGACCCA
Organism: Rhizomys pruinosus; assembly: GCA_009823505.1. NCBI lineage: Eukaryota > Metazoa > Chordata > Mammalia > Rodentia > Spalacidae > Rhizomys > Rhizomys pruinosus. Next base: position 2,890,636 of record VZQC01010683.1, on the reverse strand, counting down.
GTCTTTTCGTTGTTGTTGTTGTTCTTATTATTGTTCCTTCCAATTTGCATCACTCCCAAATATGCATATATGAATGCCACATATATCATAGATTTAAGCATCTTCAGCTTATGATTTCTTTATTAGGCTGAAAGATGTCATGTTTAAAGGCTCCTCCTTGGTAAGCCCAAACAACCATCAGTCCTGCCCTTGTGCTCCACACTGGGGATTTCCCTTCCCATGGTCACCAAATGAGGTCCAGTAAGCACCTCATCCTGCCTTGATCTTCCTGTGCTGGCCTCCGTGATACAGCCTGGGTAGTCCAACAATGGCACTCTGTACTCTGAAGAGGATGAAACCCCATTAGTAGCTCAGTCCATAAGCTGGAAACAACTGTGCTTTTATATTGTGAATCCCTTAACAGGTTCTAGAATTAAGCTACCATTTATTTTCAGACTTTGGAATTTTTGGTATATGGGTGGAGGGTATGAATCCATATTTTAGAGTAATATAAAATCAAAAGAATGAGAAAAACTAGTTTGTCATGATATTGTGTCTAACCACAGTATTTATTTTATGGAAGTGCTTCTTAGTATTTCTTATACAAGGCTGCTTGAGCTTTTGTCCAAGTCTTTTCTAAAATATTATACAGTAGTTAAAAGTATCAGGGTGTAACTTAGCCTTTCTGGATGCTTAATGACCATATCGATTTGGCCAAGGGTCTTAAGGGATAACTTTGCTCCTTGCCCTCAGAGGTCAAATAAGTCCCAGGAGATTATGCATGTGGGCATCTTTTGAAATGTCCTACAAATGTGAGTCACCAGTCTTCCTGTGCAGGGAGGTTCCACTAATAGGACTTCAGCCAGTGCCCAGTCTATAAAGAGGAAAGTCTGCTCAGGCTTCAAAAAGGGAAGGCTGGTCTAGCAAGACCTGACTCTGTCCTTGAGTGGATGGAACTGGTAAAATTTGAAAAGCCAAAAGGAGCCAGGGGCTCCCTCCTCCCCAAACCTGAGTGAGCCCTGAGGACCAGATCCTCAAGTGACCTTGAGGAAACAAAAGCCTTGCTTAATCTGGGCTAATTGTGTGGCCTTAAACATCCAAAAGGAAAGTATAACCAGAAATAAATAATTACTAAGGCCTGAGAAATTGTACTTCAGGTATAAAACTTGAGATTTTAGTAAAAAGACAAAAAGTAAAAAAAAAAAAAAAATGAGCACAGTTGTTTTGCCTGTCTTACTGGCAAGTACAGCTACCCTGTGGCTGCCACTGCTTTTGCCATCCTTCAAAGACATGTGACACAGCTTTTCAACCTTCCAATATAGACTGAAGACACATGTCTCTCCAAGAATCCTCCACCTTCAGTGCCAGATGGGGACTGCTGAGACATCCAGCTTGTGGACTAAGCTATTTTGTCTTCTTAAACAAGAAGGATCATCTTATTAATTAGTACAAGGAATATAGCATAATAGATAGCAGTGACCCTCAATTTACAGATCCCTCAAAGCAAACTTGTGCAGGTTTGTAGAGTTACTGTCATAGGATGAGCAACAATATTGCACCTTAAAATTTACATATAACATGAACATCCTTTTCCTTCCTCCTTTGTTCCTCCCTCTCTTTTCCTTAAAATGCATTTGTAGAAAGAAAAATCATTCCTCCCTCAGGGCTGTAATTATCCTGTAGCTCCCTCTTTTTGTTTACATGTGTTGTTTCTGCTTTTCTCTTACTGTATCTTGTTAATTAGTATCATGCTTTTTGATGAGATAATCATTGTATTATTTACTTTGGGGTAATTATGAAAAAAATATCTGATTAAACAACTTAGATGAAGAAAGATTTATTTTGGCTCCCAGTTTCAGAGGGATCAGTGCATGGCCACTTGGCCCTACGTACTTGTGCAAAATATCATGTTGGTGGAAGAATGTGGCAAAGGAACTTCTTTACTTCATGGCACAGGAAGCAGAGCAAGAAAGGAGGAAACTGGAGACTGGGCATGGCTTAAAGGCATACTCCCACTGACTTATTTCTTCCAGCCAGGCTCTTCCTCTTATAGTTTCCACCACCTCCCCAAATACTCTCACCAGCTGAGGATCACACATTCTGCACGTGAACTTGTGGGAAACATTTCATATCAAATTCTCGTGTTTATCTTATAACTGATGGGATTCAAGACACTATCCTAAAATATGACACATTGGCATAGTGAATATTTGCAACACAAGCAATTTGACAATCAGAAGATACAGGAAGAACTTCAGGAAGCACATTATAAGATGTTCAAGTGAGAGGTAGCTTCTGAATACCCAGAATAAAGCATCATCCTTCAGGCCAAAGACAGAGGGCCTCCAAAAGCACCCCAACCAACCCTTGCTAAGTGCCTTGTTACTGTCCTAACTCATAGTCCTTGTTCTCTCACATTCTTCAAATCTTTCTACCATTCATCAAACAGGAAATAGGAATGCTATGGTTTGATGATTTTCTGAGATAAAATATGTGATGTATATTTTTCTGCTTCTCTCTTATTTCACTTAATATGATGATTTCTAGTTATATCCATGAAACACCACAATCTATTTTCCGAAGTGCTGAATAAAACCCCATTGTGCATTCAAACTACATTTTCCTTTTTTTATCTGTTGATCTGTTAATGGACACACAGACTATTATGAATTTGTGCTCTAATGAATATGAATATTCAAGTATCTTTGTGGTCTATCACCTTAGTCTAGATGGCCCAGCATGGTACAGCTGAGCCTCATCTTAGTTTTATTTTTTGTCTTCTGAGGAACTTTTTGCACAGTGTATTTAGTAAGGTCACATGTATGTTTTATCTGTCTATTTATACTCTACCCTATTAATGAGAAAGTTTCTGTATTAGAGCTTTATCAGGATAGACTCAAGAGTGAGTCAAGCTTGCAGAAACTGGTGACAGTACAATTGTATACATTAGGATTTCCAACATTCAAAGTGATTTGACAATGCCATAACTATTTGGAAGCACTTTGTACAAAGTTAATTTATCATTTATGACATGGCCATTGGTAATATTTTTAGTATACCAATACTTTTCTTTATAAAGCTTATTGTATAAATTTATATTTTGTGTTAGAATTAATTCATGATAGATATTGTGGGCATGTATAAGCCTTGGTATGTGTTTGCTAACACTTCAGTTAGCATGTTTTTAAGATCAAGAGCCAGGCAGGAGGCTTCTGGCAATGCTAGAAGGTATGGAGGTCTGACATTGGCTGCTGGGGAATGAGGTCATACAGTGTGGGAGTTGCCTGACCTAACCCTATATAGCCATTTGCCCTGCATGAATAAAGAGAATTCCTACAAGCTTTACTATTAGCCAGAGCTCTCTGAGGTATTACACGATCCATTATGGAACAATTAATATTTTCAGCTAGCTTTCTGCCTTGTGCAGATGTGGGGCTGCTTGGTTGGGTGGTTACAGGCTAACAGCCTGGGGCCATGGGATTGGGCACGTTTGGGGGCACGGAAACCAGCGGTTTCCTGGCCTGGTGTGGCCATCATCTTTGTGGGTGTGCATCGAGAGGCCAGCAGCTTCCAAGACACAGATCCAGTCATGGGGTCATCAACCTTGTGTGACCGCCAGAAGGCCAACAGCTCCCTGAACATCATAGCACTTAATAGAGCTGAATCCACAGGATATATTTCTTAACTTCAGTTTTATAATTACATAAGAATTTTTAAGTGATAGGGAAGGATAATTTTATTTGAGAAAGATGATAGAGAATCGAAAAAGCCATGTTAGAGTGGAAAAAGATGGATCAGTGGTTAAAAGGACTTTCTTCTCTTCCAGAGAAGCAACTTTTCTGCCAACCACCCACCACCTAACTAACCTCTGTCAGTGGAAGGCAATGTGCTGGCAAGATGGCCTTAACAGGTCAAGATGGGAGAACCTCAGCCAATGCCTCAGGGTGGGACAGAACCTAGGCGCCAAACAGTATCCCCTGGCACCTAATTGACTGGACACACAGAGCCCTATTCTGTAACCTCCCCCTAGGTTTTGGGTGAGTGGAACCCATTAACATTTAAAAATATTTGCAGAAATAAGAGGGGGGAAAGGTATTTCTGGAGGGCCAGTACGCAGAGCACTCTTAATCGTGCCAAAGTTTGCTGGCATGGTTCAGGCTTTGATAGAGAACATCTGGGTAACTGCTGCTGCTGCATATAGATGGGGCAGAGGGCAGGAAACAAAGGGAGCTTGTGAGGGAACGTTGAGGAATGCTCTCTGGAAAGGAGGACTGACTTAGTGCCTATCCTATGCATAGTGGGGGGAGGTGAGGGAGACAGGAATGAGAGGTTTTCTCCCAAATTGCCTTGGCCAGGAATGCTGGAGACTAGGTGTCAGTATAGAACTAGCCAGTGGGGATGCGGCTCCTGTTCCCACTGCTAACCAGACAAGTGCAAAGCAACATCACAATGCAGCTCCTTTTCTTAGAGCTTGTCAGGAGCAAGGACACTGGGGCGCACACATGGGAGAGGAGGGAGGGTTCTGCTTTAGTGGGGACAGATTTGTCAATGCTTTCTCCATTGCCAATTCCATTCAAACGGAAACGAGATAAAATGAATTACACAACATGACTAGGTCTATTTCAAACACAAAAGTGCTTTTATTAACTGAAGGTTAGGGTCAGACTGTTGAAAAATCTATCATTTATGGATAAAATTTCATTTGGATTCTGACTTATGTATACCTCCCACTACCCAATTTACATGTATATATAAAAAGATCCACATTCAGGAATATGGGAGAGGAATGAGTGTAACTCTTTACAAGAGTGAATAAGCCACTTTTCCCTTTGGACATATAGGGATTATGGAAATGAGCAAGTCTATGTATTCCCATTGCAAAGTTCATTTACAACAGCCTCGGTCTATGGCACACCTTATTCAGCTCCAAAAACTTACTCCCACATTTTTAATACATCACTCCTCTGGGGATTCAGCTAAGGAGCCAGGCACCAAAAGTTGAAATTAATTTAGGATTACGATGGCAGCAGGACAGATGGCACACAGTCCAAGCACATTAAACTTGTGAAATCAATGCACTTGTTTCATTCATTCAACAAATATTTATCAATTGCCTATTAGCTCTAGAGACGTAGTAAAATCATCCCTGCTCTGCAGTACTGGGGCAGGGGTTTAAAGGATGTACTTAGTATTTCAAACAGGAGTGTCTATCTGGCTTGAAAACTGTTAGGCAAACTTCACTTCATTAAATTGCCTTGGTTGCTCTATTTTTTTTTTTTTTTTGGTCTTTTCGAGACAGGGTCTCTCTGTAGCCCCAGCTGTCCTGGAACTCACTCTGTAGATCAGGCTGGCCTTGAACTCACAAAGATCCACCTGCCTCTGCCTCCCGAGTGCTAGGATTAAAGGCATGTGCCACCATGCCCAGCGATCGCTCTATTTCTAGTCTAAAGTTGGTAGTAAAATGATGCTGGCACTCTAAGACTTTGGATTTCCAGTGCTCAGCAATCCATGATGTGTGTGGGTAGGCACAGGAAAGTTATTTTAAAACAGACCAATTAGTCATATAGGTTTAGTTTGGGTGAAAGAAACTTAAAACTATAGTTAGTTCTAATTTTTAAGAATAGGAGTTTACTTTGACTTTATGTCAAGAATTATATTTTGTTATAAATGGTCTTACATTCTTAATTTTCCCTTAAAAATATTTAAAACCTTACTTTTAATTTGTTTAAAGAGGTTTCTCTTTCCTTCTTCTTCACCTAAGCAATAAAATAGACATATGGTGAGTCTCTAAGAGCCAGAGTTTTATTTTTTAATATTTTGTTTTATTCTTTTTATTTTGTTTGTGAGGTGTATTGCCTACATATATGCAAGTGCACCCGTGTCATACAATGCCCACTAAGGTCAAAAGAGGACATCTCCTGGTACTGGAGTTATGGGTGGATTTTAGCTCCATGCAGGTGCTTGGAATTGAACCTGGGTCTTCTGCACAAGCAGTCAGTGCTGTGAACTTCGGGGTCATCTCTTTAGCCCCAAGAGTTTTATTTTTTTCAAGTAAAATCACTGGAAGTTTCCTTACCGGGTGTTGTTTCTGTAAAGTACAATTAGAGCAAAGCATCGGCCTTCTTGAGAAATAAAAGATATTCGTTCATCTAGAGTGAAAGCCAGGAATCCAAACTCCAAAACATTGGTATAGGCCAATTTTTAGCCTGATGAAAGCTATGAACACTTTTCCAGAAAAGCAAATGTCATTAACACTAGATTTTGCCTCCATCCTTAAAGTATATGTGAGTAAAATATTGTACCACAGGTGATTGACTCTAGATTCTTTTTTTTTTTTTTTTTTTTTTTTTGGTCAAGACAGGGTCTCCCTGTAGTCCTGGCTGTCCTGGAACTCACTCTGTAGACCAGGCTGGCCTTGAGCTCACAAAGATCCGCCTACCTCTGCCTGCCTCCAGAGTGCTAGGATTAAAGGTGTGCGCCAAAACGCCAGGCTGACAGATATTCTTAATTTAGGTGGTTATCAGTGTTTTGGGTAGGTGCAGTAGGTACTTTAATGTTAAGTAGAACTTATGCTCCTGAAGAAAATCGTATGGGATGAGGAGAGGAAACACACATCCTAGTTATGTTAGTAGATATAGAAACTAATGCAAAAGGTAACACTCTCTAATTGTGTAGGAGCCAAATTATACTATTTTTCACATTTCAAAGTTTCTAGGCCCCTTTTATGTTCTGTGGAAACTAAAATGTTAACAGAATTATTCCTGAGGTTCCAAAGAAAGTGTAAAAATTAACATTAAATATAAATTTAAGAGTGCTTCTCTGAAATAAGTATCCTGAAGCAAGTAATTAAGTCTAGACTGAAGCCTTAGAACACAATATTCCTGTCACATTTTCCTCACTAAGTATAATGAGTCTTTTCAAAGAATAGTGCTAGTGGTTTGTCCTTGCTTGCTCTTTATTGCTGTGATAAAACACTCTGACCAAAAGCAACCCAGAGAGGAAAGGGTTTACTTTATCTTACAGCTTATGACTATAAGTCCACCATGAACGGAAGCCAAGGCAGGAACTCAAGGCAGGAACCTGGAGGCAGGAACTGAAGCAGAGACCATGGAGGAGCACTGCACACTGGCTTGCTTTCTCTCTCTAGCTCAGATGTCCTTCTCAAACAGCTCAGGGACGGTGGGTAGTGTCCACAGTGGGCTGGGCCATCCTACACGAATTAGTGATCAAGAAAAGGCCCCACAGACATGCCCACAGGCCAGTTGACAGAAACAGTTCCTCAACTGAGGCTCCTTCTTTCCAGGTGTGTGAAGTTGGCAACAGAACCCAACCAGCGCAGGTCCTATCATAATTTCTTCCTTAATCTGTTTTCCATCACCAAGGATACTAGAAAAATGGGAGAAACTGACTTGGTTCACCAGATAAGAGGAATTTCAGAAGTATCTAGAGATCAGTCTTTTGAACACTGTGGCTTATTCAAATAACCCACAACATACCAATTATTTTGAAGGAGGTACTCTGCACTTTATGTCATGGAGAAACATCTCAGGGTTAACAACACCTCAATCTGTTATTACCTGGCCCTCAGCTGTTCAATGAGATAAAATATCTGCCTGTAGAATACAAAGGTTTGGAATTATCCAGCTGGACTCAAGAGGGGAAGATGGGCCTAGCTTCTGAAGATTACGCAGAGCTCTCTGTTTCCCTTGACTATTTTTATAGCTTCATTTGAGCTACTTTTGGATGAGCTCTGCTTCTCGTCTAGCAATAGCTCTGCAGAGAAGCTCTGCTCTGTGGTTTCCATCTATCAGGTGCAGCCCCAGATAATACGCAGTGAGGCATTATCAACAGCAGCAAACACTGTCTTATTTATTGTATTGTTTTCAGCGCTGAGGATGCATTCCCAGGTCTTGAACATACAGGATAAATACATTGATTCTGAGTTACATTCCCATTCTATCACTGTCTATATGTCCTTTATTCAGGGAAATTTTACGTGTTCACTGAGCTGTCAGGGCATCTGTCTTAAGTAACTCTACATATAACCTACATTGCTATCTGAAATACTGAAATCTTCTTGTTCCATCCACTTGGCTATGAAACCTTCCTCATTACATTACAACCAAATTCTGTGATTAGCAAAGTCAACCAACCACAGCCTAGTACAGAAGTACTTCCATCGTCTTTAATTTGCTTGTTCCTATTGTAAAGCACAGTGTTTCTATTGCTATAAACCCAACTATTAGCTGATAGTTTTGACAATATTATGTTGGTCTTCTAACTGTGATTTGTTCCTAATCACACATTTTCTTGAACCACTTAGGAATCTGTTAGCAGATGAGATACATTTATGCCATTTATACCATTTGTTCAGAGCTTGGAAAATCGTTTTGAATTGGTTGGTATTGCCTAAAAAATGTGATTCTTTTTTCTTTGGTGTGTAAATTTTTCAGTCCCTAAATATAGCATAATGAGGCTCCATGTGGTGTCGCAGCCGAGATTTGTGGCGGGGCCCACTTAATCCTTGGACGACTCATGTGGAAAATACACACAGGAAAGCACACCACGTGTACGCAGGTTGAGGTTCAAATGCAGAGAGAGATTTTATTTCAACATGTCTGCTTAAATATCCATCATGACTCAATCTTCAGGGCCCAATGCTAAATCTTTTCGTCACTACACCCCACCCGATGGGTGTGGCCAGGGAGGTCCCATTAGTTTAGAATGCTACCCATCTTAACTAAGTTTTCCCACAGTTCCACTTCAAGAAACAAGGTTGAAAACATATGGAGTAGATAGTGAAATGATGCAAAAACATAAAGCAGAAGGTACATGATTCTACAGGGGAGCCAGCCAGACTCTTGGTATAAGCAGAAAACGCTTTGGTCTTGGACAGAGCAGTATAAGCCCCACTTAATGAAAAGTAAAATGAACGAAAAGTGTAAATAAATTCACAGAAAGTGGCAATGGTAAGAACAATAGTAAGTGTGGTGGCTCATGCATGCAATCCTAGCATTCCGGAGACTGAGCCAGGAATATCATTCATGAGTTTAGGCTACTTTGGGCTAAATAGCACATTCCAGGCCAGCCTAGGGTACAAAGTAAGACCCTGTTTCAAATGAAACCTACCCCCAAGTTTTTTTTCTTTTTAATGTTTTCTTAGCTTGTTTTTTGAGATAGTTATGGCTACACAGCCCAGGCTAGCTTCACTCTCATGATTCTCTGTCTCACAACCTTCCAAGTGCGGGAATTATAGACTAGCACCACATCCAGTTTCCATTTTCCCTTTAGAAGGCAGCACAGGATCAACAATTCTGTAAAGAGTTAAATTTTCATTCAGGGACCTTATTCAATGGAGTCAAAGTCATTTTATCTAGAACTGATGACAAGAAAGGCGTGGCACAGTAACTGCAGTGAATTCTCTGAGAAAGCACTCATGCTAATGGTCCAGTGATTAAATCATATTTGAGGGCTCTATTTACCATAGAGATTAAAAGTTTTGATTCATTTTCGTGAACACGATTCGTGGCAAGAATGTTTGTCCCTGGTGATGCTTCAGTGGCCTTCCAGCTGGTCAGCATCCATAGGTGTTTCTCAACCTTTCTGTAACCTCTGTCCTTCAGTGATAAAGAAAAATCCCACATTACTTTGGCAAATATTTTATGCCTTGCTTGAAGAAAGAAAAGAGGGAAGATGGATGAGATGAGGGAGAAAAATCATCACCCTGTTTGTTTTCTATTTTTCTGTATTTCTTCACCAGCCAAGAAGTTTAGATCACATTTTTTTCTGCTGCATTGGAAAAATCTTTCCTTATTTACTTAAAAAAGAAGAATATAAATGTTGGACATGTTTTATTCAAAAATGTACATTCTATTCTGAGGTTCTATTGCCTCTTTCTGGGTATGAAGTACCTCATACAAAGTAAAAATAGGATAGTGTTTCATTTTTTTTTTTATTGTAAACTAAAATTTTCAAGCACAAGGTATACTAATTTAGTCCCTTTGGGAATAAAAATGTGGATTAGATTCGTGAAACCCTCAGAACTTTCATCTAGTTTCTTACCAATTGAGCAAACAATTTAGTGAAGATTCTGGGCAGCCACCACCCGTGGAGGAAGACGAGTGAGCTCCTCCATCAGCCTCCACGTGTCCAGACAAGTAGAATAGGAAGGAATTCATAAGAGGTGTCTTTTTGTCTGCCTGTTTTCAGAAACAGGACCTCAGAGCATAGGATGTGGACGGCCAAGAACTTCGGCTCCTCCAGCCTCGTGCGTTCAGGCGTGGTGACTGCAGTTGTGCATCTGGATACCTGATTCCTAGACCCTGCAGTGCTCACTACCTATGATTGTTCTGAAGGTCACTGTGCCTCAGTTCCTTTTACCTCTTTAGATGATAAATATCTTTTGATCACTATTATTTTTATTACTTTCTGTGCTGGGAATTAAACCCAGGGCCTTATATACCAGAGGTTCATAGTTCATAGATCACCCTGGATTGTTTCTGAACCCTTTATTCTAGTCTTGGATTTTGTTTACATAGCTAAAAAAAAAAATCCAGTTTTTTTCATGACGGGAAAACAGACGTTTTGAGTGTGTGTGGCTTGTGGGTGTGCTAAGTGCTCACTCGAAACGGCAGTGCTGGGCTATGGTGCTGTTTCATTTGAACGGACGGAGCTCCTCTTCGTTCGACTCACATGACCTTTTCATTCAGTCTTGAGTCACAGCTCTGATCCCTTGGGGTAGCTGTCTTTTCAGCTCCTGTTGCGGGGCATGTGCTGGGTTGGCCTTCCTAGTCATGTACTACTGAATCCTTATAGCATTTTTCCGAGGTAATCAATGTTCTCCCTATGTTGCAGATGCAGAAACTGAGGTCTAGATACTTGTTTGGTGTCACTCCCCTCGTGAGTAGTAGATCCAATCAATACCAACCCCAAATCTGTCTGACTCTAAAACCTCCGGTCTGCTACATGAGGCCATTGTAGCTTTTACAAGTAATACTTGACTTTTTAACCTCACACATTTCTGTTTTTCCAATATATATTTTATTGATTTTTTTGCATTTCATACAACAGATCTTAATCATACTTGGACCCCTCCCCTATCTGCACCCCCCACAGCCAATCCACAGGATTTATCTGCATTCTGTCATATATGTTAAGGCCTACCGTATCAAGTTTCTGTACCCAGATGTCCCTCAGTGTGAGTTCATCCACTGGAGCTGGGTCAACCTATCTAGTGTCACTCCCTTTAAGACTGACTCTTCCTCATTCAGCAGTGATTAGCTGCCAGTAAGTTCCTCAGCTAAGGTTAGGACTTCCTGGACATTTCCAGCGTTTTGTACTAACTGCTACTTCTGTAATCAATACAGTCACTCCATCTGTTTTGTCTGGACTTTGCTCACTTGCTTGAGACAGCATCTTATGTATCGCAGGCTGGCTTCAAAATCACTATATATAATGAGGATGACTTTGAAGTTCTGATTCTCCTGACTCTATATCCTAAGATTCATTCCCATTCTTGTTTTTCTGTGGCACTGGGGATTGAATCTCCAGGACTTTGTGTATGGTGGGCAAGCTCTCTCATCCCCAGTCCTGTGTCTATACTTCTGCAAAAAAACCCCAACCACCTTGAATAATATGCAGGTCATATGTTGAAGCTCCCACCCTTTGGATCTATTCTTATCCTCCTGGTGTAGAGATTAGTGCTAGTACATTTTTCTACTATATTTTTTCCAAGCCATACTATGTGTCCAGAAATAAGCTTATCTGATAGAAACAACTTTTTCTTAAGAAATTTCTCCCTCTTGTTGGTAAAATAGGAATAATTTTCCCAAATAGATATTAAAATATTACTGTTGTTATGAGTCAGGAAAGTCCACCTATGACCATAATTTGACATATCAAAATATTTGTGTGAGAATAATCCCAAGCATAATTGTCACAAAATAACCAGGTCTCTGAGAGCCATTTTCTGTCTTTACAAAGATGCTCATTGTTCAGAAGTTAAGGTCCTGAAATTGTCTTGATGATAGCACTAAAGGATTTGTTTATTCAAAGAACCCACCCATTGGGATCCTTTATAAAGGGAAAAAAGTTTAAGACCAACCTGTTTTCTCTGGGGTATTTTATTTCCTTAGCAATAGAAGCATTTTACCTGAAGAATCTGGTTCTGGAATTTTAAAAATTAATATTGCTGTGCTTTAGAGCTAAAAGCTAGAATCAGGGTCATAAATTGGACCTTTTCCTCACAGTCCTGGTGCCATGATGGTTGATTTCCCAAAAGCATATTGTATTAGTTACTTTTCTGTTGCTGTGATAAAACGCCATATTGTATTAGTTACTTTTCTGTTGCTGTGATAAAACGCCATGACCAAGGCAATTTATAGAATGAAGAATTTATTTGGGCTGTGGTTCTAGAGGGAGAGTCCATAATGGCATGGGAGGCATGGCAGTAAGTGGCCAGAACAGATAGCTGAGAGCACACATCTTCATATAGGAAGCAGAAAGAGAGATAACTGGAAGAGGGACCAGATTAAGAACTTTCAAAGCCCACCCTTAGGAACATGCCCCCTCTACCAATGCTACACCTCCTTAAGATTCCATGACCCTCCTTAAACAGCACCACCAACTGTTCAAATACTTGAGCCTACAGGGGACATTTCTCATACTAACCACCATACATATCAGGTGAAATTCTGCCATTTCTGAAATGAGTGAATATGTCATTTTTATTAGCTAAATGATGAATAAGCATGAAAATAAGAAAAAGAATAAACAATAGCACTTACATTTGGTATTCTGCTCACTAAAACATACAGAAACAGGAGGCTGGAGAGATGGCCTTGCGGTTTGATCCCCAGCACCCACATGGCAGCTGAGAACCATCTTTAATTCCAGTTCCAGGGGAATCCGATGCCCTCTTCTGACCTACGTGGCATTGCACGACATGGGTGGGCAAACCTACTTGCAGACAGTACATTCATACACATAAAAAAATAAAAAATTAAAAAAAACATACAGAACAAATACAAACATTATAGTTTTAAGACCAACATTTTATGAAATTAATTTTCTGGTATACGTTCTTTCACTTAAACATGATAGTAATTGGAACAATGTCAGGATATGTAGAGAGCAGATTCTATTTTTAGAAAATCTAAACTTATGCCAGGCATGGTGGCACACACCTTTAATCCTAGCACTTGGGAGGCAGAGGCAGGTGGATCTCTGTGAGTTCAAGGCCAGCCTGGTCTACATAGCCAGTTCTGGGACAGCTGGAGCTACAGGGAGACCCTGTCTCAAAAAGACCGAAAAAAAATCTAAGCTTAAACAGAATTATAATTTCACTGAAGTATTTAATTAATGAGCTAGTTCATATTGATTGATACTGCTTTTTAATAGGTGGAAATTTCATTGAACAATGAACTACACTGGGTGGTCTTGTGCACTTTTAATTTAATTATTTAGTTTGCAGATATAGGAAAGAACAGTTTCAGTTCTTATATTACTTACTGAAATAAGAAAACAAGTTGTATAATGCTTAGAAATTGTTGGTTTCTAAAATCTGGAGTCATATTTTTTTCTAATCAGCCTTATATCACTAAATTCTTACTAGATGCAATCATTAGATTGCGGTGCAGATGGGTATAGCTTTCCCCCCCAAAGGACACATTTATTGCTTTGAGAACATAGTATAGATTTCCTGGAAGTAGCTCTGCTGGATGGTTTCCCTGCTGTACACAATTGGGTTACTCTGAGTTTATGAAAACAAAAGATATTTCATTTTATTTTATTGGTATTTATGTCTTGTCCACGATAGAACCTGAAAAAGATAGAAAGTCCATATTCATCTCCAAACTCCAAAGAGATAACATCTGATAGGGATACTTTATTTCTGGCTTAATATTATTTGCCTTTCACAGTAGACATACAAACTAGACCTTCCTTTTACTGAAGTAACTCTGAAAGAGAACACCGGAGGGAAGCTGATCTTGGAGAGCATATAGAATCTATTCAGTATGCAGTGGCTTGTTGTAGCATCCAGGACAAGATTTAATCTTCCAATTGTAAACCAGAGCACACTAGAAGCCTGAGGGGTGGTGTCTGATTCTGGTTGATGAGTTACTAGTCTAACAGCCTTGTACTACTTTGATGCCTTGGTTTCCCCAGCTTTATAATGGTGCTGTTGCAGTAAATGATCTCTACTATTCCTCCTAATTCTAAAGTTCTAAGATTACTTCTTGGAGAGGCAGTGTGACAACTTGAAAGAAAGATCTTGCTGCCAAGGTAGAGTTTCCCCAACTTTTTCTTGCTGTGTTCCTACTGCCCTCCTTCTTTCTATAAATGCCATGAGTACTCAGTTTTTTTTATTTATTCATTTATTTATGTGTATGAATGTATTGTCTGCATGTAGGTTTGTGCACCCATGTTGTGCAAGGCCACGTAGGTCAGAAGAGGGCGTCAGATTCCCCTGGAACTGGAGTTACAGATGGTTCTCAGCTGCCATGTGGGTGCTGGGGATCAAACCCGGGTCCTCTGCAAGAGCAGTTGGCGCTCTTAACCGCTAGGCCATCTCTCCAGTCCCAGCCCCAACTACTCAGTTTTTTTTTTTAAAGGATGTCTGTTTTATCCTCTCTTCCTGTTACTTCCTGATAGATCTGTCTTTTTGTCATCTTCTGTAGCCCTTCAGTTCTGTGACTCCTGGTTCTAGAATGTGTTTTCCAAAAGGATAGTTAGCTCCTTTTATGTTATTAAAGCTATTTACATTAGACAACTCTATAGTTCTTCAGCTATGGCAAAACTTGCTCTCTGAGTCATTTTGTAAGACTTGATGCAAGTTCCGTAATTCTTCCATGATTTCATTAAGATTGTCCAGTTGTGCAAACCATGAACTGTTAGAAATCACAGAGATATAGATTTCAAGTCTAAGGAAATCTGATCTACTCTTAAATGAAGTATCTTTTTACACCCTATTCATACCACTTCTTAGCATCATTTTCCACTACTTTTCATATCCTGGTAGTAGGATTGTGCTCAAAATCCCCCAAATATACCCGCCTCAGCCTCAGTATCGTTGATGAGCTATAATAATGTATATCATATGCTTTTCATCCTACACACACAGTCAGTCTGACTTGGCTGTTGCATGTATTTGTCCTGGGTGAAAGAAGTTTAAAATTTTTAGTAGTTTAATCCAAAGATGCTCACGTTTATTGAGTGAGCAGAAAAGCTATTTAGGACTAACAATGCTTTCCTTGAAAGGTCTTAATTCTCACAACGCCCATTAAAAGCTGAGCAATAATAAAAAATCAGCTACTTACTGAATATATCTAACTCCATTTTTGCTGATACTCTCATAGTATTGAGTATTTCCTGTGTGATGAACAAGCTGGAGCTTTAATTTTAAATTCTCTGTTGAATTTCCTCCAAGAGAATGAGGTGGCCTGTTGGTGCCTTAAAGCCAGACGGTCTTTTTTTCTCACATGCAATAAATGTACAGGAAGGTATGTGTTTCCATGAGAGACTAATTCCGTTGACATTAAAAGCAAATTGCAAATGACATTGGCCAATTTCTCTTACAAACTTGAGAAGTCCTGGAAATATTTTTTACTATTGCTCAGTATGTATGTATACCCCTTCTAAAATTTTAGTGCTAGACAAGTGTCTGCACATTTAAGTCAGTTAAATTAACCATGTCTAGCACTTAAAATTCCTTTAGTTATATTCTTACAGATACATGAACTGAGTGCTTCATTTATTAATGCTCAGATGCAATGCAGTAGAAAAGGCAGTGAGGCCATTTCTTTATACATGGAAATGGGACTTATGTGGTGGTGGTATGAGCATGGTGTGTGGTATATGTGTGTGTGCACACACACATGTGTAGTTGTATATGGAAAGAAGCTGAGATGTGTATGGTAAAGCTTTACAAAATACACAGAAAACATTACATATTGGAGTGTGCCCCAATGCTGTTTATGTCACAATAAGGAAACATCTTGTCTACATTGAGTTCTTGACTCCTTCTGAGGGGGAGATTTCTGCTCAGGTGAATGTGTTTAATTCCATCTGACATGGTGAAGTCAGAGGCATTTCTTTGGTGAAACTTTTCCTGACATTTCCAAACACAGGACATGACTAATAGCTCTTGTCTCTGTGCTTCTTGCATTCTGTGTCAGTGACGAGCATTACAGTGGCTGCTTCCACACCTTCCTCTCTGGCTAAACGGCGTCTGGTTTATGAGTAGCAGTTCTGTTCAGTATAGGGTTTTTTTTGTTTGTTTGTTTGTTTGTTTTTTGAGGTTGATGGGCACTCTGTATTTTAAAAATGTTTTTTAAATTTGTGTCAAAGACAATTCGATATCATTATGGCATTTCCAAACAAAGATCATTTGTCTTCAGATAGATCTCATCACTGAAGATATTCATTGGGACCGTAGAGTCGACTGTTCAGGAAGCTATTTTAAAAATGTCTTTTTAATGTATCAGATTAATTGAAATGACTTCATTCAACAGATAGTTTCATGCAGTTGGTATATTCCCCCTAACTGTACCAGATGCTACAGGGGCTACAAAAAAGCAGATAGGGGGGCTGGAGAGATGGCTCAGCAGTTAAGAGCCCCGACTGCTATTGCAGAGGACCCAGGTTCGATTCCCAGCACCCACATGGTGGTTAAGAACCATCTTTAACTCCAGTTCCAGGGAAGTCCGACGCCCTCTTCTGACCTCCGCGGCATTGCACTACATGGGTGCACAAACCTACATGCAGAGAGTACATTCATACACATTTAAAAAAAAGCAGGTAGAAAACAAATACCAGAATTATACTTGATCTGTTTTACAGAGGAAAGAAGTAAGTGCTGAGGACCCAAGTTCCTTTCCAAACTGTACCTATGTGTCCAATATCTAAATTTCCAGAAAAGTACAAAATTTATTCTTAAATTGCAAGTGGAAATTTCGTGAGCTTTTCTTTTTTATTATTTTTTGTTTTTTTTGTTTGTTTGTTTTTGCTTTTTATGAGCTCTGTTTTCAAAGTCTATTTGCTAAACTTTGTTGTACTTCTTCCTGATGATTCCGGGCCTTCTCTCAATGGCAGTTTTCAGCCTTTGCCTATGCAATTATTTCTTTAACCTGAGGCATTCTTCATCCTGTTTATCACCCTGAATCTAGTTTCTACATTTGTAGGATGCATAGACAAGAATAAATGAAATTGAAGAGTTTTTATTCTGGAATACTTCAGTTCCTTTAACTTTGCCAGTGAAGAAGAGCAGACTGTGCTTCCTGTAGTTTATTTCTTTTTAACTTCTAAATTTATTTTCTATGTTTGGTTATCATAATTACTGTTTTCAGTTTCCCCTGGTATCAGAGTTCCAGACTGAAGAAGCTGGAATGTAGGGCATGTATTACATGAAAAATGAAATGTTTTGAAAAGGCTTTGAAGTGTTGAATAGAAATATTGTATTAAGAACATTCCAACCAAATGGAAGAAACCTGAAGCTGGACAAGCTGTGGATGTGCAGATGGTATTACTAACCATCAGTTAAGTAGAGAACACGGCCTATGTGTAGAGATCGATATGTCATGTGTCTCTATACACGAGGATGTACCAAGAAGTTGTCAGCAGCTGTTATCTCTGTATGTATTGCCTCCAAGGAGAATAGTCAAATTGCCGGTTACACAGCCTACATATTTCAGTTTAATCTGCACTGGTATAGATGAATCCATTTACAGGTCTGTATGAGAAAGGATGGTTATAAAAATTGACATAAAACATGTGTATTTGTGGATGAATTGATGAGAAGGCAGAAAAGAAATCTTCTTTATTCTTATAAGATAGTCTATAAACAATAATAATCCAGCATGCTACCCTGCGACATATTACATTAGACTAAGGGTGAATTGCTGAGCCTCAGAAAATTTGTACACTAAGGAATAGCAGGAGTCTTTTAGGTGACTATGTGCATGAGCCAGTCAGCCAGGGAGTGTTAGTGAGAGGTGTTATTTCTCAGAGATAAGGGAACAAAGAAGTCTTAATATCCGGCTGAGCCAAGGCAGGAAATTGCCTACTTCCTGAGCCAGTGTGGTAGAAGCTGTGGGATGGGAGCCAGATATTGGAGGGAGGAAGCAAGTAAAGGCTGGAAACTGTGGGTTTTATTGTTGGGCACATGGACTTTGTATCAGATTGTCAAAAACTCATTTTGTCTTTAGCACAGAGAGATGCTTAGCAAAGCATTAATGACATTAAAGTATTCTTATAAATGTCATGGATGGTCATTAATTTTCATAAATGCTCATTTATTCTCAGATGTTTTTGCTTTCCATTATTAAGTCTCCCCCATCTGTGGTATGTGCCAACATTCTAATTTCAAAGACTATCAATTATCCTGTTAATTCTAAATTCTATTTTAAAAGTGTAAAATACCAGGCTGACCTTATATCCTTTGTCCTAATTACATACATGTGTTGTTATAGACCTCTATCCAACCTCGATGACATTAACAAACTAGTTTACAAAGCTCTTAACCTCTCCTGTTTTCTTTTCCTCATTTGTAAATCAAGAGTGTCAAACTAGATGATTTCAAAAGTTTGAACTCTAATGAAAAGTGGCAGAAATTCCAAGTACAGCAGCGTGCAGTAGGTAAAGAAACTTTCAGATCCTGAGATCTCAGTTTGCATCTCTGTACCTCCAATTATAAGATGTTTGACGTTAGAGTCTCTAATTGGCTTGCAGTGAAGGGTCATTATAGGATTAAATGACATAGGACATTAAAACGCCAGGCAGACATCTATTTAGTAGCTTTTTCTTTTCTCTACTTTGTTTTCTGATAGCGCTGTGTAGATTTTTATTTTTTGAGACAGGCTCTTACTATGTAATCTCTGCTGGCTGAACTCACTTAAGTAGATCAGGCTGGCCTTAAACTCACAGGCCAGTTGAACTCTGCCTCCCAAGTGTTGGGATTAAAGGTGTGTACCACCATGCTAGGCCAATAGTGCTATGTGGATTTAGTGGATTTTATAAGCTTTCGTTGGAGAGAATAGAGGAAAACAATAATTCATACAATGAGTTAAGGAATTGTTTGAGTTTTGAGAAGAGAAAAATATCAGGATGAAAAACATTCTATATAGGAAAGAACGCAATCTAAAGTATGGTAGCACTATCAAAATAATAAGTAATCTCATGCTTCTAAATTGTAGTCCTTAATGACTGAGGTAAAATATATTTCATCTATCAATCTGTTTTTTTCTCAAATGTTTGTATGTTACACACCACATTCTTTGTCTTTTCTTCCTTCTAAACTATGTCTTAGAGATTGCATCAGTACTTACCCTAATACTGTTATAAAATACCCTGCCAAATACAATTTAAGAGACAGGAAGCTTATTATGACTCACGGTTCAGGGATACAGGCCATCATGATGGAGAAATCGTGGCAGTAGAAGTTGATGTAGCTGTCACACTGCATTCCCAGTCAGCAAACTGAATGTCCATGCTCAGCTAGTGTATTAGTCACTTTTCTGTTGCTGTGATAAAACACCATGACCAAGGAACTTATAAAAGGAAGAGTTTATTTGAGCTTACGATTGACAGTTCCAGGGAATTAGAGTCCATTGTGGCGGGAGGCATGGCGGCTGGAGCTGGAGCAGCACACCGAGGGTCACATCTCGCAAAGAGCACAGGAAGCAGAGAGAGAGCAACTGTAGACCACGAGGCTTGTTAAACTCACTAAGCACTTCCTCCAGCATGGCCACACACCCCAAGACCTCCAAAAACAGCGCCACCAATTGGAGACAAATGTCTGAATACCTAGAGCCTATGGGGGACACTCATTCAAACCACCACAGCTAGCTTTCTCCTTGTTATGCACTTTGAGATCCCAGCCCACGAAATGGTATCATCCACATTTGGTGCGAGTCTTCCCACCTCCGTTAATATAATCTGGAATATCCCTCACAGACACGACCAGAGATTTGTCTCTGAGATGATTCTAGATTGATCGCCTACTTGACAATCAACATTAACTATTAAGTCTACATTGACATCAAAACATGTCAATTTTAAGGTATGACCATAGTCCTCTTGTCCCTATAGGCTGATGTCCATCTCTTAAAGCAAAATGCATTCATTCACCCTAAATTCCCATGCTCTTTAGTAATTCTGGTACTGTTCACAATAATAAGAACAGAATCTCTGGGCTGGAGAGATAACCTAGCGGTTAAGAGCACCGACCGCTCTTATGCTCTTACAGAGGACCCGGGTTTGATCCCGAGCACCCACATGGCGGCCNACGAGCTCTGTTTTCAAAGTCTATTTGCTAAACTTTGTTGTACTTCTTCCTGATGATTCCGGGCCTTCTCTCAATGGCAGTTTTCAGCCTTTGCCTATGCAATTATTTCTTTAACCTGAGGCATTCTTCATCCTGTTTATCACCCTGAATCTAGTTTCTACATTTGTAGGATGCTTAGACAAGAATAAATGAAATTGAAGAGTTTTTATTCTGGAATACTTCAGTTCCTTTAACTTTGCCAGTGAAGAAGAGCAGACTGTGCTTCCTGTAGTTTATTTCTTTTTAACTTCTAAATTTATTTTCTATGTTTGGTTATCATAATTACTGTTTTCAGTTTCCCCTGGTATCAGAGTTCCAGACTGAAGAAGCTGGAATGTAGGGCATGTATTACATGAAAAATGAAATGTTTTGAAAAGGCTTTGAAGTGTTGAATAGAAATATTGTATTAAGAACATTCCAACCAAATGGAAGAAACCTGAAGCTGGACAAGCTGTGGATGTGCAGATGGTATTACTAACCATCAGTTAAGTAGAGAACACGGCCTATGTGTAGAGATCGATATGTCATGTGTCTCTATACACGAGGATGTACCAAGAAGTTGTCAGCAGCTGTTATCTCTGTATGTATTGCCTCCAAGGAGAATAGTCAAATTGCCGGTTACACAGCCTACATATTTCAGTTTAATCTGCACTGGTATAGATGAATCCATTTACAGGTCTGTATGAGAAAGGATGGTTATAAAAATTGACATAAAACATGTGTATTTGTGGATGAATTGATGAGAAGGCAGAAAAGAAATCTTCTTTATTCTTATAAGATAGTCTATAAACAATAATAATCCAGCATGCTACCCTGCGACATATTACATTAGACTAAGGGTGAATTGCTGGGCCTCAGAAAATATGTACACTAAGGAATAGCAGGAGTCTTTTAGGTGACTATGTGCATGAGCCAGTCAGCCAGGGAGTGTTAGTGAGAGGTGTTATTTCTCAGAGATAAGGGAACAAAGAAGTCTTAATATCCGGCTGAGCCAAGGCAGGAAATTGCCTACTTCCTGAGCCAGTGTGGTAGAAGCTGTGGGATGGGAGCCAGATATTGGAGGGAGGAAGCAAGTAAAGGCTGGAAACTGTGGGTTTTATTGTTGGGCACATGGACTTTGTATCAGATTGTCAAAAACTCATTTTGTCTTTAGCACAGAGAGATGCTTAGCAAAGCATTAATGACATTAAAGTATTCTTATAAATGTCATGGATGGTCATTAATTTTCATAAATGCTCATTTATTCTCAGATGTTTTTGCTTTCCATTATTAAGTCTCCCCCATCTGTGGTATGTGCCAACATTCTAATTTCAAAGACTATCAATTATCCTGTTAATTCTAAATTCTATTTTAAAAGTGTAAAATACCAGGCTGACCTTATATCCTTTGTCCTAATTACATACATGTGTTGTTATAGACCTCTATCCAACCTCGATGACATTAACAAACTAGTTTACAAAGCTCTTAACCTCTCCTGTTTTCTTTTCCTCATTTGTAAATCAAGAGTGTCAAACTAGATGATTTCAAAAGTTTGAACTCTAATGAAAAGTGGCAGAAATTCCAAGTACAGCAGCGTGCAGTAGGTAAAGAAACTTTCAGATCCTGAGATCTCAGTTTGCATCTCTGTACCTCCAATTATAAGATGTTTGACGTTAGAGTCTCTAATTGGCTTGCAGTGAAGGGTCATTATAGGATTAAATGACATAGGACATTAAAACGCCAGGCAGACATCTATTTAGTAGCTTTTTCTTTTCTCTACTTTGTTTTCTGATAGCGCTGTGTAGATTTTTATTTTTTGAGACAGGCTCTTACTATGTAATCTCTGCTGGCTGAACTCACTTAAGTAGATCAGGCTGGCCTTAAACTCACAGGCCAGTTGAACTCTGCCTCCCAAGTGCTGGGATTAAAGGTGCGTACCACCATGCTAGGCCAATAGTGCTATGTGGACTTAGTGGATTTTATAAGCTTTCATTGGAGAGAATAGAGGAAAAAAAATAATTCATAGAATGAGTTAAGGATTTGTTTGAGTTTTGAGAAGAGAAGAGCCTTACAGGCTTGCACCTTTTATGCCTGAAAAAAACAAAACAAAACAAAACAAAAAACAGTTCTAGTTCAATGACACTGCCAAGTTCTGCAAGTCCAGGATGGTCCCTGACTCAGTCGGACCCCAGTTCTAGCAGTCACTCTGTGGTGACCCTGTGTAAACATTTATTACATAGTTATTTTTAAGCAAGAAACTCCTTCAGCGACACTTTCAGTTTAGGCTTTCTCCTTTCAGATGAATGTGAATTTTCAGGTTCTTTCCCTCAAGATACATTTCCCATTTTTTGGTGCAAAATGCCAGGTTTTTCTTTAATGCTACCAGTCTTTTTTTTAGACACAGGATCAGACTTCATGGAATTCACTATGTAGACCAGGCTGGCCTTGAACTCACAGAGATCTGCCTGCCTCTGCCTCTGCCTCTCAAGTGCTGGGGTCAAAGGTGTGCACTACCATGGCTAGCTCAATGCTGCTAGTCTCTTTAATAATTATAGTTGCTTTGTCTTCTCCATTGCCCTCATCTGCAATTTTAACTTCTAACTCTCCAAACTTCTAATTTTTCTTATCTTTTTGCTCTATTTTCTCTCTCTTTCTTTCTTTTGCCCTCCCTCCTTCCCTTCCTGTAAACCTTTCATTTCAACCTCATTCAAGTTCCCAAGGACTTAGAGTCTTGTTCCATTCTGAAACTTCACGAGTTAGACCTCCTGAGTCAGGCCTCCACTTTCCACTTTTCTCTTGGTTTTCTACTCTTCCAAACTCCTCAGAACAGCCCAGTGAGCTCTGTTTATAGTATCTGAGGGCTCGTTTAGCCCATAGTTCCAAACCTTTTCATATTCTGCCTCAAATCATGTTCAAGGACTTAAGAACCATTTATCAGACAAGGTTTATCATAGCAGTAGCCTTACTGGTACCAATTTTCTTTACTGGTTATCTGTCCTGTTTCTGTAAATAAAAGACATAACAACTTAAGGGAGAAAAAAAATGATTGAGGCTCCCAGGTCAAGTGTAAGTCATAATGCCAAGAACTTAAAGAGGTTGACCACACTTCATCCACAGGGAGGAAGAAGAGAGGGATGAAGGCACATGCTCAGTTAGCTTTCTCTTCTTTTTTATTTTATTTTTTAAATTTTATTCATTTTTTATGTGTATGAATGCACTGTCTATATGTAGGTTTGTGCACCCGTGTCGTGCAATGCTGCGGAGATCAGAAGAGGGTGTCAGATTCCCCTGGAACTGGAGTTAAAGATGGTTCACAGCTGCTATGTGGATGCTGGGGATCGAACCCGGGTCCTCTGCAAGAGCAGTTGGTGCTCTTAACAGTTAGGCCATCTCTCCAGCCCCAGCTTTCTCTTCTTTATACAGTTAGGGATCTCAGACTAAGAACAGGTGCTGCCCATGTTTGGGATGATTCTTCCCACCTCAGTTAACCTAGTCTAGAAAATCCTTACAGTTACGCCCAAAGATTTGTCTCCAAGGTGATTCTAGATCCTGTCAAGTTGACAATCAATATTGACCATCTCATATCTCGCTATAAAAATTTTCTTATTCCTATTTCTCATTCATCATAAGTCACTATATTATAATTTATTCAAGCAGTACTATATTAATGTATAGTTTGGTGGTTATCATATTTTCTTTTTATAAACAATATTGTAGTAAATAATCATGAATAATTGTGAATGTAATCATATATATGCATATATATACAAACAGACACACATATGTATGTGAGTACATCTGAATACTGTATCTCTAACTGGAATTACTAAATTACTAAAATTATTTTAAATTAACAGTGGTATTTTGTACGTATATATGGGCATGGTATAGTAATTTATTTCATGTCTATTTTGCTTTTATTCATTATAATTTTGAAATCTTGCATACCTTATCATTTCCGAAGGTCTCAGTCCATCGTGGAGGGGGATGGATGACATAATGATTTCAAGGAAATATTTTTTCCCATTCATTATTATGTTTGCTTGAGTTTGTCGTATATAACCTTTATTGTGTTGAGGCAGATTCCTGTTACACTTACTATATTGAAGGTTTTTATCATGAAGAGATAGTGAATCTTATTTAACACTTTTATGCATGAGGTGATAAAATAGTTTGGGGTCTTCATTATAGCGATATTATAAATTATAGTTGTTGTATAGAGTTGGCATATGTTGGTGGATAGAGGGATGGACAGCAGTGCACACACTCAGCGCCCAGGTGGGTGTCTGGAGGGCATCTGCCACCCACTGCTAGAACCATAGAGAAGAACTGTGTGCATGGATAGAGGGACAGACAGTGGCACACATGCTAGGTGGCCAGGTGGGGTCCAGCAGGAAGGCCAAAGGAGTAACCCCCCCACCACTCAAGCTACTGGTACTGTGGTGGAGAGGATAAGCTGCTAGTGCTGTGGTTTGCTGTGGTTGGGATGATCCAGCAGTGTCAGTGATTCTAGACTGCACAGTCAAAACTGAGGAAGAAACCAGCAGGAAGCAGACTGAGTGACCAACCAGTCCTTCATATTAACATTTGATATTAGCAACAGAAGCCAAACAAACAAAGGAAAAAAAAATCCACATGCCAAAGACACAATGGAAAAACAGCAATATAGGATAAACTCAAAATAAATCCCCACCGAACTCAACCTGTCCTGTAGAAGATCCCAACAATGAGATCTCCCTGGAAGGAAACCAAGACACTGACCTTAGAAGAACAATTGTAGACATATTCAAAGAATATAAAGAACAAATCAGAGAACTAAAGGGAGAAAAAGGAAAAACTCATGAAGGAACTGGAAGGAAAGAATGATAAACTCCAGAAAGAACTAAAGGGAGAGATTGACAAACTCCAAAAAGAACTAGAGGAAGAGAAACACAAACTTCGAAAAGAACTAGAGGGAGAGAATGACAAACTCCAGAAGGAAGTGGAAACACTGAAAAGATCTCAGGCCGAAAGGAAAAAAGAAACTGAGCAGTGAAACAAGGAGCTACAAGAAGAGAATAAAAAGCTCCAAAAGGAAGGGGAAATACTGAAGAAATCACAGGATAAAATAAAAAAGGAAATTGAACATTCATCCAATCAGCAGGAAAGGATGGGAAAAAGCCTCAGAAACAGAATGGATGAAGTAGAAAAAAGAATATCAGACCTACTGGATAATACAGCGCAGCTAGAAACCCAAGTAAAGATTATGAAATTAAAAAAAAAAAAAAAACAGGAGTGGAACAACTAGGAAGTGTGGGACACTATGAAAGACCAAACCTCCCCGTCATAGGGATAGAGGAAGGAGAAGAATCCCAAGAGAACAGTATTGATCAGATCTTCAACAGAATGATAGAAGAAAATTTCCCCAAACTGAAAAAGATAAACCCATACAAATACAAGAAGCACATGGAATACTGAATAGACAAGACCAGAAAAGAAATTCCCCACACCATATCATAGTTAAAACACTAGATGCTCAAAACAAAGACAAAATACTGAAAGCCAGAGGAGAAAAACAAGTTAGAAATAAGGAGAAACCCATCAGAATCAGAGCAGATTTCTCAGTGCAAACTATGAAAGCCAGAAGAACATGGACAAAAGTATTCCCAGTGCTAAATGACTTTAGATGCCAACCTAGATTACTATACCCAGAAAAAATGTCAATCATGGTTGAAGGAGAAAGAAAAATATTTCATGACATACACAAAATGAAAGAACACATGTCAAGAAAACCCCAACACTTCAGAAAATACTCGAACCAATTCAAAGAACAGAGGAAAGGAGCAGCTATACTCAAGCAACCCAAGAGAGAAATTAACAAAAGCATAACAGAGTAAATAAATACCTAGACCAAGAATGCAAATCAAAAAGTTGAAAGGAAACAACACACATCTCTCAATAATATCCTTAAATATTTTTTACTTTCTTTTTTATTTATTTTTTATTGTTATTAAACTTTTCCCATAAATCATACATCATTTTTCAATCGAATTTAGAGTCACTTCCCTTTCCATGCCCCCCACCCCACCTGCATCCCAGAACTCTGCCATATATGTCTTGCATCTTTTTCTGAGACTTTCTAGAGTTTTTTTCCAGTTCTTTTGTTGTTGTTGTTCTCTCTAACTTGCATTACTTCAATATATATATATATATATTTATATACATAAATATATACATACATACATACATACATACATACACATATCACCTGAGTTGGAGGGGTTTTTTTTCTAAATATGTCATGTTTTCCTTAAGGAAGTGCTCGAAGGTTCCTCCTTGGCAAGCCCAAACAACCATCAATTCTGCCCTTGTGCTCCACACTTGGGTCTTTCCCTCCCATGGTCCCCCAAATGAAGTCCATTAAGCATGCATCCTGTCTTGATCTCCCTGTACTGTCCTCCATGATATAGCCCGGGTAGTCCAATAATGGCAGTCTATATTCTGCTGAGGCTGAAATCCCAGTAGCTACTTAGTCCACAAGCAGGGTATCTCAGTAGTCCCCATCTGGCATTGAAGGTTTGGAGGATTCTTGGAGAGACATGAGTCTTCAGTCCATATTGGAAGGTTAAAAAGCTGTGTCTCATGTCTTTGAAAAATGGCAAAAGCAGTGGCAGCCACAGAATTGATGCACTTGCCAGAAAGAACTGAAGACAAGCCAAACGACAGTGCTCTCTCTTTTTTCTTTTTGTCTTTTTTACTAAGACCTCAAGTTTTATATCTGAAGTACAATTTATTAGGCCTTACTGATTATTTATTTCTGGTTTTATTTTCCTTTTGGCTGCTTAAGGACACACAGTTAGCCCAGATAACCAAGGTTTTTTTTTTTTCTTGATGTCAGTTGAGGATCTGGTCCCCAGGGGTGTGTTGGGTTTTTTTTGGGGGGGGTGAAGGAGGGTGGGAGCCCTTTGCTCCTTTCAGCTTTTCATTTACCAGTTCCATCCACTTGAGGACAAAATCAGGTCTTGCTAGACCAGGTTTCCTTTTCTGAAGCATGAGCAGACATTCCTCTTTATAGACTGGACACTGGCTGAAGTCCCATGAGTGGATCTCCAAGACCTCCATGAACAGGAAGACTGGTAACCCACATTTGCAGGACATTTCAAGAGATGCCCCCATGCATAGTTCCCTAAGACTTGGTTGACCTCTGAAGGCAAGGAACAAAGTTATCCCTCAGGTCCCTTGGCCAAAGAAGTATAATAACTTTAAATATTAATCATCTAAACTCCCCAATCAAAAGACATAGACTGGGAGAATGTATTAGGAAACAGAATTCATCTATATGCTGCCTACAAGAAACCCATCTCAAGGACAGACACCACTTTAGAGTGAAAGGACGGAAAAGAAAATATTCCAAGCAAATGGTACCAAAAAGCAAGCAGGAGTTGCTATTCTAATATCAGACAAAATAGACCTCAGAGTAAAATTAATAAGAAAAGACAAAGAGGGCCATTATATCCTTATCAATGGAACAATTAACCAGGAAGATTTCACAATCTTAAATGTTTATGCACCAAAATCTGGTGCACAGAACTTTATAAACACAATCCTTCAGGACCTCAAGACACAGATTAATCCCAGCATGCTAATAGTGGGGGACTTCAGTACCCCATTGAGTCCCTTGGATAGGTCAACTGGACAAAAAAATACCCAGAAAGACATCAGAACTGAACAATACAATACACCAAATAGACTCCACAGATATCTACAGAATATTCCACCCAAACACCAGAGAATATACTTTCTACTCAGCGCCCCATGGAACACTCTCCAAAATAGACCACATACTGGGACACAAAAGAAATGTCAACAAATACAAAAGGATTGAATTTATTTCATGCATTCTATTAGACCACAGTGCATTAAAGCTCAATATTAACACCAGGATAAGCCCTACTAACTATAAGAACACATGGAGACTAAACAACACAATCCTGAATAATGAGTGGGTCAGGGAAGAAATAAGGAATGAAATAAAAGTATTCCTGGAACAAAACAAAAATGACAATACAACACAACAAAACCTGTGGGATTTATCAAAATCAGTCTTAAGAGACAAATTTATAGCCTTGAGTGCTCACATTAAAAAAACAGAAAGAGAACAAATAAACAATTGAACACTGCAGCTAAAAACACTTGAGAGACAAAAACAAATGAACCCTAAACCCAACAGACAGGAAGAAATAACAAAAATAAGAGCAGAATTCAATGAATCCAAAAGCTGGTTCTTTGAAAAGATAAACAAAATAGACAGACCTCTAGCCCAGTTATCCAAAAGAAAGAAAGAGCAACTCCAAATCAATAGCATTCATGATGAAAGGGGAAACATCACAACAGATAAAGAAAAGATCCAGACAATCATATGAGAATATTTCAAAAACCTATACTCTACTAAATTTGAAAACCCAAGAGAAATGGATGAATATCTGAAATCCTGGGACTCACCAAAGGTTAACTAAGAAGAGATTGACAGTTTAAACAGACACATATTATATTAAGAAATTGAAAGTGTAATAAGAGATCTCCCAACAAAAAAAAGCCCAGGCCCAGATGGTTTCACAGCAGAATTCTATAAAACATTTAAAGAGGTCTTACAACCGTTACTACTCAAACTTTTCAGAAGGATACAAACACAGGGAAATATCCCAAATTCCTTCTATGAAGCCAGCATCACTCTAGTACCAAAAGCAGGCAAAGACACAACCAAGAAATAAAACTATAGAGCCATATCGTTAATGAACATAGATGCAAAAATTCTCAACAAAATACTTGCAAATCGCATACAGACACACATCAAAAAGATCATCCATCATGATCAAGTTGGATTCATACCAGAGATGCAGGGATGGTTCAACATACGTAAATCAAAAAATATCATAAAACACATAAATGGAAAGACAAAAACCACACAATCATATCAATTGATGCAGAAAATACTTTCGACAAAATCCAGCATCCCTTCATGCTTAAAGTCCAAGAGGGAATTGGACTAGAGGGATCATTCCTCAATGTAATCAAAGCTATATACAAGAAACCTACAGTCAACATCATCTTAAATGGAGAAAAGTTGGAAGCATTCACCTTAAAGACAGGAACACATTAAGGCTGTCCACTATCTATCGCCACTCCTCTTCAATATAGTGCTTGAAAGGCAATAGGGTGAGAAAGCAAAATTAAAGGAGTACTAATCAGAAAAAAGGAAGTAAAAATATCCCTTTTTGCAGATCATATGATAGTTTACCTAAGGGATGGTAAAAACTCCACCAGAAAGCTCCTAGAAATGATTAAAAGTTTCAGTAAAGTGGCAGGATACAAAATAAATCTAGAAAAATCAGTAGCCTTTCTTTACATCAACAATAAGCAACTGGAGAAGGAATATAAGGAGACCTTACCAATCACAATAACCTCAAAAAGAATAAAATACCTGGTAATAAACCTAACTAAAGACACCAAAGACCTCTACAACAAAGATTTTAAAGCCCTGAAGAAGGAGATTGAAAATGAAATCAAAAGATGGAAAGACCTCCCATGCTCATGGACTGGAAAAATTAATATAGTAAAAAAATGTCCATTCTACCCAAATTAATATACAGATTCAATGCAATCCCAACCAAAATCCCCATGAACTTTTTCACAGACTTGGAAAAATAATCCTTAAATTCATATGGAAAAACAAAAGACCCAGAATAGCTAAAGCAACCCTGAGCAAAAAGTGCAATACAGGAAGGATTATTTTACCAGATGTCAAACTATATTACAGGGCTATAGTCATAAAGACAGCATGGTTCTGGCAAAAAAAACAGACCCATTGACCAATGGAACAAAATTGAAGATCCAAACTTGAGCTCATATAATTTCAGCTACCTCATATTTGACAAAGGGGCTAAAAAAGCTCAATGGAGAAAAGATAGCATCTTCAGCAAATGGTGTCGGCAAAATTGGATCACCATTTGTAGAAGAAAAAAATTAAACCCCTATCTCTCACCCTGTACAAAAAAAAGTCCAAGTTGATCAAAGATCTCAACCTGAAACCCAAAATGCTGAAGGTGACAGAAGAAAAAGTCGGCAGCAACCTACAAGACATAGGTGAAGGAAAAGACTTTTTAAATCAAACAGCAGTTGCACAGGAAATAAGGACAACAGCTGACAAGTGGGACCTCATCAAACTAAAAAGCTTTTGTACAGCTAAAGAAATAATCAAGGAAGTGAAGAGAAAACTCACGGAGCAGGCTGAAATTTTCACCAGTGATATATCTGACAGAGCATTAACATCCAGAAAATATAAGCTACTTGAAAAACAAAGAAATAAGAAAACAAATGACCTACTCAAAAGATGGAGTAAAGAGCTAAACAGAGACTTCACCGGTAAGGAAGTAAAGATGGCTGAGAAACATCTTTAAAAGTGTTCAACATCATTAATAATTAAGGAAATGCAAATTAAAACCACACTAAGGTATAATCTCACTCCAATAAGACTGGCCAAGATCAAGAACACAAAAGACACCAAATGCTGGAGAGGTTATGGGGAAATGGGAACACTCATCCACTGCTGGTGGGAATGTAAACTCGTACAACCACTGTGGAAAGCAGTGTGGAGAACCCTTAAGAGACTCAAAATGAGCCTACCACCTGACCCAGCCATACCACTCCTGGGTATATATCCGAAAGACTCATCCTATTACAAAGATACATGCACAGCTATGTTTATTGTAGCTCTCTTCACCATAGCAAAGAGCTGGAACCAACCCAAATGTCCCTCAACCGATAACTGGATAACAAAAATGTGGCACATCTACACAATGGAGTACTATGCAGCAGCAAAGTAAGATGATATCATGAACTTTGCAGGTAAATGGATGGAACTCGAAGCCATCATGCTAAGTGAAGTAACACAGTCCCAGAAAAATAAAGGGTGAATGATTTCCCTCATTTGTGGATGTTAACACCAAATCCCCAGTTGGCAGGCAAACTGAGTAACTTTATTATCATATTTCATTGTATCTGAAAACAACTGTGCTATTATAATCTGAATCTCTTAATGGGCTCTAGAATTGACCTACCACTTGTATTCACACATTGTAATTATCATATATGGTGGAAGATATGTTTTCATATTCTAAAAAAAATGTAAAGTTATACTTCTTTTTACCTGCATGCAACTTTACTGTTAAAATGTGAATTCCTAAATGTGCTTTGGAATTAACCTATAGTTTAATTTTCAGACTGTGTAATTTTGATTTATGTGTGGAGTGTATATATGCATATTATGGAATAATATAAAATTAAAGGGAACAAAAGGAGAGAAAACCTATTCAAATAACTGACCAAAACAGTAAACTTCTGCATCAAAAAGGTTATGAAAAACTGAGAAAAAGATACAAGCCAGGGCAGGAACTCAAGGCAGGAACCTAGAGGCAGAAGCTGAAGGAGAAACCATGCAAGAGCACTACTTTGCCCTCTAGCATGCTTCTCCTGTCTATGCTAAGCCTCTCTCTCTCTCTCTCTCTCTCTCTCTCTCTCTCTCTCTCTCTCTCCCTTGTTTTTGTTTTGAGACAGGGTCTCACCATATCCCCAGCTGGCCTGGAACTCACTCTGCAGAACGGGTTGGCCTCTGCCTCTGAAGTGCTGGGATTAAAGGTATGTGCCACTATGCCCAGCACAGCCTGCTTTCTTATACAACTCAGGAACACCTGCCAGGGGTGGCATCACTAACAGTGGTTGGCTCTTCCCACATTACTCAACAATCAAGAAAATCCTTCACAAACATGGCCACGGGCCAATCCAATAGAGGAAATTCCTGAATTGAGGTTCCCTTTTCCTAGGTGTGTCAAATTGGCAACCAAAGCCAGCCATGACACCACATAATTAGGTTTTGGTCAGCAGTAAATCCTTATAGGCAATGGTGTTGTCTTAAAACCTGAATGAAGATGATGATTTCCTGTCAGTTTCTGATGTCATAGATGGTTTAGTATTGCTCACATACTTACGGTAATAGAAAACTTACATTGGAATATATATATATATATATATATATATATATATATATACCAATGTATAGCATATATAATTATATGTGCTACATACACTTGCTAAGGATTATAAATGACTATGATTAGTTCATGTATTTACTACAATATACACCTCTTTATTTAAACTAGTTTACTATAAACATCAAGTCATGCTACATCATCAGGACTGGCATACATCTTGTCTTTATTACCTCTCTTAATTTCATCAAGAAACCAAACTGAGTGTTCAACCTACTCCATGTAGGTTTGGGTAATTATATTCCTTGATATTTGCAGAATGATGCAATTGGTTGCCTAGTTTTTCTTTTTTCTTTTTTTTGAGGGCATATCTTTTTATTCTCTTAAATTTTTATTGAGCTTTTGTACATGCCATACATCATTTGTTAATTGAATTTAGACCCCTTCCTCCATCCCTGGCCCTTCCCCCCACCCAAACTCATGCATTCTGCCATATATGTTAAGTCCCATCTTGCATCTTTTTTCTCAATCTTTTTTAATGCTTTCAATGCAGAAGTTTACTGTTTTGATCTGATCTTTGAATGAGTCTTTTTTGTTCCATTGAATTTTATATTACTCCAAAATATACAGAAACAATCAAAGAATTGATGAAGAAACCTTCAGAGTGCGAGGAAATTTTCAACAGTCATACATCTGACAGAGGTGTAACATCCAGAATATGTAAATTACTCAAAAAACAAAGGGCCAAGAAAACAAATGACCCAATCAAAAGATGGACTAAAGATCCAAACAGAGACTTCTCAAGAGAAGTAAAGATGGCTGAAAAGCATCTTAAAAAGTGTTCAACATTGTTTGTAATTAAGGAAATGCAAATTACAACCACTTTAGGATTTCATCTTACCCCAGTAACACTGGCTATGATCAAGAATATGAATGATATCAAGTGCTAGAGAGAGAGTGTGGGGAAATGGGAACACTCATTCACTGCTAGTCAGATTGCAATTTCGTATAACCCCTATGGAAAGCAGTGTGGAGAACTCTTAAAAGAGTAAAAATGAACCTACCGTTTTACTTAGTTACATCACTCATGGGTGTGTACCTAAAGGATGCATCCTATAGCAGAGATACATGCACAACCATGTTTATTGATGCTCTTTTCACAATAGTGAAGAGCTGGAAGCAACCCAAGTGTCCCTCAACTGATGGTACATTTACACAATGGAGTTCTATGGAGCGGTAAAGAAAGATGACATTATGAAACTTGCAAGTAAATGGATGGAACTAAAAGCTTTTATACTAAGTGAAGTAACAGTCTCAGAAAGACAAACAACATATGCTCTCCCTCATTTGTGGATCCTAGCACCAAATCCTTATATGTAAGGATTTTAATATGTCAAAGTGGGTAATTTGTTAGTAAAAATAATACCACATTTATTGATATTACTATAAATATAGCTTAAAGTTTATGTCTCTATTTTCCTGAGTCTTAAGATTTATGAGAAAAGTTTTCAAATATATGATTAAATGTGTTATCATATTCATATGGCAGATGTATCCCATGCACACATGCAAATAAACTTGCTTTCTCTTATTAATCTTTTGTTTCATAGGACTGTTTCAATACACAATTATGAAAGCAAAGAATTATGTCCAAATTACACATTTATAAAGCTTATATCTTTGTATTTCGTATAAGCATATTTATAAACATATTGCTTATTTATAATTGTAAGAGTTTTTTTTAATTTTTTTTTAATTTTTTTTATTTATTTCAGTATGTGTATGAATGTACTGTCTGCATGCAGGTGTGTGCACCCATGTCGTGCAATGCCGCGGAGGTCAGAAGAGGGTGTCGGATTCCCCTGGAACTAGAGTTCTCCTGGAATTGGAGTTTCAGACGGTTCTCGGCCGCCATGTGGGTGCTGGGGATCGAACCCGGGTCCTCTGTAAGAGCGGTCGGTGCTCTTAACTGCTAGGCCATCTCTCCAGCCCCAATTGTAAGAGTTTTAAAACATTCTAAATGTCTAATGAGTCCAGTTATGTAAATTATTGTGTACAGAGACAATGGAAAGTATTAACTCCTTAGAAGGATGAAAATATAATTTATTTATTTTTTTGTCTTTTCGAGACAGGGTCTCCCTGTAGCCCCAGCTGTCTTGGAACTCAGTCTGTAGACCAGGCTGGTCTTGAACTCACAAAGATCCACCTGCCTCTGCCTCCCAAGTGCTAGGATTAAAGGGTGTGCCACCAAGCCTGGCTAAGATATAAATATTAAAGAATTCTCCTTGCATATCCTTTCCTTCCTGCTTTTGGGACAGGTTCTCTGTAAGTGGCCATGGCTGGACTGGAACTCACAATGTAGATGAATCTTTCCTTAAACGTCCAAGGATTCTCCTGCCTCTGCCTTTCAGGTGCTAGGATTATGGGATACACTTCCATTTCCAGATTCTCTTTCCATTTTTAAGGTTTTGTCTCCAAGTTTTGGAAGTGAACTGACTGTAAATGCTTTAACAGGAACACAGGCAGATAGTTACACTTGTGCTCACACCATATCACAGAAATTTCTTTGTTCAGTAGAGAGCAGTTAGTACAAAAACTCACATGTGGTCAAAGTGCAGAGAGTCTGTGGAGTTCTCAGCCACAATGAGACATCTCCAAGGATCAGGTCCCATTGTTGAAGAGAGGGCAGAAAAATTGTGAGAATCAGAGATCAGGAAGGATGGAATAAAACAGTATCTTCTGCACATCATAGAACTACTTCTCTCATGGACTCACCAGCTGTTTTGCCTGCACAGGACCTGCACAGGGTTAATCCAGCCAACACTCCAAGAAGTGGGAGGAAGGGCTCATGAGCCTCTCATCCCCAGCTGAGGAATGGTTAATGGTTTCTGGAGGAGGAGAGTCAGTTTTCTTTATGGGTGTGGCCCTGTTAGATGGATCATCCCATGGATGGCCATACACCCGTGAATATATGGCCCTCATAAATTGGACTTGGTCGATTAATACAAATAAGAAAAGAGGACATAAAATTGGGAGGGGAGAGAAGAGTTGAGGTGGATTTCAAGGAGTTAGGAGAGGAACGGGGGTGAATATGCTCAAAATACATTGCTCACATGTATAAAATTCTCAAAGAATTAAGCAAAATATCACACACACACGCACACAGGCACACACACGCACACACGCACACAGGCACACACACGCACACAGGCACACACACACACACACACACACACACACACACACACGCACATACACAATTTATTGTGTCTCATACCAGCCTAGTCATATCAGCTCAATTTGGGTGAAGTGATATATCTTTTTTCTATTCCTTCATTCTCTCTCTCTCTCTCTCTCTCTCTCTCTCTCTCTCTCCCTCTGTGTGTGTGTGTGGAGAGAGAGAGAGAGAGAGAGAGAGAGAGAGAGAGAGAGAGAGAGAGACTCATTACGTATGTGGGTAAGCATCAGTGCAGTGGTGTCCTACTGTGATAGTCTCCGCTTTACCTTGAGACAGGGTTTCGCACAGATTCTGGATCTAGACCGGCAGCTGACAAGCACTGGCACCACCCCTGTCTCTCTCTCACTCAGTGCTGGGGTTACAGGCACCTCCCATGGAGTCATGAGTAACTTTCTGAACATATGAGTTCTGGAAATCTAGCTCATGTCCTAATGTTTGTGAAGCAAGTACCCTTATCCTCTCAGCCATCTTCCAAGCCTCCAATTCTTTTACTTTTAAGTATTATATACATATGTGTCTGTGCATGTGCGTGCGTGTGTGTGTGTGTGTGTCTATCTGTCTGTCTATCTCTGTCTGTATCTTGATATACTGTTTTTGGTGCCGGAGAGCAGCAAGGCACGTTCAGCAACAATACCTTGACTTGTTTTCTAGTAGTGCAGGAGATTTAGAATAGTCTATCTGCATCCACTCTTGCCATATCCTCTGTCATTGTCATATGTTTATTGTCTACATGTAAGCACATGAGGCATCGTCATTATGGTTGCACTGAACAGTAAATATTAGTTTATATTTATCTGTGCCCGTGTATAAAGTAGCTCATTTCTTCTTGTTCTTTTATCATTTTCCTTCAACTCTAAAAGAACATGTGCGTGTGTATGCAGTTTTTGTGTGTCTGTTAAATGGTTTGTGGTTTGTATGTGTGGTTTGTGTGTGACTTTGTGTGGCTTTTGTTTGTGTGTGGTTTATTTGTGTGTAGTTTGTATGTGTGGTTTGTGTATACTCCAGGGAAGTGTGTGTGTTTGTGTGTGTGTGTGTGTGTGTGTGTGTGTGTTTGCTGTGGTTCAAACCCACAGCCCTGCACATGGTAAAAGCACATACTACAAGACTAAATCATACCCCCCTTTGGCCCAATTTTTCTGACAGTGGAAGGTTGGTAGTCATGAGTGCTCTTACTGTATACATATATTTTTATAACACTTTATTGATTTTATATAGTTATTTATTCATTAAACCTGAATTTAATATATCTTAGTCAATGTCAACTGCTTCCAAGGACAAGTCATAAATTTACTTAGAAAATTTTCCACTAGACAATCGATGCATGTTATATGCCTCTTTTAGACTATTCTTTGGTTTATGTTTGCCTGGTTTTGATCTTGGCCATTACACCTAGATAGACAGGAAAGATTGAATGAATGAATGAATGAATGAATGAATGAATGAATGAATGAGAGAGATATTTGAAAACAATGCAGCATGCATTAGTGCTATCTATAAGCAAAACCAAGTTCTTAGTCTCTCTTGACCACTAGAGCTCTGTTTCTTTAAGACATTAGTATCCTTGTCAAGCTTTCTAACTCCATGTTTTTGCTTCAGATAAGATTATAAACATTTAACATTGCTCCCGCCTTACACTTTCTACTCTGTATGATTTATTTTGTGGTATAGCAGTTTCCAAGTCTAAATTGCAAAGTGGTCTCTTCTATGATTCTAGTTAGAGTTACAAATAACAAACTTGAAACACATGATTATGGAGCTACGTCAGATGCATATTTTGCTTATAAAATCCAACCATAAATGCCACACAGGATTAACATGAGGAACACTGGGTAGGGTAAAGGTTTACTCACACTTCCCTCAATGATCAGGTGAGCAAGGATGGTGTGAATGGTGTTTGTGAGCTTGTCCTGTCTTCGTGTGCTCTTAGTTCCCTTTACTTTCCTGACTTCAGGGCTTACACCCAGCTAGATGCAATATCATCATAAAAGCTCATTTACAGTTAGATAGTTATTCTTTAAATCTTAACAGAAACCATCTAGCAATCAAGTAGCATTTGTGTGTTATATGATTTGTTTAGTACAACTAATTTTCTTATTAAAATGTAATGCAAGTTGAGGCCACCTGTTACATTGTGAAATGTGTCCTTACTTATTCAGCATTTATTTATTTATTTGTTTGTTTATTATGATTTAGTTAGTTACATGTGCCTGTCTGTCTGGGTATATAGTGTGCATGGGCACTCATGCCATGACCTGTGTGTGGAGATCAGTGGAACAGTGGACATTGGTTCTCTCCTTCCAGCATGTGGGTTCCAGCTCTCACTCAAGTCATCAGGCTTGGCAGCAAGTACCTTTACCTGTTGAACCATCTCACCAGCCCAAAATGTGTTCTTAAGACTATAAATGTCCTTGGTAGTTATTACCTTTCATTTTCTTTTCCTTTTTCTGTTGTTTATTTTGTTTTTCTTGTTTTGATTTTTTTGGACAGAGTCTCATTCTCTAGCCTAGGCTAACCTGAATTTTACCATTAGCCCACAGTGGACTTACACTTACCTATGGCAGGCCTCCTGCCTCAGCCTCCCTAGTATGAGAATTGTAGGTATGAGTCACTGTGCCTGGCTAATACTACTGTTTCTGTACTAGATTCTCATTGGGTATGATCATTCTAGCTAAGGAGATAAGCACAGTGGGAAAGGCGTTGTGTTGAGTGCTTTACAGAAGGCATTTTAAGCTAAGAGTTTAGGAACTATTAGCTGGACAAATAGAGGCAAAACATTATACCAAATAGGAACAGCACATATAAAAACTCCTAATCATAAATCGATGCTGCAGGTTTTATAAAACCAAGGTATAGGTTGAAACCCAAGTATACGAAAAGGACAAGAGAGTTTGGAAAGGATATATCACCAAACTAATTAGAATGTAGACTTATTCTTTTGCTACAAAAAAAAAGTCACCTGAATTGCTTCTCAAGTGATCCTTGAGAGAAACTGTACCCTTGGCGATTTGCAGTTTCTACATAAACAGGCCAGTGCTGGGGCTTCAGGTCCACTGTCGTCAGCTCAGTCTCTCTAGCTCCATGTAGTCTTCCACTGACAGATGTCACACTATTTCCTGCAGTTTAAGTGTTGTTATTTGTCCTTTCCTTCTCTGCTCCCCTTTTTTCATCTTATTGGACAGTCCAAACTCGAATCCTGCTCTCTCATTTGCTCAGCGTTTCAAGATGGTGGCAAATCTAAAGAGTTGTCAAAAGCAGACAGTCGGAATGTGGAATTACTGGGCTGTGAAATTTCTGTGGAAAATTCAAAACACCCTGCACTTACCACAGTGCCAGAGCTGATTAGTGCAGTTTATTGCTAAGCCCCCGGGGACACCTGCAGGTTTTTACCTTCAGTCTAGAACCTCTGGCCTGAGGGGAGGTGTAATGCCATGTTAGTTCCGCACTCTTTCTATTAGAGTGCTCAAAGCTGCCGACACCAGATGTGTTACAAACGAATGTTAATTCTCCCCCAGCATCTGGATCACATGTATGATGAGGGGCAAGATTTATGCCCTGCTGAAGCATTCCCCGGTTTTTAGCACAGAAGTGATTGAACTCCAGATGTTAACAAGATGCAGAGACCTTTTAGTATGATTAAAAACATGATTTCTTGTTTTGCTCATGACAAAAACCATTGGATTAACTTATTAGAAGTGGAGCTGCCGTCCTGCTCATTGGGAGCCATGTCTACTTTAGCTATTGGAACTTGTCGTCGAAGATTTTATGAAGAAAGAATGACTCACCAACTCCTAAAAGCAACAGCTTTCAGGGTCTCTTTCAAAAAGCAGGGGTTACAGTGATGGAGATTCTCTGAGCATTGTGAATAAAAATTCACATGAGATTTCACATTAGTGGTGTTTGTACAAATTAGAATCTGCTCTTCACTTGTTTCGTTGTATAGAAACGTGGTATTGTATATGGATATGGAACCTTACAGCTAGAAGAGCTCTTCAAAGATCTGACATGCCCTTCCTTTCCTGGGCCTGTCAGGAAGGAAGAAAGCAGTCTCCTTTTAGAGTTCGGGAACTGAATCCAAAGCTTTGATTCCAAACCAGGAAATAGCACACTTCAACTCTGCTGCTTTGAGGTATATAAGTCCCTCAACATTAAGATGTGCTTTGACTTAGGCACAGTAGCACAGGCCTGTAATGTCAGCATTTGGGAGCTGAGACAGGAAACTTGTGAGGACGCATAGCGAGATGTTGTCTAAGACAAAACCTAAAAAGATTCACTTTGGCAATAATTGCCTTTTTAAAAATATTTTATTTTTTATTTTATTTTATATGTATGAGTGTATTTCCTGCATGTGTATAAGTGCACCGGTGTCATGCAATGCCCACAGTGTCGGAAGGTGTCAGATACCCCTGGAACTGGAATTATGAATGGTTGTTTGCTGCCGTATAGGCTCTGAGGATTGAACGCACATCCTCTGAAAGAATAGCCAATGATCTTAACCACTGAGCCATCTCTCCAGCCCCAACAATTGCCTTTGTAAAATAGCTGAAATTCATCTTATATTAAATGTACACATTAAAGGTTTTTTGTGTGTCAGAGTTGGTATTAAAGCTTATTAATTTAAGTTCTTATGATTATTATTTTAGAATTTTTAATTTTACTAGTCAAAAGCTAACAAACACTTTCCTAGTTTCCTTTACAATAATTGTGCCAGAATACAAAAATAAAAGCCACTTTAAGGGAGAAAGGATGTATTCAGTGCACAGTCCAGGTTACAGTTTGTCGTTGTAAGAGGACTTGATTCCTTGAGGAATTTGAGGTGATAGGAACGTGAAGCAGCCATTTACATCTACATTCAAGAGTAGAAAAATGAATGTGTGTATGCCTGGTTCTAAGCTCACTTCCTGTGCTCAATTATAGTCCACGACCCAAACTCAGGCCATCACAGAGGGTGGGGCCTTCCCACATCCATTAACTTAAGACAATCTTCCACAAACGTGCTCACAGGCCGACCTGATCTATCTTTCAGACTCTTTTCTCAGGCGATTCTAGATTGTGTGACATTGACAGTGAAAACCAACCATCACAGGCAATCAACGGTGTGTTGTACCATGACTGTAATCTGGGACCTATAAAGAGTGTTGTTCTGATGAGCCTGTGGAGAAGCTCAAGCTACGGTGTTCTCAACAGTATCTAGTCAGGATAAAGAAGGAACTGATGTGATTTCCTACACGCAACTTTCAAACA
The DNA here is from genome assembly GCA_009823505.1 of Rhizomys pruinosus. Taxonomy (NCBI): domain Eukaryota; kingdom Metazoa; phylum Chordata; class Mammalia; order Rodentia; family Spalacidae; genus Rhizomys; species Rhizomys pruinosus. Next base: position 2,849,856 of record VZQC01010683.1, on the reverse strand, counting down.
GAAATACAATCAAGTCAAATGGTCTTGATGAATTTGAGTCACTATTTCCAATTTATCTTTCAAGAATTTGTTTATTTAACATCTGATTGGCCTCAGTTTCCTCTTATCCACTTTCAGTGCCTTTGTTCAGTTTTAGTGACATGATAAAATGTCACTATCTTCTACTTTCGGTGTGGCTTGAAAAAAAAGAATATTAGATGTATTTCTAATGTGTGGAAGTAGCATACTCATACCATGAGTAATGATCAATTCTTTTTTTTAAGTTTTACTTTAAGTTTTGTGCATTTCATACTTCACTTTTCAGTTCAATCCAGACTCATTTCCCTCTCCATGCCCCCCACCCTCCCAAGATCATGCAGTCTGCCATACATGTCCTGTTTCCTGTTCTGAGTCTTTCCAATTTTGGGGGGAGGGGAAGAACTCTATTGCCTCAGTCAGTTCCCTGTCCCAGTTCTTTTGTTGTTGTTGTCCCCTCCAATCCGTATTCTTTCACCATATGCATTTATGTATGTCACACATGTACTAAAATCATGTCCTCTAAAAAAATGAATAAATAGGGGCTGGAGAGATTGCCTAGTGGTTAAGACCACCAACTGCTCTTGCAGAGGACCCGGGTTCAATCCCCAGCACCCACATGGTGGCTGAGAACCGTCTTTAATTCCAGTACCAGGGGAATCTGATGCCCTCTTCTGACCTCCTCTTCTGACCTCCGAGGCATTGCATGACACGGGTGCACAAACCTACATGCAGACAGTACATTCATACACATAAAAAAATACTAAAAATATATTAAAAATGAATAAATAAAATCATGTCTTTTGAAAATAAACTATATGTTATTTCTAAATCATATTTCAGGATCCACATTTTTCCCTTTTAATTTTATATTGCTCTAAAATATGCAAACATACCCTTCACCCTTGTACCAAAATTATAAAGTCTGAAAAAAGGTAGTAGGTTAATTCTAGAGTCCATTAAGGGATTCACATTCTAAGAGCACAATTGCTTTTAGATAAAGAGAACTATAACATTAATGTTACTCAGTTTGCCTTACCTGATGCTAGCATCTATAAACGAGGGATATCATTTGTCGTTTGTTTTTTCTGGGGCTGTGTTACCTCACTTAGCATATCTTTGAGTTCCATCTATTTACCTGCAAAGTTCATGATGTCATCTTTCTTTACCACTGCATAGAACTCCATCATGTAGGTGTACCACATTTTCTCTATCTCATTGGTTGAGGGGCACTTGGGTTGGTTCCAACTCTTTGCTATTGTGAAGAGAGCTGCAATAAACATGGCTGTGCATATACCTCTGTGGTAGGATGAGTATTGTGGGTATATGACCAGGAGTGGTATGACTGGGTCAGATGGTAGGTTCGTTTTTAGTCTTTCAAGGGTTTTCCACACTGTTTTCCATAGTGGATGTACAAGTTTACATTCCCACCAGCAGTGGATGAGTATTCCCCTTTCCCCACAACCTCTCCAGCATTTGGTATCATTTGTTTTCTTGATCTTGGCTAGTCTTATTGGAGTGAGATGATATCTTAAAGTGGTTTTAATTTGCATTTCCTTAATTATTAATGATGTTGAACACTTTTTAAGATATTTCTCAGACATCTTTACTTCCTGACTTGTGAAGTCTCCTTTTTTTTTTTAATTTATTTATTTATGTGTAGGAATGTACTGTCTGCATGCAAGTTTGTGCACCCGTGTCGTGCAATGCCGCGGAGGTCAGAAGAGGGTGTCGGATTCCCCTGGAACTGGAGTTCTCCTGGAATTGGAGTTTCAGACGGTTCTCAGCCGCCATGTGGGTGCTGGGGATCGAACCCGGGTCCTCTGCAAGAGTGGTCGGCACTCTTAACCGCTAGGCCATCTCTCTAGCCCCTGAAGTCTCTTTTTAGCTCTTTACTCCATCTCTTGAGTGGGTCGTTTGTTTTCTTCCTTGTTTTTTGAGTAGTTCATATAGTCTGGAAGTTAATGCTCTGTCAGATGTATCAGTGGTGAAGGTTTCTTCCCACTCTGTGGGTTTTCTCTTCACTTCATGATTGTTTCTTTTGCTGTACAGAAGCTTTTGAGGTTAATGAGATCTCACTTGTCAATTGTTGATCTTATTTCCTGTGCAGCTGCTGTCTGATTTAGAAAGCCTTTTTCCTACCCCTATGTCTTGTAGGTTGCTGCCAACATTCTTTCTATCACCTTCAGAGTTTCGGATTTCACATTGAGGTCTTTGATCCATTTGGAGTTGATTTTTGTACAGGTGAGAGGTAGGGATTTAATTTTATTCTTCTACAAGTGGTGACCCAGTTTTGCCAACACCATTTGCTGAAGATGCTGTCTTTCCTCCATTGTGTCATCTCGGGCCCTTTGTCAAATATGAGGTGGCTGAAATTGTATGATCTCAAGTATGGATTTTGTTCCATTGGTCTACAGGTTTGTTTTTGTACCAGTACCAGGCTGCTTTTTATTACTATAGCCCTGTAATATAATTTGAAGTCTAGTATAGTGATCCCCACCCCCGGATTGCTCTTTTCACTCAGGGTTGCTTTAGCTATTTGGGGTCTTTTGTTTTTCCATATGAATTTAAGGATTTTTTTCCAAGTCTGTGAAAAACTCTTGGCATTTTAATTGGGATTGTATTCAAAATCTGTATACTAATTTGGACAGAATGGACATTTTTACTATATTAATTTTTCTAATCCATGAGCATGGGAGGTCTTTCTATCTTCTGATGTCTTCTTCAATCTCTTTCTTCAGGGGTTTAAAATTTTTGTTGTAGAGATCTTTGGTGTCTTTTGTTAGGTTTGTTCCTAGGTATTTTATTGTTTTTGAGGCTATTGTGAGTGGGAAGGTCTCCTTGTATTCCTTCTTCAGTTGCTTGTTGGTGTAAAGAAAGGCTACTGATTTTTCTAGGTTAAATTTTTATCCCACCACTTTACTGAAAGTCATTATTTCTAGGAATTTTCTGGTGGAGTTTTTAGCTCCCTTGGATAAACTATCATATCGTCTGCACAAAGGGATAGCTTGACTTCGTATTTTCCATTTAGTACTCCTTTAATTTCCTTTTCTTGCCTTATTGCCCTAGCAAGATTTTTAAGCACTAAATTGAAGAGGAGTGGTGACAGGGGGCAGCCTTGCCTGGTTCCTGCCTTTAAGGGGAATGCTTCTAACTTCTCTCTATTTAGGATGATGTTGCTGTGGCTTTGTTGTATATGGCTTTGATTATGTTGAGGAATGTTCCCTCTGGTCCAATTCCCACTAGAACTTTAAACATGAAAGGATGCTGGATTTTGTCAAAGGCTTTTTGTTCATCAACCGAGATGATTGTGTGGTTTTTGTCTTTCAGTCCATTTATGTGTTTTATGATATTTATTGATTTATGTGTGTTGAACCATTCCTGCATCTCTGGCATGAATCCAACTTGGTCATGATGAATGATTTTTTTGATGTTGGCCTCTATGAGGTTTGCAAGTATTTTGTTGAGTATTTTTGCGTCTGTGCTCATTAATGAGATGGGCCTATAATTTTCTTTTTTGGTTGTATCTTTGCCCTGGTTTGGGTATTAGGATAATGCTGGCTTCAAAGAAAGAATTTGAGATATTTCCCTCTACTTATATCCTTCTGAACAGTTTGAGTAGTAATGGTTGTAAGTCCTCTTTAAGTGTTTTATAGAACTCTGCCATGAAACCATCTGGGCCTGGGCTTTTTTTGGTTGGGAGGTTTTTTTTATTACATTTTCAATTTCCTCAAATATTATGGGTCTGTTTAAGCTGTCAACTTCATCTTGCTTAAGCTAACAAAAAGATCCAATACTTCAAAAACCAATACTCTACTAATTTTGAAAATCTAAGAGAAATGGATGAATATATGATCAATTCTTTAGAATTTATCCATGTTTAAGAATTGAAGAATCAAGAAGTCTTTTTTCTTAACACTTATTTACCCCGTGCTTTAGTGTGTGACTCTGGGTTTCTGTGGTCAAGCTTTTTACTACAGAAAGCATGTTTCTCAACTTCCCCAAGAATCCATTGTACAATCACACGTTGTAGGTTTTGTAGGGGAATTGACAAATGTTGAGTTTTCATAAAAATGCACAGCAAAAATTTAAATACAATTCTAACTAACAACTTAAACATAGTAGAAGATGTTTTAATTCTTCTCTAAGGGTCCTTTCCTTTGTTCATTATTCTTAAACACAATACCCAACCTTTTATTATTTTTTCTTCCTTCTTTTGTGATGTTTCTAAATTCTGATTGTTTTCTTCTGTAAAGTCTAATATACTGTTATTCACACCTTGTGGAGTTCTAAACATGAGCTTTACCACTATGACCTCACTTTGATTCTTCTTTGCAGTTTCTATTTCTCATTTTTAAGTTCAAGTTTTGCTTTAAACTTAACAGTCATGTTCATGATAAGGGTTTAATCATTTTTACGTGTTTCTATTGATTCATTTCTCCCTTGGTGATGGGTCACATGTACTGGCATTTATGAAATTTCATACTTTTATTAATTGTTGCCATTATGAATATTATATTATTGAGCCTGTACATTTTGTTTTCCTCATTTCAAGAGTATTGAATTTTATCGGAGTGCCAAACAGATAACTGAAATTCTGACACATTTTTTTCAATCTCATTTTTCAACCTTCTTTTGGAGACTTAGAGTTGATGATCCTCTAGAGCTTGTTTACTTATACAGTTGAAGTATAATAATTCTTGAGTCTCTTTTGCATTCTATGGCTGTTCAAAATATTTTCCTACTCTGAGTAATTGAAATTTCAAGTGTGGTCTTAAGACGGTTTTCTGGACTTGGGCATGGTGGTGCATGCTGAGGTGGAAGGATCACGAGTGTAGGGAACACAAGAGTGCATAGTGCACTCTTGTTTCAGGAAAAAAATTAAAAAGAGGAATATGAACTATGACGCTCATCCCACTTTCTGCCTTCTTACAAGGAATAAGTACCTGTACCTGAAAAGAGTTGTTTTGGGTTTTGCTATCTTGTATACCTTTCTAGTTGTTTAAGATAGGAAGAAAAGTCAGCGATTCATCTGTCATGATCAGGAAAATAAGTTTGACTTTTCTGTTATTAAAAGATTTATAATTTTCATTTTTTCTATAATGAGCATGATTACTTGTTGCTTTTGCAACAAGTTATCATTAACTTAGTAGCTCTGAAAACAAAAGTTTATTATCTTAACAATTCTTCAGCCAGAAGTTTAGCAAGGATCTCAGTGAACAAATATCTGTCACAGCTGTGTTGAGAGACTCTAGGGGAGAATCCATTTCTTGATTTTCCAGCATTTAGAGATCACGTACATTCTATGACTCATGGCCATCTTTCCACTTCATCAAACTCAGAAGTGTAGCATCTTTAAGTCTATTTTTTTTACCAACTTGCTTCTTTTGTATTTAAAAGTATTCCTTTATGATAATATGCTCAAATGGATGATCCTGAATAATATACAAATTTCAGGATCCTTGTCTTTATCAGATTGAAAAGACATGTTACAGTATAACCTATCATTTTCTTGGATTTCAAGGATTAGGAAATAGACATTTTTCGTGGACCATTATTCTACCTATGCCTACCACATTTATGAAAGAATTTACCATGAACTATCAATCACCATTCTAGAATATACTATAACAAAAGCTAACTTATTAATTTATTTTAATATAGACTCTGAAAGGCATCAGGACACATATGTTTTGATAATTTTGAGGATATTTAGCTATTCAATTTTCTAAGATCATATAAAGTTGACCTATCACCTTATGCCATAGTCAAGGGTGCCTATTCTACAAGGTAGAGAGTATAATTGCAGACAATTGTGATTTACTAACAGCAGCTCTAATTTTTCAATTCTCACTCTCTGATTTTCTCTCATCTCTCTTCCGTTTCTTATAACATCTATGTATATTTACTAGTACTCATTTCTGAAGCTGTTACCACTCCCAAAGCACTTTGCTGAAATGGGGTTCCTCAAAAGTTACCTAAGCATTGTCTTTTGACAACTTATGTTTGCAAGTGGTATCTCACACTTACAAAGCTTAAAATTGCCACTTTCATCTGATACCCATTCTGATCTTTGTTTTCTCCATTAAATCAATTGTCATATTTTGTAGACTTTTTCCCAAATAAGTCTTTCAAAAGTATATTTCATATTTTGTTTTGTTATGATTCCCACAACTATCAACCTATTTCAGGCCCTTGTTCCTGCACTTGAACTACAACAGATGCCTCCCATGTCAGCCTTCATGCTTTTACTTCTTTTCCAAAGCACCTGGGTTAGATCTAAAGATCCTTCTTACTGAGCAGCTTTTCTATGCTTCCATGTCTATAAAATAAAACTGTAAATCTGTAGTATGAGAAAACCCCTCACATTTCCATTTCAAAATTTTAAATCTTTCTTGTCTGATCTCAGATCCAACTTCCTTTTATTTTCCTTGCCTGATCATTCCATCTTTCATCAACATGAATGGATTTCTACAGTCATCTTTTGTTGGAAACTTTTAGTAATTTATCAAGCTCTGTAATGACTTATCATTCTATAACTATATGCCTTTTATGTTCATTCCCCAACTCAATTTTTTAAGGGCAGAATTTATGTTTTGTAGATCTTTGAATGTTTTATAATATCCAAGCAATAAATGCCTACTTGTGGGTAAAGGAAAATGTGACCTAAGAATATGTGGTTTAATGTTTTTCTAAAGTAAGGGTGTTGTCAGTAATGTTGGTATGAAACAATCAATGTTTCCTAATGTTTCAATAAAACCTAGTTTATGTATGTCATTTTCACTTTTATAAATGATACTATTTCCTCCCAACCATTCTATTTTTTAAATGTGTGTGTGTGTTTGTGTGTGTGTACAGCTATGTGGAGGCTACAGGAAAACGTTGGGTGTCGTTCTACTTCAGGTGCCAGCCTGAACTAGAATGTTTTTATATTTTAATAATGGATAGGTGTACGTGCAAGTGCATGGATATGTGTGGAGGTGCCTGAGGAGGCCAGAGACATTGGAGCCCCTGAACCTGGAGTTATAGATAGTCATGAGCTGCCTGTTGTGGGTGTTGGGAACTAAATTTGGGTCCTCTGCAAGAGTAGGATGTGCTCTTAACTACTGAACATCTCTCCAGCCCTACCTGTTTTGTTTGTTTCTTTGTTTGTTTGTTTGTTTGTGATGTTCTCTTACTGTCTTGGGCCTGGCAGTTTAGAGCAGACTCACTGCCCAGCAAACCTAGGGACCCACCTGCTGCTGCCTCCTCAGGACTACTATTAAACTGATTCTTTTTAACTTGGGTTCTGGAGACCATGTTCAGGTTCTCCTATTTGTAGGGAAAGTGCTTTACCAATTGAGTTATTTTTATCTTTTTTCCTTGCTCTTCTTTGTTATGTTTTGTTTGGATTTTTGCTTGTTTATTTGAAGGAAGGTTATGTTATATTGCCTAGACAGGCCTTGCAGTCATTATTCTTGTGCCTCAGTTTCCTGTGTGATGGGATTATAGACATGTGCCACCATAGCCAGCTTCCTGTGTGATGGGATTATAGACATGTGCCACCATAGCCAGCTTCCTGTGTGATGGGATTATAGACGTGTGCCACCATAGCCAGCTTCCTGTGTGATGGGATTATAGACATGTGCCACCATAGCCAGCTTCCTGTGTGATGGGATTATAGACATGTGCCACCATAGCCAGCTTCCTGTGTGATGGGATTATAGACATGTGCCACCATAGCCAGCTTCCTGTGTGATGGGATTATAGACATGTGCCACCATAGCCAGCTTCCTGTGTGATGGGATTATAGACATGTGCCACCATAGCCAGCTTCCTGTGTGATGGGATTATAGACATGTGCCACCATAGCCAGCTTCCTGTGTGATGGGATTATAGACATGTGCCACCATAGCCAGCTTCCTGTGTGATGGGATTATAGACATGTGCCACCATAGCCAGCTTCCTGTGTGATGGGATTATAGACATGTGCCACCATAGCCAGCTTCCTGTGTGATGGGATTATAGACATGTGCCACCATAGCCAGCTTCCTGTGTGATGGGATTATAGACGTGTGCCACCATAGCCAGCTTCCTGTGTGATGGGATTATAGACATGTGCCACCATAGCCAGCTTCCTGTGTGATGGGATTATAGACATGTGCCACCATATCCAGCTTCCTGTGTGATGGGATTATAGACATGTGCCACCATAGCCAGCTTCCTGTGTGATGGGATTATAGATGTGTGCCACCATAGCCAGCTTCCTGTGTGATGGGATTATAGACATGTGCCACCATAGCCAGCTTCTTCACTCCAACCTTCTTTCCCTTCTACTCGAATTTTCCTATTTTTGTTAAATATTTTTAGGTCTCCATACAACAACCTATATACATAGACTGCCAATGTTTTTCTCTGTAAGCAACCTTTCATTCTTGGTTCTCTCTTGGCAGAATAATCTTCATATTAAGTTCAGGAAGCATAACTAATTTCCTCTAAAGCAGAACTTCCTACAGTCTTTCCTTCATGGTCTTGTATTGGCCAATCCCATTTTCAGCTCATTCTTTTATGCAAAATAAGAAATGCCATGTATACTTGGATTCTTTGAAAATGGTTCTGAATGTCTTTAGGAGTGACTCATTGTTAAACTCATGGTAACTCCATTTATTTGGCCTAACTTGGGACTATGCTCTGGGGAATAATGATAACTATGCCTAATCTTATGATCCTCAGCCAAATACTTTACTTGATGGAGCTTTACTTGCTCCATCAGCAGAAGGTAAAAATCCATCATGTTTAACCAGAAGGCTGAATGGAAAGGATGATAAAAACTGCATGCACTTTGTAAGAGGCTACATAAAAAGCTAAGTGTAGCCCTCTCACTGGGGAATAGAGGTTTTAGATATTCTTTTAGGAGCTCCAGCAATGAGTACATTTCCCAGACACATTTCCCACACCAAATCATATTGTCAACAGTGAGGAGACAGAGACATATCTCCATACTGTCACCTGAACTTTTAGTTCCCCTGAACTTTTAGGAACAGCAGCTAGACCTAACAAGGATTTGTGCCTTTGAATTAGAAAAGAATTTCATGAGTACCCACTTTATAGAGAAGAGTTGAGTTTATTAAAGACGTTTTAATGTACAGTTAGGAGGGGAAGAGAAACACTTAAAGAAAAACAGGACATGCCCAATACCATGGATGTGGGTTTCTCTAAGAGTCACAGAAGACATACCCAATTATGCATTTTTTGGTCTTCTTGAGACAGGGTCTCCCTGTAGCCCCAGCTGTCCTGGAACTCACTATGTGGACTAGGTTGGCCTTGAACTCACAGAGATCCACCTGCCTCTGTCTCCCGAGTGCTGGGATTGCAGTCATGTGTCATGATGCTCGGCTTCAAGTATGCATTTTTAAAGGGAGAGTTGCAAAAAGTAAGATACCCAAGTGTGAGTATGGACCCTTAAAGGGAGAATGGCATTTAATTGTCTTAATATTAGCCATATATGCCATTTTGGCAGCTCTAAAGTTACATCTCGAAAGACTGCTAAGAAACATATTTCCACCTTTTCTTTCTATAGATAAATGAGATTATAAGGTGACTCTGGAGATGCCTTGGACCAATCTGATAGAGTATAATCTGATGAGTATAATCTAATAAAGTATAATCTGATGAGCTAAATCTAGAAACCACTAGGGTTGCACATGTCTTCTCTCTGTAAACAGGTTTAGTGATATTCATAGAAAACTGTAGGTTTACAGTTGGGAAGAGAGAAAGGCCTTCAGCAGTTGTTAACTATTCTGGAATGTTTTTAGCTGCTGACAAGAGGCTTCAAGTAAATTCCTGAATGAGACTCCTTCCCCTTCTCATATCCCCCAATTTTGTCTGTCTTCCTATTCTGCCTCAATATAACATATTTAAAAATTATGAATTGGGATATTTTAGCATCTCCATAATAATGACGATGTTAACAGAAATGATACCAATAGTGTGCATGTTCTGGGATTTATTGTCAAATTCAACCATTAAACATGATTTCCAGTATATATTATTTTTATTTTATTTATTTATTTATTTTATTTTTGTATGTGTATGAGTGTACTGTCTGCATGTAGGTTTGTGTACCCATGTCGTGCAATACCAAGGAGATCAGAAGAGGGTGTTGGATTCCCTGGAACTGGAGTTCTCCTGGAATTGGAGTTACAGACGGTTCTTAGCCTCCATGTGGGTGCTGGGGATCGAACCCGGGTCCTCTGCAAGAGCAGTCGGTGCTCTTAACCGTTAGGCTATCTCTCCAGCCCCTCCAGTATATATTCTTAAATGCTTATGTTTTGTACAGAAAAATCAAAAACAACTGAGGCTCAACAAGGATAAGTATTTGGCTGAAGTCACAGAATGAGGGAGGGGCAAAATCTATCCTCATCTCTGACCACAAATGAGCTCACAGCAGCATTTTGTACCACTTCCACTGACCCAGGCACTAGGCGCACAGCAGTGAGGGTTTATTTTTCTTTTTGACAAATTGATTTATTTTATAGTGACAGATTTGATTTGTTAAGTAATAATATTTTAAGAGGCTATAAGATCAAAAATAACCGTAGGTTTGAGTTTACCTACACTTGGCTCTGTGGCCTCCCTCTTTTCATCCCGCTCTCCTCTCCTCCTTCCCTCCCTCTTTACAGTCTTCCTTATCTTCCTATTTAATAGCTCTGGTCTTCAGTCTAATATGAGAATATATTTCATAAATTATTGCTTTCTTTACATACCCATCAAGTCTTCATTATATTACATCAGTGTTCCAGGGTTCATCTAATTTTTGTCATTTTTTTTTTTTTGGTCTTTTTGAGACAGGGTCTCCCTGTAGCCCCAGCTGTCCTGGAACTCACTCTGTAGACCAGGCTGGCCTTGAACTCACAAAGATCCACCTGCCTCTGCCTCCCAAGTGCTAGGATTAAAGGCGTGCACCACCATGTCTGGCTAATTTTTGTCTTTTTTAGTTTCTGTGCAATGCTAGAGATCAAACTTATTTCCTTGTGCATGCTGGGCGAGTGCTCGACCAGTGAGCTATGTCCTTGGCCTCATGTCATCTACGTTGAGGTAACAGGTATAATACCATCTATTTATCTAGCAATTAGTCACTGATACCAGAGCACTTCAACCAATTCGTTGCTATCAATTTCAAGTTTATGGCATCCTAACAACACAATAGCACATCTACTTTTTCTTATAGATGAACCTCACCTTCATCCCTTGGCTGTTATGACCAACAGAATTGGAAGACAAGATAGACCATCACTCAGGAAGCACAGAGTTACTTACATGTTTATTATATCTTTGTTGGTTTCTTCTCTTTTTTTTAAATTTTTTTATTAATTTTATTTATTTTCGTATGTGTATGAATGTACTGTCTGCATGCAAGTCTGTGCACCCATGTCGTGCAATGCCGCAGAGGTCAGAAGAGGGTGTCGGATTCCCCTGGAACTGGAGTTCTCCTGGAATATGGAGTTACAGACGGTTCTCGGCCGCCATGTGGGTGCTGGGGATTGAACCCGGGTCCTCTGTAAGAGCAGTCCGTGCTCTTAACCGCTAGGTCATCTCTCCAGCCCCTGGTTTCTTCTCTTATTGAGGTAACATGATTTTGTACCTTCATAATTCCATTATTAAGCACGAGACCAGAGAGAACAAAATATACAAAAGTTCATCAGGCCTGTTTAACATATGCATTCTAACCATGTTTGGCAGTCCTCACATAGTTCTCTGGTTTTTCTGTGGGCACAGGACTTGGATTTGGTACATAAAATTCAGATTGAGTTTTAGGTCAATCATCCTGTGACTATTTTAGTTTGTTACTCTTTCCTTCCCATTAGTCTTAGTGAACTTTTACTTGTATAGATTTGTTCACCTGCGTTTCCTCTTTGACTTTTGTTTTCTTCAGAAATGCCAGTAATATCCTCAATTCTTTTACCTTTACGTGCTTTAATATTCCTAAGAGACCTGTAATCTTTCATTTTAGAGATGAAGAAATTAAGGCCCAAAGAAGTAAAATAATTTCCTTAAGGCCACACAGCTAGTAAGCAAAATCTGGTATTTAATTTCAAGATATCTGATGCCAAAAATTGTGTTGCCAACCACAATCTTATTCTTGTACTCCTTTAAAAGTTTATTCTATGAATATATTATTAAGCACTTAACAGCTTGACCTTGTGACAACCCTCGGCTAGTTTAAGGCTTCTGGCCCAGTTCACACTCCCATCTGTAAAGATAAAATTGCCCATGCATGTATCATTCCTGATGCCACTTTCAGCTCACAACCATTCTGATCCCTGTAAAACTTAGTTCTAATACAGTTATGTGTATGATTGCTTTCCCTGCTTTTATGTAAGTGCCCCATGTACACCATGACCATGGAGGCCAGAAGAGAGCATCGAGTCCCCTGGAACTGGAGTTGGAGTCAGTTGTTAGCCACCATGTAGATAACGGAAACTGAACATAGGGCCTCTGCAAGAGCAGTCAATGCTTTTTAACCACTAAGTCATCTCTCCAGCCCCTCTGGTGTTTGTTCTAATGACTCCATATAACTATCACTCATTGAGGTGCATGAAGAATTCTTTTTGTGCATTTGTGAGTGATCAAATCTGCTAGAGTCTCTGGACACAGTCTATAAACCTCATCAAGAACAAGAGAACTTCCTTTTATAAGGGATCATTTTTCAGAAAAATACATGGAATCTAAACATATGGGAAGGTTGCACAACTAGGAAGCATGAGAGCCCAGAGCAATCTTAGAATCTCCAACAGGTGGAGATCAGTGTCAAAAAGAGAAAGAGCACTAGATGAAATCCACAGTGCCTGTTCTCTCTTGAAAAACTTAGCTATATTCATCAGAATCGCCTTTGGGATTGTTCGATTTGAATGAAAGGCTCTGAATATGCTAGGCACACACTCTACCAGTAGCTACACATCTGGTCCTATTTTTCTTTTGAGATAAATCCTTTCTACATAGTCCTGGCTTACATGGTCATTATGTAGCCCAGTTTGGCTTCTCAGACTCCTGGCAGTCAGTCCTATGGCCTCTACCTTACAAGTAGAGATTACAGGTATATGCTTTCCACTTCTGGATTGAAGAGTTTTATTTATTTATTCATTGCTATTTTATGTATAAGCGTGTATTACCTGTGTGTATGTAAGTCTGTCTGGTGTGTGCCATGCCCAGAGAGGCCAGAAGAGGACATTAAATGCCCTTGAATTGTAGTTATGGACAATTGTTAGCTGTCTTATAGGTTCTGGGAGCCTAACCCAGGTTCTCTGCAAGAGCAGTCAGTGTCCTTAACTTCTAAGCTATTTCTCCAACCTGAGCTTTGATATTATTAAATACCTTTAAAGATTTCCAGTCCACATTCAAAGATAAGTAGTTTAGAAATTCCAATAGTGTCAGAACTCTATTTTAACCAGCTGCTCAGGAATTCTACTGTAGACTCTATTGATTGATTCTAACCATATCCTGTGCATCTGTGGACTTTCACTGTGTCATCTTTTTCTTGATTTATTTATTTTTATTTTATGTGTATGGATGTTATATCCATGCACCCGTACTGTGCAGTGCCACAGGACATCAGAAGAGGTATTGGATCCCCTGGAACTGGAATTAAGGATGGCTGTTAGCTGCCATGTAGGTGCTGGGATTTGAACCTGGGTCTTCTGCAAGAACAACCAGTGCTCTTATAGTCCAGCCCCCTCACCGTGCCTTCTTAAAGCCATACTTCCTTTGTGATTGCCATCACAAGAAGGGAAGAGGCAGCATCCCATTCAGGGTTCATGCTGCTGCCAGCACTATGCTTGGAGTGTAGTTCAAAGCTGAAGGCAGGGGAGTCCCAAAGCGGGGCATCATTGGTGGAAAGGCTGGCCTGAGGAAGTGAAATGTTTCACCCAAAGTGTTCTGACACCACCAGAAAACCATGATTCCAGTGCGGACCTTACCAAGCCTGGGGTCTGTGATAATAATGGTTCTGGAAATGGTCTGCTGGCTGAAAGCTGGGGCTTCAGAGGCTCTGGGGCTTGATGCCTGAGGAGATGCTGGGACTAGGGAGCCAACACCAATCATTTACTTGCTCATTCTCGATACCCTTGCTGGAGTGGAAGCATGTTGCCATTTCTCTTTCTCTTGTTTTCTTTGGTAGAAATTAACACTTCATAAGCTATGGATTATTGGATATCTTCCCCTTTGTCCCAGGGCTGCTGTTCATTCTCAGTGCTTGTATACAAAAAAGAAACCCTCAGATCCTTGCACACGAGTGAATCACCTGACGAGTATGCCTGTCAGAGCCTCGACTTCAACATTAAAAAGTCCATTCATCTCTTGCCTCCTAACCATTATCCCTCTCCCAGGCTAATCTTCCTTTCATAATGATAGACTAGAACAGAAATTATATTCAGATCTCCATCAGATAAAAACCACATCTGGATACAAGGTCAAACTAATTTTGTTCTTATGAATATTCTCTCTTTCTATGGACACAGTTGCTATGTGATAATCACCTCATTATATGGCAAATCTATGTAATTTCTGGAAAGAGCAGACAATTCAACCATATCCTGAGAGCCAAGTGATGGAGAAATTGGGCTGACCATGGATTACTTCAAATAGAGTGCTCAGAGTGTTTTTCCCCCTGGAAAGACAACAGAATAATTCTAAACTGTGGTTTCTATCATGGGTGCAGGAAAATAAAGCACACGTAATGTTTTTTCTTTGTGCCTTATATTTTATGTGTCTGTTTTAGTCTGAAAACTCTGGCTTGATGGTTCATCAATATTGCCCATGTGGAATAAAACCCATGACCTTGATCTATTTCTTACTAAATTCCAGGCAAGTGTGAATACCATCGCTTGGGTCTAAAACATCCATGAAAGCCTTGATCTAAGTATGGGAACTATGGACAGAATTTGGATCAACAACTTCTACCCTAGTAACAAAAAATACAAAGTCACCGAACCATGCGCTCTTGTGATCTGGGCACCTGACCTTAATTCCTTGGAACCTCAATTTGCCGAATGTGGGTATTCTTGAGAATTCACATATCTAAGTGCTGAAAGGAAGAACATGCATCTTCATTGAAAACAGTGAAGATTGAGAAGAATTTCTGGATACAGTGTGTAAGAGATGTTTTAGGTCTAGGGATGAACTGGGAAGATTCTCTGATAAGGGTGGATCTAAGCACGAATTGAAGCTGGAGAAACAGTTTTGAATAAAATTATGGATGAGATCTAGCTCAATGGCACAGTTCCAGGAGACATGCAAGGGAATGGGTGTCATCCAATTCCAGCCTACTCTTCAAAACTTAAGAGTCAGGCTGTTTTATTGAGGCATAACTATAATGTGGCATGGCGCCACTAAGGGTTTTTTTGTTGTTGTTGTTGTTGGAAAATAAGATTCTGAGAAGTTGCTATGAGGGCTCTGACTTTAGCAATTTGATTAATCCTCTTATGGGTTAATAATTTGATCGGATAATTGAAAGAGTTAGAAAACTCAGGAGGTGGGATCTAATTGGAGAGTGGATCTATGAATGTGGCCCTTGGGGACTATATGTTGTTACCAGCCTTACCCTCTTCCTTACCCTCTTCCTCCTCCTCTCCTTCCCCCTTTTGACAACACACTGTCACTCTCACTCTCTCTTTTTTGCCTGTCAAGAAGATAAGCCCCACTACGATGCTCTGTCTCATAGAATAAACTAGAGCCAATTAACAATTTTTTTTTTTACTTTTTAAAATCTATTATTTTTTTATGTGTGGAATGTACTCTCTGCATGGTGACCTGCAGAGGTCAGAAGAGGGCATCGGATTCCCCTGGAACTGGAGTTAAAGACAGTTCTTAGCCGCCATGTGGGTGCTGGGATTCGAACCTGGGTCTTCTTCAAGAGCAGTCGGCGCTCTTAACTGCTGAGCTATCTCTCCAGCTTCCCAACTAACTATTAACTACTAAGAATTAACTATTGTCTGGGACATCTGATACCATGGAGCCAACATTAATCTTTCCTTCTTTAGATTTTTTTCAGATTATTTTGTCACAGTGACAGATAGC
Organism: Rhizomys pruinosus; assembly: GCA_009823505.1. Taxonomy (NCBI): domain Eukaryota; kingdom Metazoa; phylum Chordata; class Mammalia; order Rodentia; family Spalacidae; genus Rhizomys; species Rhizomys pruinosus. The sequence goes on along the minus strand of VZQC01010683.1, from coordinate 2,833,788 downwards.
TAACACAATGAGGTAAAAATCTTCCTTGGGCTGGGCATGGTGGCACACACCTTTAGTCCTAGCACTAGGGAGGTAGAGGCAGGTGGATCTCAAGGCCAGTCTGGTCTACATAGCAAGCTCTAGGCCAGCTGAGACTAATGGGAAACCCTGTCTCAAAAAGACCAAAAAAAAAAAAAAAGAAATCCAAACAACAACAACAAAACTTCTTTGGGACAATTTCTTGGATCTTGATTAGGTTTCAGTCATTTCAGGAAACAAACAAACAAAATCGATAGGAAGCCATGCACTCACTGCAAAGGCCAAGATTTGTGAGACTCTACAGACTGAACAAACAGCACTGACAATCAAGCATTTTTCAAATGTTTTCTCCTTTGGGATTTTTATGTGAGAGACCTTGCAGACACACTGTGCTACAGTGCATTTTCTGATTTCCCTTTTTTAGGAAGACCTATCTTTATACTCTGCTGACACCAACATTTGAAAATAAAATAAAGTCTCCCCCCACTCCACTTTTGGCTTACCTTATCCTACCAAAGCACACATCAAAAGAACTCACAAAAAGAATGTTTCAAAAATATAACACTTCCATCTGTTATTTCAATAATACATGCTTTGGGACTCTCTTTATGAAGCACTTTCTTTTTTTTTTCTCTCCCATTTAGATGTATAAATATTTTATTCTAAAGCCCTGAGGAGCAGTCAGCCAATCAGTTCACTCAATTGCAAACATTCCTAACCCTATAATTTTGTCTGTAGCAGTCACCTCCTGCTGTGGAACTAACTGCTAAGGGATTAGAACAATATAATCTTTAGACTGTTCCATCTGAGGGTTACTGTGAAGTGGAGGCAAGGAAGTAGTTTTAATTTTGATAAAATAAACTTTATTTTGTCACTTTATTATTTGTTTTTCTTTCTCCTTTCAACACTTCAGAATAGATGTGTCTGGTAATTTGAAGTTAGTCTCTCTGGTTTAGGTACCCTTAAGCTGCCCAAGATTCTTGTATCTTTTTTAAAAAGTAGCCACACATAATTTGGTCCTGTCATTTCCAAAATGAAAAACCTGAGATTTTCTTCTACCTTTGAAGAGCAGAACAAAATCATATACTGAGTGACCCTTATGAAAAATATTTAAATGATACATTCTTTTTTTAAACAATGCATTTTCTTTTTTTATTTATTATTTTTTATGTGTATGAGTGTACTGTCTGCATGTAGGTTGGTGCATCCATGTCATGCAATGCCAAAGAGGTCAGATTCCCCTGGAACTGGAGTCAAAGACAGTTCTTAGCCTCCATGTGGGTGCTGGGAATTGAACCCAGGTTTTCTGCAAGAGCAGTGTTCTTAACCGCTGAGACATCTCTCCAGCCCCATAAAAATGATACATTCTTAGTGGGTGGTGCAGAAGATGCCTAGACAGCTGACATGGCCCTGCAACATACTGGAAATGTCAAATCATTAGCAGAATTGTATGGTGCTTCTCTCCTTGTTGGGCTTGTCTCACCAGACCTCTGTTTCAGCAATCATTAAAGCAATTGCATTAAGATTATAGCATGAAATTCATAGGAACTCATTTTTATATAAATTGAAACAAGTTCCTAGGAATGAAAAACTTTTTGTAATGTAATCTAATCTATCTTGAATCAAGCCCAAAGAGTTCTTTTGCTGTGTATGATGGATAAAGTAAAAATTCCATTAATAAAATTTTATGGTTGGGTGGGTGGGTAAAAAAAATCTTTATAAGGATAAAAATATTTTTCCTGTTTCTTCTATATTAAAAGTTATAGGTATTCACTCAAAACTAAGCCTCATTATTATATTGTAAATAACTAAATATTTCTGGAGACAATAAGACAGAATGTTTGAAGAGCTTTAAATATATATTTATATATATATAAAACTTGGCCTAAGAAATATACTTTCAGAACTTGACTTAGCAAATACAACTTGAAAAGCCAGCCAAGCTTAAAAATCATTCTGATGCCATTTTAGAACTATAAGGCAAACCATAAACTGAGATCCTCAAAAAAAAAAAATGGGCCTGCATTTAATACTGTTTTTCCCATCAAGGTATTTTCTAATTTAAAGTCGGACAAGAAACTAGAAACAGCTCTATGCAACATTTTAGCAGTCTTTTGGGACCAAGAGAGCCAAAATTTGACATTGGAGTCTGTGACTGCATTAAAGAGCTGGGAAACAACCAGGATCTCATTTGAGAATCCTTAAATCTATAATCTAAGAGTAGAAATGAGCAGAATTAGCTTTGAAAGCCATGAAAGCAGAATATCATCACAGTTCATGCATAATTACACAAAATTATCTTCAAATGCTAATAAACCACCAAAAGCAAAAATATACTTTGGCCAGGCATGATGGTACACACCTTTAATCCCAGAACTCAGAAGGCCTGTGAATTCAAGGCCAGCCTGGTCTATATAGCACCTTTCAAGCCAGCCAATGCTACCTAGTGAGACCTTGTCTGAGAGAAAAATCTGTACAAGGAGATAACATAATCAAATATCTGAAGCTGTCTCTTGGATATTCCATATATCGTATTAGCATTTTATAAAATATTATCAGGTGTTCTAAGACCAAATGACTATGACTAGAGATAAAGAAATAAAACACCCAGAAAAAAAAGGAAATGGAACCATAGGAACAACATTTAGTAGAATTATTGGGCATGGATTTTTAAATAACTTATTAATATCATAAACAAAAGAGAAATTAATATGAAGACTTAGGGATAAGAACCAGAATTTATAATTGAGTATCACTATAAAATATGATAATTAGGGGCTGGAGAGATAGCCTAGCGGTTAAGAGCACCGACGCTCTTGCAGAGGACCCGGGTTCGATCCCCAGCACCCACATGGCGGCTAAGAACCATCTGTAACTCCAATTCCAGGAGAACTCCAGTTCCAGGGGAATCTGAGACCCTCTTCTGACCTCCGCGGCATTGCACGACACGGGTGCACAGACCTGCATGCAAACAATACATTCATACACATACAAAAAAAATAAATAAAATAAAATAAATAATAAAAAATATGATAATTGAATTTTAATAATTACATGTGGGTTTAGAGCCAGTTAGATAAAACTGGAAATAGAATTGGTGAATTAGAAGGTAAATCAGTAAAAGTCACTTAACACTGAAATAGTGAAAGCATGAGGAACTAACAAAATGCTAACAAGCAAGTAGGAAAATGATAACACAAAGACTACTAAAATTTTGAAGTGCAAAATAATTACATTAACTATTAGGGACTTTGTATTCCATTTAGAAATGCTAAATCATGGATTGTACCAAGAACACATAGAATCCTACTACCTGGCTACCCAATTAAAAAATATAGACAAGAGGTTGAAGGCAGATACCCCACAAGGCTAGATAATGCCTGCCCCAATAGTAATGGATCAGTAAACGGAAACTCTAGTGCCAGGTGGAATACCTTCATAGGATTTGTTGGTCAGAGAAGCCTCAGAGGCCTTCAAACTATATGTGATCTTGCCATCCCTCTTGCTTGCCCATCATAAGTACTTGATAAGATCCTCCATAACTAGTTGATATAAGATCTTCCATAGCTAGTTGACGAGATCCTCCATAACTAGTTGATATAAGGTCTTCCATAACTATTTGATAAGATCCTCCATAACTAGTTGATATAAGATCTTCCATAACTAGTTGATATAAGATCTTCCATAACTATTTGATAAGATCCTCCATAACCAGTTGATGAGATCCTCCATAACTAGTTGATAAGATCCTCTATAATTAGTTGATAAGATCCCCCACAACTAGTTGATAAGATCCTTTTGCTGACACCACATACTTTAGATGAAAGATACAGGGAAATCAAGCTGGAACTGAGCTAGAAACTTCCCCACTCCTGGCTATCTAGCTTTTGTAGTGCCAGTTGGTGCTATATAAGTTGCTTTCGGGGTATAGGCATCAAAGGTCTTGCCAACCTGTGAACTATTATACCGACCTGCTAGGCATGATGTATGGTACAATGGTGGTATGACTGTTGTAGGGGCAACTAACCATTCCCTGCCAGATTGCCTACTCCAAGAAGAAATCCACATCTAGTACAGTAAACATGCAAAAAAACCTTATGACTGAGGAAGTCTTAGAAACTAGGGGAGAATGTACTACTGTTTCTTAGTTAAATTGAAGGTGGTCCTCTAATCAAACTGTCCCTAAATATCTATGCTTATACCCACAGACAAAGGCTACTTTCAGCCTTATTCAGAGAAGCTTCTCTTTACAGTGAACAGAAATAAATGCAGAGACCCATGACTACACAAGACACTAAGAATGAAGGATGGTTGAGAGTTCAGTCCCAAATAAGATATTTATACCACACCCTTAAGTCTCAGCGAACTTTTCAGAAGAATAGGCTGGAAGAATGTAAAGGCTGGGAGATAGGGAGAAAGGCTGAGAAATATCCTCTTCTACGTATGACGTGGCCATGGCAATCACGAACTCATTCTTGCACAGGCAGCCTCCCTAACAATCAGCTATGCATGATGAAGGGACACATGGGACCCTACCAGTTGTTGGTGAACTAACTACTGGTAACTAACAGATTCTGGAAGTGGGGAGCAGGGGATACACAGTATCCAGTTGTTGACAAACTGGTGAGCCCAACAGGCTCTAATAGATAGCTCCAAATCCATGTTCACACAGATAGCCCTGGTTAAACTCTGTGGGACACAAAACAAAAGATAAATATGAGAAAGAGATTTGTAGAAGAGAAGTGGCAGGGGTGGAACAGAGACACGAGAGTATGTGGGGGGGCATGCCAAATGGTTATATATATATATATAATTGTTAAAGAAAAATTATTTAAATGGATGATTATAAATAAAAAACACATAAATATATGAAAGATGAAGAGTAAAGAGATACAATGATACTTAAATAAAGCTGCTATATATAGTTGTGTTAATATCATACAAAGACAAGTTTAAGGTGTGAAGAATTACAATAGGTTCAGAGACATTTTATATTAAGATAGAAAATATATATAATAATCCTAAATTTCAGCTCATTTAAAATTGCACTGAGAAGTTAGCTGTAATTCTGATGGGTTTCCCCTCATATGTAATTTATTGTTTTTTCTCTTTTAGCTTTCAGTATTTTGTCTTTGTTTTGAAGATCTAGTGTTTTAACTATGATATGGCATGGGGAGTTTCTTTTCTGGTCTTGTCTATTTGGTGTTCTATGTGCTTCTTTTTTATTTTTATACATTTTATTGATGTTTTATGTATTTCATGCATCATTTTTCATTTCTGTTCAGGCATATTCCCCTATCCCTTCCTCCTACCCCACCCCATCCCATCCCAGATCATACATTCTGCCATGACTGTCCTGCATCTTTCTCTCAGTCTTTTTTTATGCTTAGGAATTCACAATTTCCTCCATTAATTTCATATTATTCTAAAATATGGATACATACTTTCCACCTATATACAGTAATTACAGAGTCTGAAAATAATTGGTGGTTGGATTCTAGAGCCCATTGAGAGATTCATATTATAACCACATAGTTGCTTTCAGATAAGCAAAAATATAACCATACTGTTGTTCAGCTTGCCTTTCATCTGGGGGATTTGGTGTTAGCATCCACAAATGAGGGAAACCATTCCCTGTTTGTCTTTCTGGGAGTGTGTCACCTCACTCAGCATAATGGCTTCGAGCTCCATCCATTTACCTACAAAGTTCATAATGCCATCCTTCTTTACTGCTGAATAGTACTCCATTGTGTAGATGTAACGCATTTTTGTCATTCACTCATCTGTTGAGGGGCATATGGGATGGTTCTAGCTCTTCGCTATTGTGAAGAGAGCTGCAATAAACATCGATGTGCATATATCTTTGTGGTAGGATGAGCCTTTGGGGTATATACCCAGGAATGGTATGATTGGGTCAGGTGGTAAGCTCATTCTGAATCTTTTAAGGGTTCTCCACACTGCTTTCCATAGTGGTTGTACGAGTTTACATTCCCACCTCTATGTGCTTCTTATATTTGTATAGGTTTGTCTTTTTTCAGTTTGGGAAAGTTTTCTTCTATTATCTTGTTGAAGTTCTGATCAACACCGTTGTCTTGGGATTCTTCTACTTCCTCTATCCTTATGATGTGGAGATTTGGTCTTTTCATAGTATCCCACATTTCCTGGTTATTTCACCCTTGTGTTTTCTAAAAAATTTTCATCGTCTTCATTTGAGCATCCATGTTATCCTGCAGGTCTGATATTCTATTTTCTGCTTCATCCATTCTGCTTCTGAGGCTTTCTTCCATCCTTTCATGTTGATTGGATGAGTATTCCATTTCCTTTTTCATTTCTTCCTGTGATTTCTCTAGTATTTCCATTTCCTTTCGGAGCTTGTCATTCTCTACATGTAGCTCCTTGCTTCACTGTTGTTTCTTTTTTAATTTCAGCCTGGGATCTTTTCAGTGTTTCTACTTCCTTCCAGAGTTTGTCCTTCTCTCCCTCTCATTCTTTCCAGTGTTTATCATTCTTTTCTTCTAGTTCCTTCCTGAGCTTTTCATTTTCTCTCCTTAGTTCTCTGATTTGTTCTTTATATTCTTTGATTACTTTGCATATGTCTACAATTGTTCTTCTAAGGTCTGTGTCTGGGTTTCCCTCCAGGGAGATCTCATTGTAGGAATCTTCTGTTGGACTGGTAGAGTTTGGTGTGGATTTATTATGAGCTTTTCCCATGTTGTTTTTTTTTTTTTCCGTTGTGACTTTGGCATGTGGATTCGTTTTTGTTGCCGTTTGTTTGTGCATGGTTTTGGATTCTGGTACTTCAACGTTGGCTATGCAGACTAGATTCACTGCCGCTGCACCTGCTGGATAGTCTGCACCACAGCACTATCAGCTTTGGGGGGTGGCATTGCTCCTTTGGCCCACACGCTGGTATCCTGTTGACCTGCTGCATCCCTGTCTAGGTACACCCATGCCATGGTGCTCTCTGGAACCCAAGCTGGGAGGTTCCAGGGCTGGGCTTATAGCCCCAAAGCCCCAAGGCAGTTCTGCCTTACTAGGGCCCTGCTCTGTGCCTATGCCTTGGTGCTCTCTGGAACCTGAGTTGGGAGGTTCTGGGGGTGGGTGTAGGGCCCCAAAGGGAAACATCACAACAAATAAAGAAAAGATCCAGACAATCATACAAGAATACTTAAAAAAAAATCTATACTCCACAAAGTTTGAAAACCTAAGAGAAATGGATGAATATCTAAAATCTTGAGAACCAAAAAGGTTAAATAAGAGGGGGTTGACAGTTTAAACAGACCCGTAACAATTGAGGAAACTGAAGATGTAATAAAAAGAAACTCCCAACTAAAAGAAGCCAAAGCCAAGATGGTTTCATGGCAGAATTTTATAAAACATTTAGAGAGGTCCTGCAACCATTATTACTCAAATTGTTTAGAAGGATACAAACAGAGGGAAAGCTCCCAAACTCCTTCTATGAAGTCAGCATCACTCTAATACCAAAACCAGGCAAAGACAGAACCAAAAAAGAAAACTATAGACCCATCTTATTAATGAATACATATGTAAAAAAATTCTCAACAAAATACTTGCAAATCACATACAGACCCACACCAAAAAGATCATCCATCATGATCAAGTTGGATTCATACCACAGACGCAGGGATGGTTCAATATACATAAATCAATAAATATCATAAAACACATAAATGGACTGAAAGACAAAAACCACACAATCATCTCAATTGATGCAGAAAAAGCTTTTGATGGGGGCTGGAGAGATGGCCTAGCGGTTAAGCATGCCGACCGCTCTTACAGAGGACCCGGATTCCATCCCCAGCACCCACATGGCGGCCGAGAACTGTCTGAAACTCCAATTCCAGGAGAACTCCAGTTCCAGGGGAATCCGACACCCTCTTCTGATCTCCGTGGCATTGCACGACATGGGTGCACAAACTTGCATGCAGACAGTACATTCATACACATACGGAAATAAATAAAATTAAAAAAAAAGAAAAAGCTTTTGACAAGATCCAGCATCCCTTCATGTTTAAAGTTCTATAGGGAATTGGATTGGAGGGATCATTCCTCAATGCAGTCAAAGCCTTATACAGCAAACCCACAGCCAATATCATCCTAAATGGAGAAAAATTAGAAGCATTTCCCTCAAAGGTAGGAACCCAGCAAGGCTGCCCCCTAGCGCCACTCCTCTTCAATATAGTGCTTGAAACACTTGCTAGGGCAATAAGGCAAGAAAGGGAAATTAAAGGAGTACTAACTGGAAAAGAGGAAGAAAAACTATCTCTGTTTGCAGATGATGTGATAGTTTACCTGAGGGGTGCTAAAAACTCCACCAGAAAACTCCTTGAAACAATTAAGACTTTCAGTAAAGTGGCAGGATACAAGATTAACCTAGAAAAATCAGTAGCCTTTCTTTACACCAACAACAATCAACTGGAAAAGTAATACAAGGAGACCTTCCCACTCACAATAGCCTCAAAAACAATAAAATACATAGGAACAAACCTAACCAAAGACACCAAAGATCTCTACAAAAAATTAAAGCCCTGAAGAAGGAGATTGAAGAAGACATCAGAAGATGGAAAAACCTCCCATGCTCATGGATTGGAAAAATTAATATAGTAAAAATGTCCATTCTACCCAAATGAATAAATGGATTCAATGCAATTCCAGTTAAAATCCCCATGAGGTTCTTCACAGATTGGAAAAAAATCATTAAATTCATATGGAAAGACAAAAGACCCAGAATAGCTAAAGCAACACTGAGCGAAAAATGAAATACAGAGGGGATCACCTTGCCAGACTTCAAGCTATGCTATAGTCATAAAGACAGCCTGGTACTGGCATAAAAACAGACCCATTGACTGATAGAACAAAATTGAAGATCCAAACTTGAGCTCATACAATTTCAATCACCTCATATTTGACAAAGGGGCAAAAAAAGCTCATTGGAGGAAAGATAGCATCTTCAGCAAATGGTGCTGGCAAAACTGAATCACCATTTGTAGAAGAACAAAAATAAACCCCTGCCTCTCACCCTGTACAAAAATAAACTTCAAATGGATCAAAGACCTCAATGTGAAACCCAAAAGTCTGAAGGTTATAGAAGAAAAAGTTGGTAGCAATCTATAAGACATAGGAGTAGGAAAATTTTGTTTTAAAAAACAGCAGCTGCATAGGAAATAAGGTCAACAGTTGACAAGTGGGACCTCATCAAACTCAAAAGCTTCTGTACAACAAACGACACAATCAAGGAAGTGAAGAGTGGGAGGAAATCTTCACCAGTGATACATCTGACAGAGCATTAACTTCCAGACTATATAAACTACTAAAAAACCAAAGAAGTAAGAAAACAAATGACTCACTTAAAAAAATGGAGTAAAGAGCTAAACAGAGACTTTACCAGTGAGGAAGTAAATATGGCTAAGAAACATCTTAAAAAGTGTTCAACATCAAGCCGGGTATGTTGCCACATGCCTTTAATCCTAGCACTTGGGATGCAGAGACAGGTGGATCTTTGTGAGTTCAAGGCCAGCCTGGTCTACAGACTGAGTTCCAAGAAAGCTGGGGCTACAGGGAGACCCCGTCTCAAAAAGATAAAAAAGAAAGTGTTCAACATCATTAATAATTAAGGAAATGAAAATTAAAACCACTCTCAGATACCATCTCACTTTGATAAGACTGGCTAAGATAAAGAAAACAAAAGATGCCAAATGGTGGAGAGGGTGTGGGAAAGGGGAACACTCATCCACTGCTGGTGAGAATGTAAACTTGTACAACCACTATGGAAAGCAGTGTGGAGAACTCTTAAACGACTCAAAATGAGCCTACCACCTGACCCAGCCATACCACTCCTGCGTATATACCCACAAGTCTCATCCTACTGCAAAGATACATGCACATCTATGTTTATTGCAGCTCTTTTCACAATATTGAAGAGTTGGAATCAACCCAAATGCCTGTCAACTGACCAGTGGATAACAAAAATGTGATACATCTACACAATGGAGTTCTATGCAGTGGTAAAGAAAGATAACAACATGAATTTTGCAGGTAAATGGATGGAACTTAAAGCCATTATGCTAAGTGAAGTAACACAGTCCCACAAAGCAAACAGGGAATGGTTTCCCTTATTTGTGGATGCTAGTACCAAATCCCCCAATTGTGGGGGATTTGGTACTAGAGAAGTGTTATTATTATATTTCTTTCTAGCTGAAAGCAACTGTGATGTTATGTGAATCTCTTAATAAGCCCTAGAATTAACTTACTACTTACTTTCAGACATGGAAATTAATTTATATAGGTAGAAGGTATATACTCATATTTTAGAGTAATAAACAATTAAAAGGGAAAATGTGAACTCCTGAACATATATCAGAGTTAACATACAGTTTATTCTTGGAGGACATAATTCTTGTACATATATGACATGTATATGGACATACTTTGGAGCAATACAATTGGGAGGGAACCACAACAACATAAGAACTGGGTCAAAGAATGGACTGATATAGCTAAATTCTGCCCCAAACAATAAACTTTGTGGAGAAAAACTTTAAAAAGACTGAGAGAAAGATGCAGAACATGTATGGCTGAATGCATGAACTAGGGTGGGGTGGGGGGAAGGGAAAGGGAAAAAAGAATGCTAAAGGATGGCTCAAGTCCCTTTGCTTAAATGGAAATGGCCAGCAGAGGGCTCAGAGGATGAAGACACTGGCCACTAAGCCAGATACCCTGAGCTTTATTCTCAGGACCCACATGGTAGAAGAAGAGATCTGACCCCCACAGGTCATTCTCTATCCTCCACTCATGGCTCACTCCCACACCCATAAAATAATGTAATTTAAAAGTTGGAGCTAGAGAGATGGCACAGCAGTAAAGAGGACTGACTGTTCTTGCAGAAGACCCTGGTTCAATTCCCAACAGCCACTCCATAACTCCAGTTTCAGGAACTCTGACACTCTCTTCCAACCTCCACAGGCATTGCATGACATGGGTGCACTTCCATGCATGCAGGTAATCCCTCATGCACATAAAATAAAAATAATAAAATATTCTTAATGTAAAATTAAAAAAATAATAGATATCCTCATGATAAAAATTCCTGAAGAAGCTAGGGATAGGCATAACATACCTCCATGTAACAAAAGCACTATGCAACAAACCTCTGACATTGTACTACATAGAGAGAAACTAAGAGCATTTCCTCTGAAATCTGCAAAAACACAAGGGTGCCCATTCTTACTCATTATAGTGCTTGAAGTCTTAACTAGAATAAGACAAGAGAACAATATAAGATATCAAACTATCCCTATTTGGAGATGACATGATTCTATTTTTAAGTTAATTTTTTGAGCACATTTCATACATTTCTTAATCAAATTTAGACTTATTCCCCATCCATGCCCACTCCTCATGCCCCCTGCCCCCTGCCAGAGCTCATGGATTCTGTCATACATGTTAAGTCCTGTCTTGCATCTTTTTCTCAGTCTTTTATAACCTTTTCGATGCAGTTTACAGTTTTGGTCAGTTCTTTGAACAGGTTTTTCTCTCTCATTTTTGTTCCCTTTAATTTTATATTATTCCAAAATATGAATATATACACTCCACACATAAATCAAAATTACAAAGTCTGAAAATAAACTATAGGTTAATTTCAAAACATATTTAGGGATTCACATTTTAACAGTAAATTTGCATGCAGGTAAAAAGAACTTTACATTCTTTTTTTTAGAACATGAATACATATCTTCCACCCATATATGGTAATTGCAATGTGTGAGTATAAGTGGTAGGTCAATTCTAGAGCCCATTAAGAGATTCACATTATAATAGCCCAGTTGCTTTCAGATACAATGAAATATAATAATAAAGTTGCTCAGTTTGCCTGCCAACTGGGGATTTGGTGTTAGCATCCACAAATGAGGGAAACCATTCCCCATCTTTTTTTTTTCTGGGACTGTGTTACTTCACTTAGCATAATGGCTTTGAGTTCCATCCATTTACCTCCATTTAGCTATACAAAAGCTTTTGAGTTTAATGAGGTCCCACTTGTCAGTTGTTATCCTTATTTCCTGGGCAGCTGCTGTTAGATTTAGAAAGTCTTTTCCTACGCCTATGTCTTGTAGGTTGCTGCCTACTTTTTCTTCTATCACCTTCAGGATTGGTTTCAGGTTGAGATCTTTGATCAACTTGGAGTTTATTTTTGTACAGGGTGAGAAGTAGGGGTTTAATTTTGTTCTTCTATAAATGGTGTTCCAGTTTTGCTAACACCATTTGCCGAAGATGCTATCTTTCCTCCATTGAGGTGGCTGAAGTTATATGAGCTGAAGTTTGGATCCTCAATTTTGTTCCATTGGTCAATGGGTCTCTTTTTCTGCCAGTACCAGGCTGTCTTTTTGTGTGTGTGTGTGTGTGTCTTTTCGAGACAGGGTCTCCCTGTAGCCCCAGCTATCCTGGAACTCACTCTGTAGACCAGGCTGGACTTGAACTCACAAAGATCCGCCTGCCTCTGCCAGGATGTCTTTATATAGGCCTGTAATATAGCTTGAAGTCTCATTAAGTAATCCCCTTGTATTTCACTTTTCACTCAGGGTTGCTTTAGCTATTCTGTTTTTTTTTTTTGTGTGTGTGTGTTTCCATATGAATTTAAGGATATTTTTTTCCAAGTCTGTGAAAAAGCTCATGGGGATTTTGATTGGGATTGCATTGAATCTGTACATTACTTTGGGTAGAATGGACATGATTCTATTTTTAAAAGACTTGTATACCACCAGAGAACTTTTAGATTTGATAACTGTGTTTGTACCTGAGTTTGGGTGTGTGGGGGCTATTTCAGGCAGAATGCTTCAGAGTCATGAGTAAGGATCACAGGACCTCTCTGTTTATGCCCTGGAAGTTGAAGTGACATGTGATGATATGGGAGGTCTAGGATTGGCCCCCAGGAGGTGATGTCATGCAATGTGGGGGCTGTCTGTCCCAAGCCTATATAAGCTGCTGGTCCTGTAAGAATAGAGGGAATTCCTATAAGTTGTGCCCCTTGACAAGATCTCCTGGTTGTTATGGCATGCATGTTTTCCTTAGGCAGATCAATCCTGGGGCTGTTAATCATGGCTAACTTTTCAGCTTATTAGGTCATGAGAGCCAGCAACTCCCTCGCCCATTGGGTGGTTGTGAAGGCTAACAGCCTCCACCCGTGGGTTTGGCTGTGGAGTTACCAACTCCGCAGCTGCCAGCTGAAAGCCTTTCCTGTCAGTCAGGCTTTCCTTGAAATTGCCTCAAGGGCAGAGAAGGCCATCAGCCTCCTGGCCACATGTTGGCTGTACTAGATTACCAGTCTCACAGCTTTGGGGCCATCAGCTCCAACACATGCTTGGCTGTGAGGTCATTAAACATATGGCTGGCTAAGAGGCTAGCAGGAACAGCAGGAACTTATGACAGATACCTGCTTTCGGTAAAGTTGCAGGATATAAAATCAGCATATAAAACTCATTAGCTTTTATACATAACAAAATTGAATTTGCTGACAAAGAAATTGGGGAAAATGTCCCATTCAAGATAACTTCAAAAAATATCTAGGAATAACCCTAACCAAGGAGCATGAAAGCTCTTTGGGTGAAAATTTTGACACTGAAAAAAAAATTGAAGGCACTAGATGATGGAATCAATATTGTGAAAAATGAATATATTAGTAAAATTAATCTATACATTCAATGGAATCCCCATGAAATTTCCAATGACATTATCACGGAACTACAAATAAAAAAAAAAAAAAAAAACCTCCTGAAATTCATAAGGAAACACAAGGCCTTGGATAAACAAAGCAATTCTAAACAGAAAGAACACAGCTAGAAGGTCACATTACCTGACCTCAAACTATACTACAAAGCCACTGTGAAAAAAACAGCATGGGGGCTGGAGAGATAGCCTAGCGGTTAAGAGCACCGACGCTCTTGCAGAGGACCCGGGTTCGATCCCCAGCACCCACATGGCGGCTAAGAACCGTCTGTAACTCCAAGTCCAGGAGAACTCCAGTTCCAGGGGAATCCGAGACCCTCTTCTGACCTCCGCAGCATTGCACGACACGGGTGCACAGACCTGCATGCAGACAATACATTCATACACATACAAAAATAAATAATAAAAAAAAAAAGAAAAAGAAAAAAACAGCATGGTACTGCTACAACCACAGGCATGTAAACTGCTACACAGATCATAGAACTTATACATAACAATAGGACGACGTGATATTTGGACACAAGTGAGCATTGTATAATGTTTAAGCCAGGCGTAGCATGTCTTTCTCCTCAAACATTCCCTGTTCTTTCTTTGTCAAACTTTCAAATGTCATTCTTCGTTTTCAAAATGCAGAGTAACAATAACTGTAACAATATTCTTTTTATTGTGCAATGGCACACCAGGACTTCTATACAACTGTAATGATTACAATTCATCTTTATTTTTTAAAAAAAGAAGGAAGGCTAGAGAGATGGCTCAAGGCTTGAGAGCTCTACTGTTCTTGTAGAGGAGTTCAGGTCCCAGCACCCATAACAGGAAGGTCAAAACCACTTATAACCCCAGCTCTATAGTATCTGTTCCCCTCTTCTGGCCTCTATGGCCATCTGCATTCACACAGACACATGCATACATATAATTAAAAATAAAAATAAAGGAGTGCTCCACCACACCTGGAAAGGGAAATGAGTCTAAATTGGATTGGGAAATGATGTATGATGTATGAAAATGTTTACTAAAAATAAAAAATATACTAACGACCATACTTAATACCCATACCAATTTGGCCGAGGGACTTAAGGAATAACTTTGTTCCTTGCCCTCGGAGATCAACTAAGTCCCAGGGGACTATGTATGGAGGCATCTCTTGAAATCTCATGCAAATGTGAGTCACCAGTCTTCCTGTGTAGGGAAGTCTTGGCGATCCACTAATGGGACTTCAGCCACTGCCCAGTCTATAAAGAGGAAAGTCTGCTCATGTTTCAAAAAGGGAAGCCTGGTCTAGCAAGACCTGACTTTGTCCTTGAGTGGATGGAAATAGTAAATGAAAAGCCAAAAGGATCCAGGGGCTCCCTCCCCCACCCTCCAAAACCTGAGTGACCCCTGTGGACCAGATCCTCAACTGATCTTGAGAAAACAAAAACCTTGGTTTATCTGAGCTATTTGGCCTTAAACTTCCAAAAGGAAAATATAACCAGAAATAAATAATCAGTAAGACCTGAGAAATTGTACTTCAGGTGTAAAACTTGAGAACTTAGTGAAAAGAAAAAGAAAAAAAAAAAAACACTGCTGTTTTGCCTTTCTTCAGTTCTTACTGGCAAGTGCAGCTACCCTATGGCTGCCACTGCTTTTGCCATCCTTCGAAGACATGAGACACAGCTTTTCAACCTTCCAATGTGGATGGAAGACTCATGTCTCTTCAAGAATCCTCCAAATTTTCAGTGCCAGGTGGGGACTGCTGAGACATCCATCTTGTGGACTGAGCAGTTACTGGGGTTTCAGCCTCTTCAGAGTATAGACTGCCATTGTTGGACTACCCAGACTATATCATGGAGGCCAATGCAGGAAGATCAAGTCAGGACACAGTGCTTACGCTCATTTGGTGACCATGGGAAGGGAAAACTCCAGTGTGGAGCACAAGGGCAGGATTGATGTTTGCTTGGGCTTGCCAAGAAGGAGCCTTCAAACACTTCCTTAAGGAAAACATGACATCTTTCAGCTTAAAAAAGAAAAAAAAAAAGAAATCATAAGCTGAGGTTGCTAAAACCCATGATGTTGTAATCTTGATATATGTGTGGCATGCATATATGCATATTTTGGAGTGATACAAATTGGAAGGAACAACAACAACAAAGACTGGGTCAAAGAACTAACTGAAACAGTAAACTTCTGCCCCAAACAGTAAACTTGTGCATTGAAAATTTTAAAAAAGACTGAGAAAAAGATGAAAGACATGTAGGGAAGAATTCATGAGCTCTGGTGGGGTGGGGGGGCATAAAAGGGGGAATGGGTCTAAATTTGATTAGAAATGTATGAAATGCACAAAACCTCAATAAAATTGGCTTTGACAAAAACGTATAATACCATCATAGTAAAAATTAAAAAAAAATAATAAAATCTTATAATGAACGTTCTGGAAAGCATGGTATATAGAAAGCAAGGTGTTTGCAGTTGATCCTGTGATATGAGGAGTGCTGCCAGGTGAAAGCCTTTCCTGTCAGTCAGGCTTTCCTTGAGATGGTTACCATTCGGCTGGATGAGGGCCTTGGGCTCTGCCTGGATAGAAGTCATGGACAGGCCAGGAGAAGCTCTCCCAGTGCTCTTCTTTGGCAGCTTCTGTATCCCTTGCCCACAGCAGGCAGGCATGGGCAGCAGCAGGAAGTGTAGGTCTCAGGTGGCAGGACTGCTAGTACTGCAGTGTTACAGCTCCTGCATAGGGCATAAGAAGTTGATGTTCCTTAACTCTTGACAGTGCCTGGTATTGCAGCTTCCACCATGGCCTCGATAATGAGTTTCAGAGGCCAGTGTTATTACACTTCCCATCCTATGGCATGTGTGTGGTGGTCAAAGGACGACCACAGGGAATTGATGTTTCTCCTTCCATGATGCAGGTCCCTGGATTCAAACTCAAGTCATCAGGCTTGGCAGCAGATGCCTTTTACCTACTGAGCCATTTCGCAGCCCTTCTCTGCCTCTCAATTGCCTTCTCTTTTTCTTCAGACTCTCCTCTCTGTCCTGTCTACTTCTGTCTTTGTTTCAGCAACGTCTACTATCTCAATTCTCTCAAACTTCTCAGCTGCTTCTTCGGCTAATAATCAGCAAGTTGCCTATCCACTTCCTTCCTATACTGCCAGGGAAGGTGTCTTTGCACCAATCACAGCAAGCATTTCATAGAAACAAAGGTTTGGTTTCACACCAATCACAGCATTGTCTCTTTTGCAACAAGCCACACCAGTCCCTCTGCTCAGCCACCGTGGGCCTCCTGTTGCTGAGGTAGAAA
This sequence comes from Rhizomys pruinosus, assembly GCA_009823505.1. NCBI lineage: Eukaryota > Metazoa > Chordata > Mammalia > Rodentia > Spalacidae > Rhizomys > Rhizomys pruinosus. The sequence goes on along the minus strand of VZQC01010683.1, from coordinate 2,816,753 downwards.
TGACTGCAGGGTAACCTAAAGTTCATTGAGGCTTGTAATAGAAAAATTTTGATATAAATGGTTATAAACAACCTGGCTGGAGCTGCACCTTCAGGAGCCAGAGTAACAGCTGCAGTAATTGTGTAGTTGCTCAAGGCATCTGCGGAGTTCGAAGTGTACTCTAGATGGCTGTTTGACAGTACATTTGTTTAGGGCAGCTATAGAAGCAAAAGAGAGTCCTACAGCTCCAATTAGGGGTTCAGATTGCCCATTCCCTCAACATCTTTGCTTATTTATATGAAAATGATTATTGAAGGCAGTAATTTATGAGAAATTAAAGACGTTATCATTAAGACTAAAGGTGATTTTTTTCAAAGCCAATTTTTTATTGAACCTTTGTGCATTTCATACAAATTTTCCAGTCAAATCTAGACCTGTGCCCTCTTCTTTGCCCCTCCCACCCCACCAGAACTCATGCATTCTTCCAAACACGTTTTTCATCTTTTTCTCAGTCTCTTTTAAAATTTTCAATGTGGAAGTTTACTGTTTCAAACAGAAGTTCACTGCTTCAGTCAGTTCTTTGACTCTGTCTTTTTGTTGTTGTTGTTCCTTCCAGTTTGCATCACTCCAAAATATGCATATATACATATTACATATATCATGGGTTTTAGCATCTTCAGCTTATGATTTTTTTTTACTAGGTTGAAAGATATGTTTGAAGGCTCCTCCTTGGCAAGCCCAAACAACTGTCAGTTCTGCCCTTGTGCTCCACACTGGGGTTTTCCCTTCCCATGGTCACCAAATGAGGTCCAGTAAGCATCGCATCCTGTCTTGATCCTCTTGTACTGGTCTCCGTGATACAGCCTGGGTAGTCCAACAATGAGAGTCTATTCTGAAGAGGCTGAAACCCCAGTAATAGCTCAGTCCACAAGCTGGACATCTCAGTAGTCCCCATCTGGCATTCTTGGAGAGACATGAGGATTCTTGGAGAGACATGAGACTTCAGTCCATATTGGAAGGTTGAAAAGCTGTGTCTCATGTGTTTGAAGGATGGCAAAAGCAGTGGGAGACACAGCATAGCTGCACTTACCAGTAAGACAGGTAAAACAACTGTGCCCTCTTTTTTTGTTAAGATCTTAAGTTTTGTAGCTAAACTACAATTCCTCAGGCCTTCCTAATGATTTATTTCTGGTTATACTTTTCTTTTGGATGTTTAAGGCCACACAGTTAGCCCAGATTAACCAAGGGTTTTGTTTTCTCAAAATGAGGATCTAGTCCTCAGCGGTAACTCAGGTTAGACATAATGTCATGACAAACTAGATTTTTCTTCATTCTTTTGATCTTATATTACTCTAACATATGCATACATACCCTCCACCAAAATTATATACCAAAAATTCCTAAGTCTGAAAATAAGTGGTAGCTTAGTTCTAGAACCTGTTAAGGGATTCACAATATAAGAGCACAGTTGTTTACCAATCGCGAGGAATATAACAATAACGTTCCTCAGTTTGCCTACAAGTAGGTAAGTGGTACTGCTAGCATCCTCAGATGAGGGATACCATTTGTCTTTTGTTTTTCTGGTACTGTGTTACTTCCCTTAACATCATATCTTCTGGTTCCATCCACTTACCTGGAAATTTCATGGTGTCATCTTTCTTTACCACTGCATAGAACTCCATTGTGTAGATGGACCACATTTTCTCTATCCACTCATTGGTTGAGGAGCAGTTGGGTTGGTTCCAGCTCTTCAATATTGTGAAGAGAGCTGCAATAAACATGGATGTGCATGTATCTTTGCGGTAAGATGGGTCTTGTGGGTATATACCCAGAAGTGGTCTGGCTGGGTCAGGTGGTAGGCTCATTTTGAATCTTTTAAGGATTCTCCACACTGTTTTCCATAGTGCTTGTATGAGTTTACATTTCCACCAGCAGTGGATGAGTGTTCCCCTTTCCCCACAACCACTCTAGCATTTGGTATCATTTGTTTTCTTGATCCTAGCCAGACTTATCTGAGTGAGATGATATCTTAAAGTGGTTTTAATTTGCATTTCCTTAATTATTATCGATGTTGAACACTTTTAAAGATGTTTCTCAGTCATCTCTAATTCCTCACTTGTGAAGTCTCTGTTCAGCAATTTGCTCCATCTTTTGAGTGGGTCATTTGTTTTCTTTCTTCTCTGTTTTTTTTTTTAAATTTTATTTATTTCCATATGTGTATGAATGTATTGTCTGCATGCAAGTCTGTGCACCCGTGACGTGCAATGCCGCGGAGGTCAGAGGAGGGCGTCGGACTTCCCTGGAACTGGAGTTCTCCTGGAATTGGAGTTTCAGACGGCTCTCGGCCGCCATGTGGGTGCTGGGGATCGAACCCGGGTCCTCTGCAAGAGCGGTCGGCGCTCTTAACCGCTAGGCCATCGCTCCAGCCCATGACATTCCATTTTTTATAAAATTATATTTTAATCAATAAAGTTCTGCATCTTTGACAATATATTCTTCATTATTGTTTAAATTTTTTAAATTAAAAAAATCTGGGGCTAGAGAGATTATCTCAACAGTTAAGAGCACTTGCTGTTCTGGCAGAAGACCAGGTTTGATTCTCAGCACCTACATGGCACTAACAACCTTCTGTAAATCCACTTCCAGAGAATTACCCTCCTTCTACTGATCTTTGCAGGAACTTTACAACAAGGTAAAATAACATACATGTAGGAAATTTATTCATACACATAATTTTTTAAAAAATTACAAAGAAAATTTTCTGATTGCTCATTATTTTTTACTTATTTTTATTTTATCTTTTATTATTCATGTTTATATTTATTGTCATGCATTCCTTT